>OX381710.1:49256937-49856937 GCA_947462335.1 Harmothoe impar | reverse complement strand
TCACTTCCTCGCGGGAAAGCCAATAATTGACAACATAAGCGAATGTATAGCCAAGAGCAAGAATATTCTTACATTCTACTCAATGAACTACAAGAACAGTTACTTTGGCATGTATGAATTCACACTAGCGCTGCACTTAGATATTGAGTATCACACAAACCGATTGGTTGCTATTAAGGATACTGATCTTGATATTGAAAGCCTCCAGATCTCTCATTCAACTTATTTTAGGACCCATTCATATGTCATTAAAGATGAACCCACATTCTGGAGAAATCTACTTTACACCCTCCCAACGAATAAACTGGGTACAATGAGTGTAGAGGAGTCGCAGGTCTGACGCTGGTTACCGTGTATCAATGTGATCTAAAATAATCACCCACCCTATGATCATGAGACATACGTTAATTTGGAAGTCTAATGTGATCAAAATGATATAATAATAATGAGAACGTCACTTCCACTCTAAATATAAACCCAAAATATGTATGCAGTGCAATGTTGGTGGCTCAGAGATATTTCAAGTACAGTTAGTGAGGATTTATTTATTTAAGTTTATTTCTAATACGCTAAATAAATAATGTTCTTCAGTGCGACTTGGAAAATCCCAGAGCTGCTACTTTCTATCACGTGAAATGACATAATTGGCTGTGTTCCAAGACATATCAACTAGATCAAATTGCACGCGTCCTACATCACCTTGGAAGGTATGGTAAACTTGTGTCAGATTGTTTTGTTTTCTTGTATTCGCATTTATGAGAACGCTAACTATAACATGTTCCTTAATGCTCCTCTCATTGAGTAACTGTTCATGTACCTCAATAAATGAAACAATGTACTCAACAATTCTGGGAGTTGAAATATGTTCAGAAGGTTGATGAATTCTGCTTTTCTCTGACAAAACCGCAATATGAAAATCGCCGGTTATTTAGAAACAGATGTTGATGGACGAAAGGGATTACCGCACAAATACTTTGGTTTTGAAGGACACGTTGGAACACACATTTCTGATTTACGGTTTTGACCAAATTGGGACGAAAATGAAGCTTATAGATGGGAACAAAGACATACAAAACGGAAGCTAACACCGGATGATGTAGAAGATGCGTCGCTGCATATCTTAACAGTTTGACCGGATTGTATACCATTTTGACCTCAAAGCAGTAACATTACAATGATGTTAATCATCTATCAACACTAAATTGTTTCAAGGTCTCATTCTGAATTGAGTGGAAAATGGATATTATTCAAAAGTAACGCAGTTTGGGTTGGACAATGCCAAGAGGAACCCTCATGATAATTGGAATGGCTCTTTATATAAAAACTCACTAGCACTTACCTCATACTATAGTAAACCGTGCCGTTACTATAGAGACGTATGAACCTATTGGGTTTGGTAACGTCATGGAAATATGCCTTCTTCTCATTTGTGAAGAAGAGATCGGGAAGCCATAGAGTATCGGCGAGCCGTGCATCCAGGGTGAGAACTGACTCATTGGAGAGATGGCTGTAGTCAAGGCGGTCATCATGCCACATCTGCCTCATAAATATCGAAACCACGTAGTCCTGCAGTACATAGGAAAAAAGTGTATTAAATGTTTAGCGATTGTCTGAAGAGGGCATGAATTATAGTATGAAGGTGCGTAAAGTAAATAGAAACCCCAGACATGATGGCAAGTCCCTTGTTGTGCAAAGTATAGTATTGTAGAACAACTATTAAAAGCTCTCTTTATTTCGCAAAAAGGAATAACTGTTATTCAAGAGAGATTGCATTTAAGTGCAGGAAAGCAGGCACATATAATTTGGTTGAATTGGGTCATTATGAAAAGAATAAAAAACTTGAAACCATGCAACATTATGCCATCCAATGTGTTAACTCCATTCATAATGGCTTGTCTCTTTTTTGTTTTAAAGTTGCCAGCAATGAAAGATGCTTTTGGTGGAATGTTTTATGATGACAGAGGTGCTTACCATGGTAGATTCGGATATGGTGTCAAAACTGCTTATAAACATGTCCGCCTCAACCACAGTCGGCGTATCTACAAACATGTGAAGTACTCATAATATACATAGTGTAACATACAAGTGGTGAAAGGCTACACAGAGAGAAGTAAAGGGGTCAACCGTGTCTCTCATGTGGCTGTGGTAGGTTAGAGAGTCAAACAGCTATTGACCTTGCTTATAATTATGAAGGGTCAACTTGAATTGACTCTCTATTATCAGTGTCAACTAATTGTGTTGACTCTCTACTATCAGTGTTAACCCAAGTTGACCCTTCATATAAGCAGAGTCAATAGCTGTTTGACACTCCATTTTTACCAGAACCACGTGGGAGACACTTTTCTGTGTGCACTCACCACATAATATCATTTACAAATGTTTTCAAAATGAAATTGCATCCCTCTCTCCATGTTCGTTCACATTAGTGAAGGCCATGTAGTCTGGCTATTCTTTTCACAGAGAATATAGCAAGGATCCTTTCAATTAAGTTTATTGTGACTTGTAAATAGGTCCAAATACGACATTTCAATCGCACATGAAAAGCTACGGTTTCAAATGTGTATGTATGCTGGCGGGGCAGTCAAGTTGCTATTGAAAACTGAGAAAATTGTGCTTCCCAGGACCAAGGATTGCTTTTTTACAGAACCACCGTGGTACATCATGGAACCATTATGGTAAAAGCAGCTGATCCTGTCGATTATTTGGACAGAGTAATGATAAAAAGGTAGAGCAACATAACTTGTATGATACTTATTCAACACTCACTGTTATCAAAGTTGGGCGGCACTCGGCTATCGTAGCCCTCTAACAACTTGTGAAGGAATTGTGTTCTGTTAAGAAAAAGGAAATTGAAATGTATTGATTTGAATAAGAAGGGTTATGATTTTGATTGGCTGGCGATCTAATTCCAGTTATATATTATGCCACATTATGTGAGCGAGGTGGTAAATCAAGGACATTATCAATACCTGATGGGAAATTTCGCGAAACAGTGCTGAAAACGATTTCTGACCGGAAATTGGTCAGTTTTACCCACATTGAAATGTTTTATTGGGCGCTTTAATGTCATTGAGATGTTTGTTGCACAATTCCCAATAGGGTTCTTTATATTAAACAGGCGTCTCTGAACATCAAATAGATTTACACAGGTCTAGATATTGTACATTGTAATCGAGATTCAAACGGACAATTACAAAATCCAAATTTTCAAAGTACAATATCATGCTCATCATAGTGATAAACTATTCTTTAACAATAACACCAACACTGACACTCAAATTAGATATACAGTGCATTGGGAAGGCATTGAGTGCATTAGAGAATATGCCACAGTGCTGGCAACCGTATGTGCACCAGGTGTACTGGGGGGCATTTAGTTGCTGCACCTGCCTCTGGCACCAACACGGGTCTGCAGCATTCCTGTAAGTCTACCTCTGCAGTAAGAATAACATACACCTTGTGTTCTTTAAAACCCTTAATGGGAATACAAGTGCGGGTTCCTCATGCATTCATTCATTCATTCATTCATTCATTCATTCATTCATTCATTCTCGACATTGTTATCCTATGACATATGGTGTCCTAGGGATGTTTACAATATGTTAGGGTTGTGCTACATAGCAAAGTCACACATCATGGCACAATGTATTATGTGCACGTGATTCATTTATCTGACGATGTGCGTGTATGTGCAACAGGTTGGAATGCATGGCACTAAATAATAGAGATAGATTAGTTCCAAATGGCATGATCATGATCACTCAAGATAGCACACCATCGCTAAATGACTAAAACCTAAAAATAAAGAGAATAACGATCCGACGTCATGACCAATGGAGAAATTGAAAATCTTGTCAACATGGCTTAATCCCTCAAAACATGAACTGCAAGAAGCAAAGGACGATCAGAGAGCTCTTGAGACAAGTAAACTGTCAATCTTCAAGTCCAAACTTTTTAGAAAAGAGGAATAGAAATTAAAACAAAACAACCGAAATATAACAGACAATCCACATTATATATTTTAGAGACAGTGTGTAGCAAAACAGCAAAATTAAGATCCAAAAAGTTCCCTCATTCAACTGTCTAAATCCATTAATACTATTTCAACTATCTAAGCAAATGTAACATTCTTCTCTTGGTTAGTATAGACACATGCATCCATAGAAATACAACCAATACAGAAATTGTCAAGCGAATATTATTTTTACCAATTGAAAAGCAACACGAATAATTTTCAGAATAGTCACTAACATTTACTCTGGTCTGATAACCTTTATACATTTATCTTTCCTAGAAATTTTAGCCCCTTGTCACTGCTTGTTGAATTCGGAGTAATTCAATATAAACGAAACTGGGAAAGTCTAGAAGAAACGCACGAGGCCATTGACAATATCTGTGTGTGCAGGTGACAAATACATCAATACTCTTCTTAAGCTGCAGCTCCTCACCCGAAACACATCCAGTGGGAGGGGTCGTGAATGCTGGAACAGCCGATGCTCCCATGCAGAGGGAGGCTCGCCAACCTGTAGAACACACACCAGAAATTGTACACAGAACGTTGAATGAACGTTGACAACTGGCCGATCAACTTTGATCTACTAGTTGCCAACGTTGATTCAACGTTCTCTTAGTCTTAACAGTCTTTAAATAAGGATAGGCCTACTTGGGTTCCATATGTGGCGCTATGCATATATACAGTCTCCAAGGGTACCTTTCATGGCACATTGGGGTCAGCTTGGGATGAGGTTTCAATATAGCCCTCAGCAGCCAATTACAGATGAATGAACCACTTCTCCACCCCATGTCGGCGTCTCAAAAGCACTATAGTTGACCGATTGCCTTTTATTTTTGGCAACAGATTCGATTATGTTATCACTGTTTAATGAATGAGATCTTTCTACTGTGATATCAAATTTTACAAATTATTACAGATACTGCAGTGTTGACACTAGCCATGCATACAATCTTAAAATGTATTTGGGAGTCTGAATTAGTGTTTGGTCAGCGGATTTAGAAGTAGGAACCCCCGAAAAGGATCATTGCAGTATTGAAGCTTTGGAGGAGGTTCAAGATTGCCACCATACCATTGGCTAATTGGGGATTTACATTGTAATAGTGATGCAACTCCTTTTTAGATCATCTGTAGTATGGGCACAGGGGTTGTTCTTAGGCTATGCATAATCACCTGTTATACGATATGACATGATCACATTTGCATATAAAGTAGTTGATGATAGAGAATCTCCAATATGCATACTTCTGCCCTTAATAAGCACAATTTATATCGGTCACATGAGACATCATCCTCACAAGGTAACCTTACTTCTTATAGAGCTCAGACTGGTGTGATATCAAATTTTATGCTGAAATTTAGCTTAGTTTTCAGGTTCTTCTGTATCGTGCATTTAGACAGGTCTGGATATCATATCACCTATGATACATGCAGCTCTTACATCATGCATGCAGGTGAAAATATATTAGCAGAATTTCGCATAAAACCCCCTCCTGTGCAAAAGAACTTATCATATCAGCCCAGGGCATAAGATACAGTGGGGCAATGTAGAGCATTTTTATGTCAGGTCTGGTTAGCAGACACCTTGAGTCGTACATAATATGTTTGGTATAAGACCTACAGCCATCGCTCATCTGTTGCCTGTAACAGTGACAGATCCTCCTGCATAGAACAACTCTGTGTGTCATACGTTTGTTCTACCTGCCCTTTGTGCCATAGGTTCACACGATAAATTATTTTGTCACCTGCAATTATAAAAAGCTCAGTAGACCTTAATTATTCGAATATCAATACAGAAAATCAACCCTGGATCAGTTTAGAATCGTTAGAGCTGAGAATTATCCGACCTTTCCATTCGAAAACAAGCTAAAATGAAGAAGTATACACAACTCAAACCTATCTGCGCCAGATTATGCATGCCAATCTTTTCATCTTGATTAGGGTGGATTAACCCCTTATAAATGAGGAAGGGTATCAGATGGATAATGGTCACTTTGGATCTAACTATTTGGTAGCTGTGGTTAATGTGAGGGTATTTTGCACACAGTGCAATTTTATTCTATAATACTTCATTCCAGTATTGACAATACAAATGGTAATGTAGTTAACTTGTTTTCTCTTCTTTTAAATTTTAATCTGCCACCTGTTGCCACCTGATGTAGAACTAAAATGGAATTTAATTCAGCAGATGGTGCAACAATTATCATCTCTAGCTTTTATATAAAACTTATTAGGTGCACTGCCTATGCAGCCAGACATCGGTATATGTTCATATTATATAATGTTTATACTAAACTACAGTTATACATGGTAGAACAGTAGTTACGTGCGATGTATGGTCTGTTCTCCCTGTCATAGGCGAACCTTATACCATCAATAGTACCATGAAACAGACAATATCGATGTGTCTATCATCCATTGGCATGACATTTCTGGATATGTGTGTCTAAAGTGTAATATTAATGCCACTCTTTGTCCACTCTCACCGTTGCACCTGTTTGTATTCAGCTACCTGACCAATCTGGGTGGGATGTAAAAGTAACTCAATAACGTCCTGAGCTGTCTAGAACATAGACCATGAATTGATATAATCGTAGATCAACTCAATAATCGGTATCTGAATAATTATACGCCAAATGTTGATATGACTAATATTCATGTTGTTTATGTAGAAACACTATGAAGGTATGGGATCTATTGTAAATCTATGGTGAAATACACAAGTTAATAAACCTAAAAAGATATAAATGGATAGGTTACCAGAGAAGTTCAAAAAATATCCAATAGGACTGTCTACATTACAGTTATATGATATACAGTTATACAGGGGGCAAATGCATCATAGTACATCAACAGACATCAGAGTGAGGCTACAGTAGGGTGCTTGGGTAACCTCCATGTGATGCTACACACATAATCTCCATCTATACACATCCAACGTGTGTTGGAGGTTGTAGCCAGCTTGGGCTGGGGAATCCCCTGTTCTTCAACATTGCTCCCATTATCAATCACAACTATGCCCTAGCACTGCTACATGAAACTGGGCTGTCGCAAGAGATCTAGTTGACCAACTGGCTTAATAAAGGCGCAAGTCTTGCTGTCTCTTGCTGCACCTACAGCTAGAGTCAGAGTGGAGCAAAGACTGGTACTCTAGACCTTATTTAGGGGAGGTGGGGTTTCAGTGTACTGGAAGAGGGTCGATTATGTCAGTAATCTACATAATGAATGAGGTCTCTCTACTAGAGGATAGAATTTTAATGTGTGTAGTTCTCAGGTGACTGTCAGTATTGAACTGGAGCTCAAATAAACGCACCGTCACTATTCATTTAACACCTGGCTGTTGAGGCAATGAACAAGTATAAATAGAAGGAATTTTGGGAAATGCTAAGATTAATGCTAATGTCACAAAATCCTTAATAATAACCCCTATAATTAAGCTTCAGCCAGACATTTTAGACATGGCGTACCCATACAGTTACCATGGTTGGTGTACCCATTCACTGATGCAGTCACCATGGTATCAGTTGAGTAAAATTCTGCAGCCTGCTTAGACAATAATTAAGTAGTGAGGCAGAAGCCTTTCCCTACAGTATTGCAGAGGTTATGGGATAAGGTGATGCAACTTGCAATCTTCCAAGTATTAGGGTAATTAGACTATCTGAGTAAGGCCTAATGGGTTGTGCAATACCTTGATAAACAGATGGGGTTGACTCGTATACTATAATATGAAGTCATCACCCTCCTCGTATAACGTAGAGGTGATTATTTTGAATATGTATACTGAATCATTTCTCTTGTGCATTGGCACAAACAAATAACGGTCACATAATTCACCTTCCGATAAAAAACACAATTATTATTGTTGATATCGTAGAGCAGTGCTGTAAAAGTACTTAAATATAAAAGTGATTGATATATAAACATTTAATAAATTTGGGATTGTTCATATTATTTAGGAGTCCTTGGTATTATTTCATATCATACACAGTTCATTACACAAAACCTGATTTTAATTATATCTAATCAAACATCACCGAAAATTCTTAAAACTACTTATTACTGCAAGAAGATCTATATATTAGAGCAATGTCTGGGCCCATCCGGTCAGACTGACTGTATAGAGTCACAAACACAGATATAATTAAGGCCTCAAAATACTTAATACTACTGCTTACAGCTTTTAAAGAAGGGCATATCCGAGATACATGTAACATTATATACATGTCATATTACATTGCAACAGATCCTGCACCGTCACAGTGTCTCATGGAAGAAGGTGTATGATGATTGGTCAGTATACGCAAGGGTGCAACTGCATATACCACAGCATCACACAAAGTTGCACCGCAGTTATCGTAGAACAAGGTTACAAAAAATCTTACCAAGTGCTGTACAAACGACCCATATCCCCATACAAAAAGGAAAAAAAGTGTCTCCTCACATGCAATGCCACTAATAAGCTGGCCAAGTATCATACTGGCACTAAGCTGTATGGCCTATGACAGGTCACCAGACACAAGGGGTGATGCATAACATTTGTGTGTCAGGTCTGTTTAGCGAACACCTTGAGTTACATGTGTTTGGTATAAAACCTGCAGCTATTCCTCAGCCTACTTGGCTTCACCACTGACAGTTCTCTCTCTATAGCACCTGATATACTGAAGACAGGCTGAGGTATCTGTTGTTGACACCCTGGAGTAATGGTCTACCAGTCCTTAATGCCAAGACCACCCCATCATTTTGAAGATGAGTAGGTGCCCGCTAGAGATGGTCAGACGAACAATCTTGAGCCGTTGTCACTGTGTTTGTCATGCACTCTTGTCACCCTCCATGATCTGAGATGTCGATTGTTATTATGCAGGGTTCCCAAGGAACAAAATTTAATTATCCTCCATCATGTTCTTATCATGATGGTCACCACCTTTATGAGAATACTAATAATACCTCAGGGAATAGTATCAGAGGGGCTGATCTAAACTCACTTAACTCCTTAGTGGCAGTGTGGGCGGAGCAGGCTGTCTGACTGACAGTTCCCTCTGTCAGACTGAAGACAGGCTGGTATATTTAAGTGGCGCTGTCATCCTTGACTAATGAACCACCATTCCCTAACTCTCAACAACAGCGAACAATACATAATGATAGAAGGGGACGCATAACATGGCTCCACGCAGAGAAAATGTGTCTACATGATAATCTACATAATGTCCCTATATTGATTGTCTATTGCCAGTATGTTAAATATACAGAGTTTGGATGCAAAACGACATTAGCGCCATTCTAAAAATAAGGACGAAAATCTGACAAAAACGAGGATTAAGGAGAGTGAAATATAATCCTCAAACTATTTTTCCAAGATTTACTATTTTTCATATTGGAACTACTCGATATACACTCTGTTACCAACGTGTAATAATTGACCCCAGGTGTCTTTAGAAAAAGCACTGTATGCTTCAATTCTAGGATTCTTGGTTCTTACCTAATGATATTAATTCAATCTATACTGTATTGTTTTGTAATAACCACCCTATACATAGTAACAGCAATACCAAACATTCCATACCTCACAACAGACACAACAGGTGGGAATAGAAGGTATTTGACCATACCTACCCCCAGTATACAGACCCTGGGGATTATGTTGGAACTATTGTTGGTTTACTAGGACCACTCTGTTACCTAGCAAGAGCAGCTCCAAACATTCCATGCCTCGTGACCGCCACAATAGTTGGAAATACGTGGTATTTGACCATATACCAAACTTAGCCGGCAGGACAAAAGAAATGCCCTGACTGTGTATGGCGTACAAACGGTCTGAAAACACTCACCACTGGTGTGGCATAAGTTATACAACAACAGGAGCCCTTTTCTCTTTAGAAACGACCACGTTTGCACCTAGAAATGCTGTGGTAATGAGCATGTTTGGGTGTTCATTCTTTTTACTTTTTTTTTATGTCTCGGATAGGTAAACACTTTTCCTCACGAATATGATTGTGTTTCTCCACTCAAGGAAATTCGTTTAGAAAGGCACTTTTACCCACGATAACGAAAGAGAAACAGGCCCCACTACTACATACCTATACCCCCCCCCCCCAGTATACAGACCATGGGGATTCCGTTAGAGCTAGTGTCATTTTCTAGGACCGCACTGTTACCTAACAACAGCAATTCCAAATATTGCCAGTAAACGGCACAATATCTGACCCTCTGCCCAAACTCATCTATCATCCCCAACTACCACTGACTACTTTGGATGCCTTCAAATCGAGGCAATTTATCTAGTGCTCAAGCTAGAACCGAAAACTTTATTAAATTTAGTGCCTCACTTTACTCCATAGATGGTTACCTATATCCATAATACACATTGCGTATATATCGTGAATTGCCCATGGGAACAGTCATTGAACGGTGTACACATATTTCTGCTAAACCAAAGCCATATACCGATAGATGCCAGAATTTTAATAGTCTCACAATACATACCTCTCATATCAACCACTAAGGCTGATTACTAATGTGAGACTTCCATCTTTTGACACTAAGATGTCTTGACCTATATTTTCGGGTGTATCATTATAAGCAAATTATGATTCTCCGATATTCATGATAATAGTAATACATCATGACAGTAGTATCAGTAGAACCTAGGCACTAGTGATTATTTTCTCATGTTCTTCTCCTGTGTAAGCCTTTCCCCCAGTCTGCTTTGTTCTGAAGATACCCTCCTTGTTCTTGATATGAAGGGATGGTTCATGTAAATATTGTCATAATTATGATGTACGGCTCACTAAGTGATACTAATGTGCAGTTCTGTCCACGAGTGCACTATCTATCAGAATTGGTTACATCTGCTCAGATGCCTACCGCCCAACGGGATGTATATATTTTGTTTACCTTCATAGAATGGCATTATGGACAAACAATTATCTCTAAGTGGTGTTACTTCCTATGTAATACTTCATTTTGCATCATGAGCTCTACTATTGGGGAACATTTTTCACATCGATCTATAACATTGATATGCGCTCTGTCATATTATATTTTTGAACTCCTTTACACTGTGTATCATATCATGAGGTGCGTGATAGTGGGCTATTGTGTGTAGGGATGAAACTGCATTGATACGCAAAATGGTATTGCACTTATTATATAATAATTATACTCATGGGACGAGAAAACTAATCATCATCCGAAGTGCTCAGTGGTACTGTACATACCCATAACAAAATCCTCACACAAAGAAATTAATTATCCTCACAGGAAATTTGCTTGCCACATATGATACTGGCACTAAGCCCTATGGATTATGACTGGCAACCAGACACATGGGGATGATGTATAACATTTGTGTGTCAGGTCTGGTTAGCGAACACCCTGATTTAATGTGTTTTGTATAAAAATCTGCAGCCATCCCTCAGTTCAGTTGGCTTCACTGTTGACAGTTTCCTTCTATATAGGGCCTGGCATACTAAAGACAGGCCGACATTGTCATGCTAAAGTAATGGTCTGTCAGCCCTTAGTAATATGCTCACGCCTTCATTTTAAAGGATATGGTAAGTGTCAGATAGAGAATGATCAGACACACAATAACCTTTGATATCTATAGATGTGGCTCAGTGATAAGCGATCAGCCGAAATAAATGTCTTCATGCCGTCTGATCAACCTTCATTTATCATGCAGAGCTCCCAATAAAAAATATATTCTCCTTCGTGCCGGTAACCACGCCATTAAATCTCTAACTGTAACCATACAATCCATTAGGTACACATACCTATGACAGTGATCATTGCTCTGTGTACATTAATACTATATAGTCCGACACAAATATACAGCATATCCTTTAATCCCACAGTCCATACCTTTTATTTCAACGACTAAAGCTGATTCCTAATAACTTAATAAGATCCGTGACTTTTATCTTCTGACACCTAGAAGTCGTAACCTGTATGTTGCATGAGTAGAATTGGCTTATTGGCTTATACTGTGCATATAATATACGTCACTTCTGATCATAAAGTAGTAATATAGCATAACGGTAGCATCCGTGGAACTCAAGCACCTGTGAGAGAGCAACATTATTATCCATGGTATAGCGTATAGACAGTATAGAGTATAACCATATCTTTTCCCGGTGTAACCTCTTTTTCACAGGCTACTTTCTTCTGAAGATATCATCCTTTTTCTTGTGATGTAGGTATGGTTCATATAGATATTGACAGATGATGTATGTCTTATTAAGTGATGTCAACAGTCTAGTGCTCGAGTGCGCCATTTATCATAATTTAGTCAAAGCTGTTCCTTCTGAGAAGCCCATCGAGTTGTCCTACCATGTCTATAATCCCTCACATCTATACTATGCACTCATGGCATCCCTTTGAACGGAAATCGGGAATGGCACTTGGGATACTGTTTGCAGGGATGGGCAGTAAACAGCTCTTCTTCTGGTGTTACTTTCTATGTATACTTCATCATTGTGCATTATGGATTCTACCATTGCATCAACCTGCTCTGACATTAATTCAACTTTAGAAGGTCCTTATCCATATTACCCACAACTGCTTCCTAATCGTATACTACTACCAACAACACCCTCAACTGGAGCTATATATATATCGCTGGCCAGATGCTGACATGGGTGTTAGACATATCCCAATGACCTTACCACCTGTGAACAGAGTATGTGAGCTCTCTGGGGCACAGGAGGGGAGCGGTTGACAGATACTGACTGATGAGACAGGTGTCACCAGGCTGCTAACCGGGTTACTCTAGACCCATGCCACAAGGTAGGTGTCATTTCCAGAATATGTTGGATAAAATGTTGGCCAGCATCCATTCTATTCCAAGTCCGGTTAGAATACTACCTCATACCATAGATAATGTACTTCCTCCGCCCCCTATAACATTTATTATGCAGTCACCTCGGTATAGAAGGGCACCAAATGTACATACATCAATATTCCAAAATACCCATACAACATAGTTATGTCTAGTTCATTTAGGCGTTGACCCCTCCCTACCTCATTGCATGATTGGTTCTGATTGGTTAGTACTGGTAAGCCGTAGATATGCGGGTGTGCCCCAAGGTTCATCACTGACACAGTGGGGGTGCTACCCAGCCCTACAGGTGGTCCACTATCCAGCAGACTGGTGCACCGTAGTTTACCTTCAGCCAGACCACTACTCTCTATATCGGGTTTAGAGGGTTAATGCAATTTTGTCAGTTGTAAACCCGAAATTAACAAGAAAGGAACTGTAAAGACGTTGTTAGTTTATGTCTATTGTGTAGTGATTACGGCAGTCCTATTTATTCAAACAATGAATGCAATATAATATGAAATCCTTCCCAGTATTCTACGTTCTTGGAAGTCATGAATAAATGGGCTCGTTATTATTTTCAATTTGATATTGTTCTTTTGGTTAATGTTGTTCATAATTTCATGAAATAATCACAAAGGATCTCTCACCTCACAAGTTTACGCGGGAGGGATATTCAGCAAAAAACCCCAATTATTTTTTTATCATTTTGTCTCCGGCAAATAGGTAGTCGTTACTTCCTTCCGTCAGATCTCTACAGTGACACCTATAAACAATGTAGACCATACTTCCGTGTATCTTGATACCAAGTCATATTATGCAGGACACAACCCATTACATTGCCCCTCACCCCCTGGATGTGCAGCCTGTTCATCTTGGTGGGTGGGGGTCGTGACCTCACCAGCCACAACTCTGGTAAGGGAGGACTATGAGACTATGAGATGTTGGGGAGGTGGTGTAGGGTAGTTACATTAAGAAAGGAGTTGATCATGGATAGTAGAAGATGGAGTCGGAAACCCTCTACTACCCCATCTTGCAATAAATGGCTCATCCCTAACCCTGCACCCTCCACCAAGAAACCGTCTACTATAGTGCAGCAGTTATAACTGATGGTTGGTGTAATTCAACATGATGCATGGGTAGGGTGTTCCCTCCAGTCGGCCCTGCGTGTCCCCAGACCGGTCTCTGTGTAGAGGGGTATACATACCATGGCACCTACTATGCTTCTCAATCATTGTTATTTCCGGGAAAGGCTATGCTTCTCTCATTAAATCTCTTTCAATAGTGATGATCTACACATATTGGGGCACATTTTGAGCCCATACCATTTTTTAATTGCCTCATGGTTTAAGAGATATGGCTAAAAGAAACATTCCAAGTTGCAGCTGGATAAGAAATTTTCATTATATCAAAAATGGTATTTCGTGATTTTAAAGAAGCCATATTAATTAATGCAATGCATTGTTGAAAATTGACATTATTATTCACATCTCCCCCCGGAAATTGACCATTGTGAAGGTCATAGTGAAGTAATGAATGCATTACAACATCATGATCAAAAATATACCAATGTAAATGTATTAAATCATATATTCTAATGGCAAAATAATTCATCGGCTAATCTGTGTACTTGTTGATATGTGGCTTATCAAATATCATGTATTCTCCAGTCTCAGAGTGCCCTGCTACATGCAGGGTGATTACCCACTGCACTGAAGGCCTCACTGTACACAGAGGATGAGTGCCACCCGCTTCACAGGTCATATATAAATAGACCAGCAGGGGTAAAATTATCAAGAGTTTTTCAACTTCTAATCAATCTCAAGCAGTTGCCTGTAAAGATATTGCTATTCTGATTTTTGCAATGTATTTGTACACATCTTCTCCCAAGGTAGAACTCGAAAAATATTATGTGACACAAATAATTAGTTTTCAATGTAACTCCCTAGCATGGGGCATATGCAAGAAAATGGGAGCATGGGAAATTGAGCCATTACATGCACACGGACCTCAGAGAAAAGGGCAATATGGGATGATACATGGAACATTTTAAAGACAATAATGGCAGATATATTCCCATGGGATCTGAGACTGAGGGACAAGTCTCACAATACCCATAAGGATGCGACACGCAATCCGGTATTCAAATATCTGCAAAAAGGCCCCGTTATAAGTAATTGCGTCCTTATTGCCTTATATCATGAAGGCTATCCCATATTATTTCCTTTAACTGAAATATCATTGCCACCCCTGTTGTTATTATAACCAGTATATCTACAAATCATCAATACGATGCCAAATCTCGATATGAAACTGTATTGCTACAACAATCATGCATATTGACTCCATTCATAAATAGAATCAGAAAGAGAGCCTACATTCTTGACTCTCCAGTAACCGGATGTGCCGGAAGTACGGGATGGTGCGAGCTAGGATAGTTGAACCGTTATTTAGATACAGGAAGCACTTGGAAGTGATCCTGTCACCAGAAGCAAGGGGGAATCCCCCTAAGTGTATACAAGAGGGAGAAGGGCTAGAATCTGTATGTCCTCATTGCGCTCTGCAAATCATTGTTAACGGTCCAGTACTTCTAAACCAGACATTAACCTATTTTTACTTCACCGTGGTTTCATGGGCGTACTTAGTCTCAATACCAGAGAAACCCTGGTAATGCCTCTATATTGTAAATTGAAGCCATACATAATGGAGACCATATACCTCTGCCAATTACTCCTTATACAGTGCGTAAATTGCCAACAACACTGGTCTATCGATCTGCTATATATTCATGGTGTAGCCCACGAAGAACCTTGCTCATGGAACGTAGTCCTGTCAAAAGCTTTTTGCAATGACATTTGTCATCAACCATGTTGACTATGTACGTAATGTCAGTGAATGTACATTGAGCCAATGAATCTCCATGTAATTGGTCATACAATGGCAAGGTTTTCTATGACAGGTAAGGCCAAACGAAAAGGTCTAAAATCCTAGCAAAAAAAAGCTACTAATGTTTGTAATCAAAACTAAGATCTGTAAACCACCAGAGAAATTTGATTCTGGTTGCATTTTTGGAAGGAAATGTAAAAGAATTAATTCTTTCTTGGCTCTGTAAATTAAACCAGATATGCATCCTTTTTGGCCTGATAAATCAATATACCAGTGTAAAGTCATTTGTCCTGGTTAGTCCAATGACACGTGTCAGGGCTTCTATTCAGAAGTCACTTTGGCAGTCTCATTAAATCACCTGATCGCAGCCTTAATTCAGTGATTTATCATATAGGGAGGTTGGGGTTGACGTGTTGCTGCTTTATTGCATAGTAATAAGAGGTTCCAATGGATCTGCATATACAAAGGGCCTGAATGGTACTTTTCTGGAGCTCAGGATGAATTTTGTGGGCTGACACCATACTGACCTACACAGAGAAAAGTAAAGGAGTCGCCACGACTCTGAGAGCCAGAGTCACAGTACATGGGCCGAGGGGTATGACTGGAGTATCAGTCACCTCTCCACCAGAGGCAACTAGAGTTGACTATGAGAAAAGAGCCATGGCGACACCTTGACTTCTCTCTGTGTATCTAACTCTATACATTAGGCTGGCTGCAGATTGAAATGCTACTAACGCAACCCCACTCCCTTGGCCTGGCGTGCTATTATTTATCTGTACCTGCCATGAGGTATCAACCATTTCACATTTATGATTTGGCCCCTTCAACATGATAGTCTATTGCAAGGTATCGATTTACATGTCAAATGAGCGGATCTGCAATTCAGAGAACCAATGGTACTTCCCCAACGCTCACACCATTTGACCAATAACAGCAGCGTCTTGGGCTTGATGTAAATTAGGTATAGGCATCGCATGTAGAAGAGGGGCCTGAGGTTGAGAGCCGGTCTAGCGGGGGTCAGGAGACGGTGGAGATAAGGCAGAAACTTCTCCTATCCTAAATATTGAGAGGGAGAGAGCAAATTGTTAATAACTGTAGAGAGGGTAAGAGAAAACAGAGACAGACGGATAAACAGTTAGATAGACTTAGAGATAAATGTAAATGCAATCAGAGTTACTGGGCAGTCAGGTATTCATAGTGACACCAATTGGAATATACACGACTGTTATACCATTCACTATAACCCCTATAGTCCTATTATGCAAGAGATCATTACTACAGTGGCCCAAGAGGGCCAAAATGTTTAACTCCAAAAGGAAAATAAAGTGCCTAATGCGTTTTTCAAAATGGAAATGGATGCTGTCAACTGTCAACCTGTGTACAAGTATCTTTTAGCATTGGCATGAAGCCCTGACTGTTGGTAAAACACACGAAAGGTGATCGTTGCCGAAAGAAAGAGTGAAATAGGAGAGTGGATGAATCTAAAAGTCTATCCGAAAACATCATACCATGATTAGTTCACACTTACTACTCTAGCTTCCTTCGCTTTTTAGTACATAGTACACAATACAATACTATTAATGAACCCATACAATCTCAGCATATTACTGGATACCCGGTACTGTATGGATTCACTAATCAGCCAATGGTTTCTTAGCCAACTAGTGTATGCAGCCTTACAATACGTCTCCATAATGGAACATAGTCCAGTTAATAGCCTTTTCCAATCACAATCAAGCATGGTCGCATTTTCCTCACAGAAGTAGTCAGTGAAGCCCCTAAAAGGTTTTATCATAATGGGGATGTAGGGCCAAGAGGAAATGCGTTTCAAGTAGCCATACCCCTGCTAGCAGAACCCTTTAAGTCAACAATTACAAGGAAAAATTGCCCAATATCTCATTTATGTCAGTGTAAAATCACTTGTGAAGGTAGGTAAGGATAATAATAGCGTGTGTCAGAGTTTCAATTCTAATAGCCTAAACAAAGCGCCTAATGTTACAGTGTGGTTGGCTATGGGGTCTGCTTTATTATAGCAATTACCATACAGTCGATGGAAAACTGTCCTCCAAAGGTAAAACTCAATATTATAAAATTGAGGTCATCAGCTTTCCAGGAATATATTTCATTAGCAGATACCACTTCTAGTATTTGAGAACTGGCTCCTTGAATATATATTTGACTATATGGAGCCCCCTGGTGGCCAAAGTTGGTACTAAAAATCTCACGCGGAGGTCCCTTTTCCCTTATTGGCCCACACTTGTCGAAATTTACAGACTGTCATGTTGAGGAGGTGTACCTAAAATTTAATGATATACGTGTACACAATGTCTATCTCAAACAATAATTGTGTTTGATTATATTTTATTAGCTCCAGCACGAGGAGAGAGATGTCTAGTGCTCTTCCCACTACTAAACTCGAAATAATAGTTTAGAACTCATGGCCTCGTGAGCGCTCTGCGACTTGCTCCGGCCCGGCAGCATTGGGGTTAGGGCGTGGTGAACTTTCTCTGACCCCTTCTGTGAATCCCTCCCATGACCTATGTCTATAATGAAATACAGCAGTAATCACACTGCGCACCAGATGTAGGTCTAGGTCAATGTGAAGATTGTAAATGTCTATAAGGTTCACATCTGCTGCTCCGGCTCTCTACCTGAGCTCAATGCTATCGCCGTGGTACCCATACCCATCTCAGACAAGACAACGTCTACACAATGTATTGATTTGTTCCCACGTGCTCACCCTTCTGGCCCTCATAATGGACTACGGATGGTGCTTTGAGGTCCCAATGGCACTACACTCTAAGAACAGTGTGTTACGTTTACACACTTATCAACACGCTTTTCTGCAGCCACTTTTAACACACATTTTGGTGTAACACACTACACTCCACACACTCTTTGCCAAAAGTGTGTTGATTTCAAAAGTGTGTTGTAAATATGTGTGTATAACTTCTTATGCATGTCCTCGCAACACACTGTTCTTAGAGTGTATCCGTATGATTATGGAGATAGGAATGGCTGGATCTTATTCTATGGTGCATTGAGAAAATGTGAGTCATCTGTCGCCGAAACAAACCGTTGCCTGACTTTCAGAAAGTGGTCGTTTTGTCGGCAATGACTCTCACACTCTTCTCTGTGTCTTTTCTATAGATATTTAGTGCCGTCAAAATGCCTCAGTTCTTCTTCATTCATTGTAATTTATTGGAAAGGCAGCACCAACTCGCTTGTACAACATTTGTGCATCTAGCCATCCTGTCAGGGGTATATCAAGATACAAGTTAATTTCATAAACGGATAGCCAATTATAGTTTGGACCTTAGAGAGGGAAGATATTATCTTATCAATTTGCAGAATTGGTATTCAGAAGTGTAAAGAATTGATAATTAATGGCTTATTCCGAACTCGGAGGGTTATAAATGTGTCAATTAGATTATCTGTACAATATGACGTTCCCCATCTTCAGACCCAAGAGGTCAGCATTTTCCTTCATCCATTCATGATTGAGTCCGCTTTGACAAAATCTGACAGTCTATGCAAGGGTATTGATTTACATCACAGCTTAACGGGTCTGCAATCTAGAAAGCCAATGGCATTTCCCCAGGTCCTTGGCCTCTCATGCCATTTGACCAATACTAGACATGTCCAGGTCTTAGAGTTGGTGTTCTATAACCAGGAGGAGAATAAAACCAGTATATATTTGATTCAGTACTTTATTGGACATTTCTCGGAATCATATGACTCAGGTAGATCTTCATAAAGGGTCAAAGAAGACAGAGGAGATTTGGTTAAGATATGGGCTTGGTTAGGTACTCAGGTAATGCTTTGTAGGAGTGGGAATTGCCTATACGTGAATATTGATAAAAAAAAGGATACGTTATAGATCATAGGACCTTGGCAAATCTATGCAACCTCCCTGGTCAGAGTGATAGTACGTAAATGGACTGCTATGGGTGGAGTGGGTACGATAGGGCTGTCAGGGTACATGAACTAGGACAGGGTGAGAGATGGGGGAGGTGCGATATGACAAAACTTCATTACACGAAGCTGATTCTCATCAACAAACCCTCTATCAGGGATAATAGTCTGTTCAATAGTAATTACTTCCTGAAAATCAACTAATATGCTCCAGGCTTAACAAACTAACATCTAATTTATCATGGAGCCTAACATTTCAGTGTGAAACCAATAAAGGTATACCTACATTACACTATACCCTGCCCTCCCCACTGGGAACATACAACCTGACCCAGAGCTGCCAGCAGGCCTCCTTCCATCCAGGTCTCAGGCTTTCCCCCAGGGATTAGCCTCATTACCACTCTGCCTGTGGTGGATGGTGGTAATAGATCCTTCAGACTCTCTAGAGAAAATAGAACCAAATTCTTGTTGATGTCTATGATTCTGCACAGATGTCATCAATGTTGTAACCGTCATTATTCACATTGAAATATCATCATTGTTATTATGTCATGATGGATATCATTGTCTTGCTTAGTCACAGTCAGCCCTCTCTAATAGGTTCTTGATAAATGCATTTACAAGCAGCCATATGTATACTCTTGCTGTAAGCAAACAATCTCCATGAAGTGATAGGGGATTCAGGGGATTTATTAAAAGACAATTTGTATACTGTCAAGAATAATTAATTGGTACTATTGCATTACTCTACATTCAGGTACATCAGCAATATTGACACCTGTTATAGAATATCATTAGCAGCCATTCATACATGTTGCTCTAGTATTTGACTATTGAACATCCCATCCCATATAACTCTTTCCTATATAGAATTAAGGGCTCTAGGTTTGCAAATAGTATCAGAGGGAGAAAGGAGATGTTGGTGTGTTAAATACGTTATTTCTGGATTGATTTGATATTATGGTATTTGGAATCTAATAAGCTATTTCTACTCTCTGAAAAATATAACCATCTAGTTTACTGTGCTAGGATTACAGGAGGGACAATCGATTGCCACTAATACAACATCGGGAGAAATCATTGCAGACAAAAATAGTAGACTAGATTTTTTTAGATGTTTAAATTTAGGCCTTTCACACCAAAAGCCCCTCACTATATCGGCCACTATTTACGAACAGAAAACACATCAGGAATAATTGTTGAAATTTAGACCTTTTAGACCTTCATGAAAAGAAAACCCCACCGAGGCATAAGGTTTGCAGAGTGGCATCCGCGCACCTGTGTCAATATAAAATGAACTGCCCCGTCCCCTCCCCTCACCGTCTACCCATACCTTCAATATGTCTACGATTAGTATACCAAAGTTGTTTCCAGTCTTATGTTCTATTATTGCATATTCTAATGAGGCCATCATAGACCAGCACCCCAGTTTCATAGAACCCACCATGACATAAATTAGTATTTATAAGGTGGGAGCTAATTTTATATATTAATGTCTGGGATGGATGGCAAAATATAGTCTGAACCTTATTAGGGAGAGAAGATCTCATCATATCAATTTCAAAACCATTGGCAGTATTGGTATTTGTTAGGTTTGCGACTAACAAAATACCTCTATCAGTTAGAGGTGTTATGAGTCAATGATTGAAGGCTTATTCCAAGCTGTAAGGTTTAAATCTGTCAATAAGATTGGCTACACAATAGAACCTTGCCACTATTTAGACCTGAGAGGTCAGCACTTTCATTCATCCATTCATGATTGGGTCCCCATCGACGAAATGTGACAGTTTATTGCAAGGGTATTGATTTACATGACAGCTTAACAGGTCTGCAATTTAGAAAACCGGTGGCATGTCCCAAGGGCCTTGGCCTCTCACGCCATTTGACCAACAGTAGACATGCCCAGGCCTTAGAGACAAGCAGGATGAAACCATGCAGTGTATATTAAAACAAGACTAGTAGTTCATTGGACATTTCTGGGGAAGAATAGGCTGGGTCAATGTAACAAGTGTGATGTAAAGCCCTAAAATCATTATGACTTAAGGGCTTTTCATGAAAGGGTCAAACAGGAGACAGAAGATGTTAAATGATGTGTATGGGCTTGATAAGGTATTTGGGAAGGGCTTCATAGGAAGAGGGGATGGCCTACATGTTATGTTGATAAGAAAGGGAGACATTATAGATTGCAGAACTTTGGCAAATCTATTCATCCATCCTGGTCAGAGTGATAGCACAGCAATGGCCTCTAGTGGGGGGACGGGTATGATAGGGTTGTCAGGGTACATGAACTAGGGCAGGGTGCAGGATGGGTGAGGTGCGATATGACAAGACGTCATTACATGAAGCTGATTCTGTATCTCATCAGGGAACCCTCTAATGTGTATACTAGTCTGTTCCATGGTACATCTTACACATCCTGTAAGGAAGTTTTAAAAATCACTTCAGAGTGAGGAGACTAAAACTATAATAAATACGGAACTTTAGTTTCAGTATGACACCATAGGGGTTTATACTACACTACACTACACTAATACACCACCCTACAGAATGGGAATGTTAAATCTGCTCAAAGCCGCCAGGCCACCCTCCAACCAGGTCCCAGGCTTTCCTCTAGGAATTAGCCTCATTATCGCTTTCCTCATAGTGGATGGGGGTAATACTCTGCAGCTTCACTATAGAGAAAACAGAACTAATTCATCCAGGATGTCTATCATTCTTCAGAGAATGTCAACAAGATTATATACCATCATGATCCCTGTTTAGTCATAGTTTTATTGTTATTATATCCTGATGCAGAATCTTGTCTTGCATTGTTGCTTAGTTAAGGAATCTCTACACAATGGAAGGATTTTCAGGGGATTCATCAAAGGACAATTGGCAGTGTCAAACATAATCGATTGGTAGTATTGCATTACTTTTCAACACACAGGTACACCACCCATTCTGACACCTGTTTGGGCAACAGCAGCAGCTATTTGTCTGTGTTATTCTAGTGTCTGACTATTGAACAGTTCACTCAGCCCACACCAAATACCACATATTCTTTCTTTTATAGCATTGGGGACAATAGGTGTGCAAAATTAATGCTGGGAGGGAGAGGGAGTAGATATTGGTGTGCTTATATTACTTCTAGCCTGATTTAGTACTACAGTATTTATAATGTAACACTTGATATAGACCAGGCTGTGGGATCTAATGGGCAATTGCCACTACCTGATAAAACAAGCATGAAACATGTTTTCTCCTACTAGTAGCACCTCTTAACCCTGTTTGGGGAATCTGTTTATTACTCTTCTACTGCATGCCTGATATCTGTACATACCTCCCAAAATTAAAACGTAACCTCTACAAACTTTCCCCACAGTCGCTAGGATTGTGGCAGTAAACTGCAGTGAGCAACATCAAATGTTATGGTTATTTCCACTGCCCCATGAATAATCTATATAGGCACAGTTCATCTTTTCTTTTGAGAGTAATGACACATTTTGGCTCTGAAATAATGTATCAGTGGTTCCATGGTGATCTGGAATCTTTGTTGAAAATGTGTCCTGCAGTTAAATACTTGCCAGGGCTGGATACATTTTATGCATCATGAGACATGATTTTGACGACAAAATATAACATATTGAAATGCCTTCCCTAAGGGGCTCCGCAGTACAATATCAGCTAAGGCACACCAGACACACATACTATATCCATACATTACCTGGTCAGCATGGGCTCCCTGCTGGCTGGCTCCCCCTCCAGGGGGTTCGGCAGGATCAGAAGGGTGAGGAGGAAGGTAAGGTAACCCACCACCTCCCGGCATCTCCTCGCAGACACCCCGGCCATCCTGCACACACATCCTTGTCTCTCCTGGGTCCTGGGTGCTGCTGGATCCTCCATGGTAGTTTCCATGATGGTGGAATGAGGTAGTAGTGCATCCATTCGTAAGTAATGGAATTAGTACTCCAAGAGTTTCAGGCTAGAGGATTGCGTGGTAATTGTGTGGGTATTACGATGTGTTGTTTCTACTTCTCAGTGGCATTGCACAAGAGAAGATAAATCCTAGATTTGCCTGTTAGGTCACTCTCTCTTTGTACTCTTAGCGTCAGTAGTGTGTGTTAACTAACATGCTATACTATGTTTTATTGTAATCCCTTCCTAGTCATAAGGTGCTTCAGAGTTGAAACTACACGGGGAAGGCATAGCTTTTCTCCAAGCATGTACATGATTGTGCTCGGTTTAGCTCCAGACCGACAACACTTTGATGAGGAAATTAAAGTAAACCATACTGGTCGTATTTCATTTGTCTTGGATCTACGAGTCTCTGTTAGTAGTATTTGATATCAGGTATCGATTCCACCATGTCCCTACATTTTACCTTTGACCTTAAAAAGGCATTTGCAGTAAAAGGAAGGCATAGCTTTCCTGTAGGAAACACAAAATAACTATCCATAAGCCAATAATGAAGACTGACAGGACGTGCCTTGTGTATGCATGTAGGTAATATGGCGGTGGATAAGTCCATGAATATGTATAGACTTCAAGCCACACGTGTATCCTCTGTGGACTCGTCTGTTCCCCCAGTAATCTCTGGCTAATGTAGGGGGTTCGTATGCTACCTGCTTAGTGGTATCAATCCTCACCAGCACAATAAGATGGGAAATAATATAGTCTCGCTTGGTAAAAACGTGCTCTTAAAAAACAGGCATGAGTACTTTTTGAGTATGGCTTCAATAGAATGACATAAATTCTGTCATTCTGTATGTATTGGCGTGAGCTTTCATGCTATACGGTGCAATATGCAGGTGGTCATACAGTGGAGTAGAACCACGTAATAGTCGGTTAAATTTGACAAGTAAAGCGGATGCTTAGAGTTATATTGGAATGGCACAATTGTCCGGTTTCTGTGGATCAATTATATGCAGCTGAACAGTAGGTCAGTGTGAATGCTATCACACTATGTAGGCCTAGATATGCCCCTATTGGCTGATTTGTGTGAGGATCGATGTGCAACTCAGGTGGGTTTTTACTGTTGCTCCAGTGTAAAAACACAAGCACTGAGACCATGCCCTAGAATCACCCACCTGTAGGGGTTGGTACCCAATGGTTATAGTCAGAGTATACTCCACGTGGGCACACACCCCACCTTCCTGTCTCCTCAAAGCGCTGGTTCCCAGTTTGTCCCTGTTGCGTATATAGCACGGTTACACCACAAATAACACTGCACACACGGGTACCAGCAGTTAAACTGCCTCACAGCGGCCCCTACCATGCAGCTCAGACACTAAACCTACTCTCTGTCCATTGCATCTTGTCTGTTGGTATACCGTGTTGAGCCGATGCTTTGATTAATCCAAAGCCTCATGGGGAAATAATATAGAGATCCTCATCTGTGTGTATAGATGCTCAGTTTTATGATGGATTCTGTTCCCTCATCACATTGTCAAACTATATACAAATGTGCTTATATATATTCAATACAAGTTCATGGATGGAGTATAACCCAAAGGAGAGGTACACAGGCTATGATTGAACCCAGCAATCAAACTGTCCCTCTGTGCCCTGGAGGCGCTCATAAAGTCCTAGGGTATTGCTCCTATCTCTACAAAGAGTCACTTAGTCTGGTTATTGAAGCTGGGTCCCTGTTATTTTTCCTCTCTGTGTACAGCAAGTGTCTGTTTAGTGGTAATATGCAAGTGTAGTCTACATCCTGTAACTGTCTCACTACGCCCCTGCACCAAGCTGAACTCTCCTGGTTGGAGGGCAGAAACAATAAGATCACATATTAGTCTCCTATCACACAATGTCCATTATTAATATACTTACGCTTCATATTACTTATACAATATCGACTTTGGGATTCATATCGGGAAAAGCAGAATTTATTAAATGAACCTGTGAATGATATCAAGTGATTCTACGATTCAACATATGATATTTGGCCCGTCGTTTGGCCTTTGTCTATGTATCCAAATTATTGTGGCACAAAGCTATCTCTGAGATGTCAACTGGCAGCTAAGCACATACATAATACATCCTCTGCATGCATGGTTACCCAGAACTTAACTAGTTGTGTTGATACATGGTCTGCAGTGGATACTGGAGTGGCTGAGTGGGACAGTACAGAAGGAGGAGAGGAGAGTGAGTAGGATATAGTACAGGTCGAGGTGCTGTTTGTTTTGAACACCAGCTGGTGTTGTGTATATGTGTATGTAGGGCTGAGTTACACTAGCAGTGTGAAGAGGAGGTGCTCAGTAATGTAGCTATTGACACCTGTAGGAATCCCTTACACACAGGAACTGCTCACTTGAAGCTGCAGAAACAGATTCCTTTTCATGTGGTATTTGCTAAGTATTTCTCCGTTGTATTCTTACATGCAGACTGTTGACTATAGTATAGGTCATAATAGGTTCCACATCGCCTTAAGAGGTGTAGTATGTTATGAGACTGACTGAATAGAAATAAGTGGGTTTATGATTGTATATCAATAAAGCATTATGTATACATTGGGGAGTTAACTCTAGTATATAGTATTGGGTTATCAACGCCTCTAACTGTATACAAACGTTTTCACAATTTTCGAATTCAACTGGCACAAAGTCAAATAATGCCACCAAACATCTACCTTTTGAAAAACCTTAACGGATAGATAACCGTTCTTCAAATATATAATATCTTGTATATCACATCACCTCATAGAAAACAACACCCTGTTCCGAATGCATTGATCTATAGATAGTCAACACATGTAGGCCTGTTGCATATTTCCCTAGGTTAAGAGGTAACAACCTGCTCTGGCTATTGTGGGAGGAGGACCTTGCTAGTTATACGTTATTATGCAAAGAGAAGCTCAGGCAGTCTCTGTGTGTCCTCCTGTACCCTGTCCTCTGCCCCTCCAGTAGGGACTACTGCAATACAGAGCAGCTCCCAACAGTAATTCCTACCCATTCAATGGTCAAGTTGGTGAGAGAGACTGCTCAATTTAGGGGGTGGGCCATAGTTTGATATGGGCTCATGTTATTGATGCTAAATATGACTGAGGAAAGTAGGGATCGGATATGAATATGGTCCAATTAGTGTTAGATCTGAGATCAATCAGAACGATAATTGCACCTCAAGCCCATCTACCTAGGGTGATCTGAAGAGAATCCTAGTCATATAAATAAAACGCCACCAAAACCTTTCCCTGTCACACAATAAATGGCTGTTCCCTTAGCAGTCTGCACACTAATACCACCTCTCACGCTGCTACTCACGTGTCTACAGTGGAGCTGCTCACAGCTCCTGCAGCCGAGCTGCTCCTGTAGGTATATAGGTGAGTCAAGTACCTGGGTAAACACGTGTAGAGGGGGTGGAGTGGGAGATGAGAAGATTGTAGAGTCTGCTGCTCGGTCTGATACTAAACGATGAAAGATACCACTTTTATCAAATGCAGTGGCTTGGAAGCTAACCCTCTCTAAACTGTGTAGCTTGTTGTACACACAGTATATTCTACACTGATTTCTATTCTACATTTCTGTTCTTCTCTGTAGCTTTGTTTCTCTCTACTACCCTCCTCGATCACGTCCCTCCATTGCCCTCGCCCTTCGCTCTGTGCTCCTGTCATTTGGGCTTTTATCCAGGCCCATCTGTGGCACACCTGCCTATCAATCTTGTATTTTTTTTACCTTCTAATCCAAATGGTAAATCCGCTATTCAAGACATTCCTTTGGGCCGGGTTAAACCAGGAGGCAGTACGTAGATGAGTTGTGGATATCACAAGAGTAAACATAATCCTTGGCCGGCGTCCGGGCATGTGTGCACACGTATATCCTGTAGTAATACAATCCTGGTATCTCTGAAGTGCACCGTGAGTTGCTCCTTAAGATGCACTGTGAGCTGCTCCTTTAGCCTGTGTAGATCACTATCTGCTTATTCTAGCCTGTATAATGATGCATGTACCAGTGTGTACCGTGTGACCGGTGATGTATACGAGTCAGCAGCAGGGTTTGAAGCAGTGTGTAGTAGCACACACACACAGACACCCTGAGCAGCTCCCCATCCTGTCCACTCGCTGCTCCCAGCTGTTGTGGGTTGTGAGCTGCTGTGAGGCGGTCGTCGCGTGCTGACACCCATAGACGTGGTGGTCCCCACTCCCAGGTTATCCATACTGCCGCTACCCTGGAAGCAGTACACCACCCGGGCCGCCCACCACTGCTGTCAGATTCTGTTGGGCGCGGGTTCCCTTAGTCTGCTTCAGTGGCTTTACAACCGGGCTTTACAAGCAATGCCAAATGGCTGTCTAATGCCCCCCCCCACTATACCGCCCCCGATAGCCAGCAATACTGGTCATCACTTGATGCTCAAGCCCATTATTTGTAACGCTTATTGATACAATTTATGTTGTAGGTTCAAATATGTTTGTACAGGTCCAAACATAAAAGGTCGTTGACAATTGCAACACCATAATTCTATGTCATTCTGTCAGACACCTAACAGACTGCCAGTTCTAAAACGTTTCTGATATATCTGTCTTCCGTCCATGTTTTCAAACTAATATCTTCTGCAACCTTCATACAAGCGCATGTACTTACATTATAATGCTACGTTGTCTCGGACTGACTTTCACTCAAGCAGCCCATGATTTCTCTTTAAATGTGCACTGTCAGAAGTAACTGTAGCTGCACAGTGAGTTATACTCTAGATCTACAGAACTCACTGTGCAGCTACAGTTACTTCTGACAGTGTGGACCTCTCGACCCAGACCCATCCCACGCTACGTGACCTGCATTTCCCTGACACCCCTCATCTGAATACTTATACTTAAGATCATCTCTGAAATCTACAAATTCATCCACCATGCTTCTACCCATCTCTAGTCACCCTTGTATAAGCCTCCATAGACCATCCAATCCACTGTAGACCATCCTGTGACCTATGAATTAAGATCCTCTCCTCCCTCCTCCATTTACTAGTCCCAGGTGTATCAATACGCCCCATCTTAAGCTCTACCGCTATGTCCATATATCACATGCCACACTTCCTTGTATCTCTAGACTCACTAGACTAGAGAGTCTGTATCCACTGATTTGCTCAGTTATTACCCAACCCATCACGTCTACCTGCCAGCTTCCTTCACACATGTCTCTCTACCTCCACCATTCCAGGGGGCACCAGGTTCAACAACCCCCGGATTCCAGGTGAAGAAATCATTAGAAAAAAAAGAAGGAAAAGAAAGATTCTTGCGGTAAGAAATAAATGGCAACCAATGATAACCAGCAGTGCACAAGTGTAAGGGGTGTCTCATGGCAGGTTACTTGTCTATACCATGAGAGGGGAGAGGCAAAGTAAAATACATTAGACAGCCATATTTCCTTCCTGATACTACGAGTGAACATGTTCTTTCTGGGTCAGGTTGCTCCTTTTCAGGAATGGCAGCCTCCCTGAGGTGCCTGATAATGTGGGTAATTTGTGGCTACATAAATTGATGTTTTGTAATAACATTTGACGTTCAGCGAATAATATCTACTGCTTTCTCATTGTTACAATAGAAATGATAGTACACCACATATTACGAACATTTCACTAACTCTTGATGACACCAACCTATCTGTTTCATTCTGCTCTCTGTAATTTTATAAATAGTCAGAACAGTTGGAGGAAAAGATCCCATGACCGGCAATGTAGTGCTGTCTCTAGATCCATCATACTGGAGGCTTTAAAATGTTTAGATAGTGTACTGAGTACAGATAGAGAGATAATTCATTCCCTTGTTTAGTGTTCCCTGTACATTCATTTCCTCCAACTGACCCATTCCCTAGTTGACCTACATTTCCCTCACACTCCTCATCTGAATAATTCCTCTTGCCACTGTCTCTGAAGATGTGCCAGTTCATCCACGGTGCCTATTTTCACCTCTGCCCACCCTCTACTAATCCCTTGGAGACCAGTCCATGCTGACTTTATTCCTGTGATCTCTGCATTAACACTGTCCTCCCTCCTCCATTTACTATTCCCAGGTGTATCAACATGCCCCATCTTAAGCTCTACCGCTATGTCCATATATCACATACTTCCTCGTATCTCTAGACTCACTAGACTATAGACAGTCTGTAGCCAATGGTTTCCTCAGTTATTACCCAACCCATCACATCTACCTGCCAGCTTCCATCACACATGTCTCTCTACCTCCACCATTCCAGGGGGCACCAGGTTCAACAACCCGCAGATTCCAGGTGTGGAAAAAAAAGAAGGAAACCAATACTCATGCTGTTAGAAATAAATGGCAACCAATGATAACTAGCAGTGCACAGGTGTAAGAGGAATCTCACGCAGGTTACTTGTCTATACCATTGGACTAATAACATGGGAGGAGAGAGGCAAAGTAAAATAGATAAGACAGCCATATTTCCTTCCTGATACTACGAGTGAACATGTTCTTTCTGGGTCAGGTTGCTTCTTTTCACGAGCGGCAGCCTCCTTGAGGTGCCTGATAGTGTTGGTAAATTATGTCTGTAAGTCTCCATGAATTGGTGAGTCGTTTATCATATTCAATGTTAAAGCAATATAGCAACTATACCCTTTCATTGTTGCAATAGAAACGTATCTATGATCCGGCCACAGGCAGTGCGGAATAACACAATGCTCAGGTATAGATAATACTATTCAAAACGTGTCAATCACTTCTTCTTTATATCGTCCTTTTGGTTCCATATTGCTCTCTGCGATTCTATAAATAGACAGAGCAGTTGGGGGGGGGGGGGGTCCTAGGCTCTGCAAGAATGGGAAACGTGATCTGGGTGGATGTGACTAGGAGTGATCGGTATATGATTTAGAATAGTACAAAACTATCATGGGATAAGGGTTTAAGAGATTTCTCGATGCACTGCATGTGTGCAGCTCTAGGGTTAATTCCGTCCCTGTTGGTCACTCTACATTCTATTCCTCCACTTTGACTCATTCCCAACTATCTGACCTACACTTCCCCCACAATCCTCATCTAAATAATTCTGTTTGCCACCATGTCTAAGATCTGCATGTTCATTCACCAATCACATGCTCACCTCGTCCCACCCTCTTCTAGGCCCCTCGGGACAAATCAATGCTGATTTTATTCCTGTGACCTGTGCATTAACACCATGCCTAACTCCTCCACCCATGTGTATTAACACGCTCCATGTTATAGCTGTACCCCAACATCCATATTTCATCCTCCCCTACTTGATTGTGTCTTCTCAATCCATCCTGAAGGACTCTATGCCATCTCCTCTTGTTAGGATTCCAATCCCTAAGATCTGTAGCCACTACTTTTCCTTCCCAACCATCACGTCTTCACACCCTCTTCCTTCCATGCCACGGGTCTCATTATCCCACATCCCCGCGGGACAGTGAAAACATCAGCAAAAAGAGAGGAAGCCAGCTCTCATTTTAACAGAAGCAGTGGAAACCGATGAGAACTAGCAGTGCATGAGTGGTGGGGACATCCATAGCACATGAGCGTAGTTCACTATCAAGTAATGATATGGGAGGAGGAGGCAAATTAAGAACAAAACAAATAAAAAGAAAAAAAACATATTTCCCTATCGATATTATAGCATGTAAAGGTGCATTTTTGGTTTGAGTTGTCACATTTCAAACATGCTGGGCCACCAGAAGTGACTGGTAGTAGGGGTAATTTATGACAGTAGCTCTCCATAATATCGACAGTTTAATCAATATTACCTACCCTCTCATTATTACAATATAAATGTGCCTTCCATATGGGCAGAGGCAGTGCGGAATAAAATAACGGTAATAAATATTCCAATTCACTGCTCACTTCTCCTTTTTTCTACCTACTTTATTGGTCCCCATCTGCTCCCTGTGATTTGATTAATGGGCCTTTGGGGAAAGATTCCCAGGTCTCTGGCAGGCATGGGGAATGTCATGTCGGCGTACTATGGCATCTGAAGCCTGTGTATGCCTACTACTTAATGTAGCTTCATGGAGAAGGTTCAGGATGGGTGTTAGATTAAATCAAGGTTAGAGACAGACAGACACTAATAGATAATTGAGGAAGGGTTGATAAAAGGAAGGATATGAGTAAGGACGACTCAATCACGGGATAAACCATGGCATGCATGGCATGGAGGAACGAATATTATGAAGGGAGGAAGGAAAGGAAAAAAGGAGGTAGAAATAAATGAGGAAGGAAAGACAGATGGAAGGGAAGGGGAAAGGGGAAATTAAAAGTAGTTCATTAGTTCTAAAAGGGAAATAATTGAAGCAACGTTACGGGGAAACAATGGGTATGAAATACCTATTGTGTACTCTGTTAGTTCTTATTGTATTTGAAGATAAGTGTCACGTGTAATTCATGTACCAGCGCATAAACACGATTGGGAGATGGCAACACTGATAATGCAGAATTTAAGAAAAAGTATTCTGACAACAAGGACATGGTGCTTGGTGCTGCATTGCGATTGGTGCTGCATTCTAAATGCTGAATTAACGCATCACATTACATATATAATAGTAGGTTGGGTCTACCTCTCGGGCAAACCTACTATCCTGATAACCAATCCATTGCTGGGCCATAAGTACCGCAGATGAGGCAATATAAAGTACAAGTCGCCCTTATAATTAGGTTTTGACTGCTCTACCTAAAACCCTTTTCTTGTATTCTTTTAGTTATAGTAAGGGATCGTCCCACTGGGATATGTGTGCGCTGTGTAAGGCTACACTGTAAAGAGTTGGTTGCCATTTTTGTAGGTGTACAGTAGATTCTACTGTAGGTGTACAGTTCTTTGTAGGTAAACAGTAGAATCTACTCCGAATCTACAGTAGATTCTACTGTAAATCGATTCTACAGTAGATTCTACTGTGTACCTACACTAACTATTTACAGTGTATAATGCCTATAAAAAGGCTAACACCAGCTTTCCATGGTCAGCTTCATAATTATAAGTCGCAAACACAGGTGAATTTGAAGAGATGCACCAACGTTTATGTAAGGTATTCTGTTTGAAAGTTTTGATGTGAGAAAATACTGATTCTTTTAAGAAAGATTTTTAAAGAAAAAGCATATTGTTATATTACCAGACCTTTCCAATTTGCCTCAATCCTAACTGTAATGTGACTCCTTTATATGAAGTATACATCAAATTATAGAGTACACACATGACTGTCTGGCCAATGCTTTTCTCATCTCTAACTCATCACATATCCCTTCCCACCTCATTCTATGTCAAGTGTTCTATGCCTAACCCTATCGCAGGGGGCCCAAGCTCATCATCCCCCAGATTTCAGGTGAATAAAACATCATATATATAAACCAGAAGGAAAATACACCCCCATTCTATCAGAAATAAATGACAACCAATGATAACCGGCAGCGCACAATTGCCAGGGGCATTACATGGCACGTCACTCTTGTTTACAATGTGGTAATAACATGGGAGAAGCAAGGAAAAATAAAACAAAATAGAAAAAAATAAATTTCCCTACTGATACTACAAATGAACGTGATCTTTCTAGGCCAGGTTGCTGCTTGTCAGGGACACTGGGACCACGAAGTGCCGCTTGTAGGTAGTTTATGACTGGAACTGTCCATAAAAATAATGATGTTTTGTAATAATGACCAAACCACTGTATCAACTACTGTCTCATTATCGCAATATAAATGTGTTATCAATATGTGCTGAGGACGTAACAAATAAAGAATTAGTCAGTAATAGATAATATCAAACCACTTCTCAATGATTTTACACCAATGTGTTGATTCCGATCTGTTCTGTTATACAGCCAATAATTCAGAGGGCTATAAGAAAAGGTCCCAGGTCCTAGCAGGTCTGGGGAACGTCATGTTATATGTGACAAAGGCTATAGGATGGATGGTAAGATGTGTTTGGCATCTAACCTTCAGGTTAGATGCGAAACACAGAGATAATGGAGGGAAGATATGGAGGAGGGTAGGATGAAAAAAGACTAAATGGAAAGAAGGAAGGAAGGGGGCAGAGGAAAAGGACCGAACTGACAAAAAAAGCGTCCAGTTAGCCATTCTGGAATTACAGAAATAGGCTTTTAATGACTCTGCCAATACCCTCTGTCTCTCCTTCTGCCTCTCTTCCTGTCTCTTTCTCTGTCACTCTGTCTCACTGTCGCCCTCTCCTAATCTTTGTCTATGACACTCTCCATCTCCTGTATAGAAACTCTGACCACAAATTGCCGGTCCCGTGTGCCCTTCCCCCAGCTTAGCTCTGCTCATCCACCCCTCTGATGTCCTCTCTCTGAGCCTAGTGCCATCGTCTTAGTCCCCATACGGGTCCCTACAGTGATCCTACACAAGACGACGTCTGCACAACGTATCGATTTGTCTCCACGCGGGAAATTAAGAGCATACCCTTCCGGAGATCACGGCCCTGATACTGGTCCAAGCAGGCCACTTTGAAGTCCCAGTGGGACCTGCTGTGACTGTGTGACCAATGGTGCTGTCCCAATATGGCGCTATGCGGTGTACATTGAGCATTTATGTGTTCTCTTCACTGTGTTATGACATTTGGTTTGAATTTCAAAGCAGTTATTTATCATTTCAGCAAATAATCAGTGTAATCAAAGCATTGTGGTGATGCTGGTATTTCTATTTATCAATGGAATCATTATATTTAGCAAAAATTATGAAATAGTCGCCTATCATGTAATCAAATGAAGTTCAAAGCTTAAGCTTGTGGAAAAATACAACAATTGATATTTAGCAATTGTCTTCATTAGATAATGTATGGAAATGCGCTCGAAATGCATGAATGAGTGTATATAACTAGTATATCGATATGTTGAATATTTGTAACAATTAATGACAAGTATGCACCGTCCACATCCATTGATGACCTTCCCGGTTTAAGCACACACATGATGGTCAAAAGCTAAAGCACTACAATGGGTATCGCACAGCTGACGATCTGACCACTGCTGACGATTTTAAATCCGTCTTTTAATCGTTGGCAGCAGAATACTGCCTTTTAGGGACTGGAAAATTCAAAATATACAACTAGGCAACATGAAAAATTATTTCATGCCAGATACGAGCATTACTATGCTTAAGTACTAGAATACTCGTATCCCATGCCCCCCATGGGATACAATGTCCCCGTATCTCATGGCCTGTGACGTCATCATGGTTTATGGTTTGTTTACATTTCTATGGCCAAATTAAGTGCTTTTTAACATGATATAACATGTTTCGACATGAAATAAAGGCAAAGGCTCATGGCTAGACAATATTTTGGTATCGTTCCCCCCTCGGTGAGGCTGGGGCCGCATCCCACTCAGCCTGCGGCTTCGTGGGATACGGCCCCAGCCTCACCTCGGGGGGAACGATACCAAAATATCTACTAGCCATGGGCCTTTGTCTATGTATTGTTGTTCTTGTGTATTACACAGTCTCTTTGGGTGTGCCGACAGAACAAGAAAGAAGTACTCAACATGATATATAAAAATATGATATAGGACACCCATACAAACATTATTAGCTTCGTCAAGGGGTCCGTGACAGGAAGGGAGTGGTTCCTACCTTGGAGAGGCCTCACTGTGCTTCATCTATTTTACCATTACCGGGAAAATGCACTGTGTGGTGTCAGAAGTCTGTATTTATCACACCATATTATACCCCCCCCTCCCCTACATTAAAGGCTAGGACCTCCCAGCCTAAATCATAAAGACCTCAGCCAGGCTTGTTGAGTTTATATAACACTTCAGTTATATTTAGAATCCCCCCTAACAGAATCCACCACATGCAGGCATATCCTAGCCTTGTTAGCCTGTATTCCCCAGCACCAGTACCCCATGTATAAAGGCTCAGGCAACCAACAAATAGTATGCTTGTTGTTCCTTTCCAGCAGTCCTCTGGTCTAGACAAGTTGCACTGGTCTGACTGGTGTGACCAGCAGTTGCACTCTGCCAGTGGTATAGTATTGAGTACTAGTGATACCCACCAGTTTACTGACTGCCACCAGTGTGCCCGCAGAAAACGGTATACTCCCCCTTGAATAGGGCACATGACAATATTTAGGGTAAAAAGGAACATCTATACACAATGATACCATTGGACAATGTGTATACCTAGAAGCCAATATGTAATCATAAAATCTAAGAGGGTGCTATAGTTTTATTATTCTTTTATAGGATATTTAATTCCAAGCAAAGCCTGATTCATGGTCCCCCTACTGAAGTCACCTGGCCAGGACAGCATGATCACCTGGTCCCACAGCTCACTGCACCCTTCACCGATACACTGTAAAAAAATGTGTATAATTTAAACACTTTCACCGAAACATTTTGATAGCAAAATCTTTTTTTTTCTGTAAACATGTGCAGGAATATGGCCGCCAGTGATGGGTGAGCTGCAACAGTGAAAACTGGTGGGCAACCGCAGTTTGGCTAGCCCACTGGTATTATTCTCCTACTCCTTCTACAAGCTCTTCTTAGTCAAATACAGTACCTATACTGTTGTTTAACATCCATGGTAATTTAGATAATGTCAACAATAATGAGTAGATAGTGCTGTCCAGAATGTTCCAGTGAGCCAGCCAAACTGGCCTTGCCCACTATTGTTTCACCTTTGTAGGCACACCCATCACCAGCAGCCATATCCCTGTACCTGCTGACAGAAGAAAGTGCTTAAATGCTGAGATTCAGTGAAAGTGTTAAACTTTAATGTGTTTGGGTGAATTTATGTGATTAAATTAGAAACACTTTTTACAGTGTATGTCTGAAGGCTGTTAGCACAATCAGTCTACTAGCAGGCCTTTGGTGGGCATGAGGCCTTGTTTACAGCCACATCTGAAGGGTCACTTGGATTGGGGTCAAAACCAGCTGGGTCACATACTTTTGCCCTTTGGTGTAAAATTTGTGAAGTAAAAATCGATCTGGAATTTGAGTAGCACAGTTTAGTGGCAGAGTTATGAACTACATGCTCTACTCCTAGAGATCCTACCCTTTAAAGCCAGAATTTTCATATTGTGGTAACTGATACAATGTTTCATGTCATAACCCTTATCATGGATATGAAAGGTTAAATCTATCCTACACATACTCTACATCTCACATACCGGTACATGTAGTATAAAATAGATTTTGTTGTCAGTTGTATTTGTTCTATTGTAACACAGAAGGGCAGAGCTAATTGAAATGACAACAAACTATAAAGATAGAACAATGCAGATTCACAATATTTATCTAATGGCGCTGCTTGAGGCTATATAGTATAGCTGTTAGGCACAAAACAATGTAAGAATAGATTCTATGCTAAAGTGACACAGTTAAGCCATGGTTTTTTTCTTACCAGCAATGGGTAATCTCCGGCGCCAGCTGCTGGGTCTCTTAGTACTCAATACTTCTGGTAGTTCACTTCTGCATGTGAAGAGGATGCCACACTAATGATGGGGACCATGGACAGCAATGTTGCCCCGCTGGCCCATTCTAAACTTTTACTCCTAGATTGGTATCTTGGGCTTTATTAAATACGAATGAGCTCCATATATGATCCATAATCCCCAGTCATTATCAATTAACAATTGAAACAGTTACATATAGTTAAAAAACCAAATACTAAATAGATATGCACACATGTACATTTATCGGTGATATTGCCTCATTAGCAAAGTCAATACTTTTCATAATTAAACGCTCATGGTTACACAATTTAGGTAGGCCAAAACAGATAAGTGGTTAACAATTATTATTCAAAAATACAATCATAGCTTCCAATTTTAGCAAACAGTGATTTTCTTTGATTATGTATTTATTAACCCTTATCTTACTACCTGGGGTCCACCCGGACCCCAGGCATGTAATTTCTTGTAAAAAACATAGAAGTAGTATTCCGAACTTCACCAAATTTTATGTAATTATCACAAATATTGTTTTATTCAAAATGCCTGAATATCATATGCAGATCCCCAGGAATTATTTTGCTGGAAACAATAATCCTCTGGGGTCCACGCGGACCCCAGTCAAATCCATTATAAAAGAATATATACTTTGGCTCTAATAGAACATGGACAAAGGGTCCCCTGCTTTGCATTTTACTTTGATTACACCTATGTATGATTTTGAACAACACAAACCTAATTGTAGACAACCATTTAGTGTCATTTATGTCACAATAGGTGGTATTTCTGATATGTGACGATGTCAGATCTCCATGCATTATATTGATATCCTTAGACAGATTTTGGAACTTGCACCATTCTATTTTCTTTTATTGGGGCCCTGAAGGTGTCAATATGTAGGGAAGACACTTGGGATTAGGTTAGAAAACATTCTGCACAGAACAAAAAAAGGCTAGATGAGATCCTATACATCTGTCTTCTAGTGCTGGCCTATGATCTACTGAAAATGTATGAAATCTGATTAAAATATGTATCCCTAACATAGAAAAGACTTTTATTCGAGTACAAGTTGCCAAGTTTGAACTTCTGGAGGCCAAATACAGCACCAGAGCCATTTAAGTGGTTTCTCTGGTGTAGGAATAAGGTCTAACACAGTGCTGGGGTCCGTTTGGACCCCACCCGAAATGACACGTTTTGTCGTTTTATGGAAAAAAGACCCAGGCTTTTTCCATAAAATTTAGGCATGTAGATATATAGGGTATCTACCATATAAAACAAAAATAACACATTCGGTCACTATACTTTTCGATTGACAATATTTTGTCATTTTTTCATTTTTTTCTCCTAGGAATTAAGTTTTACATAGACATATCAAAACTGATGATAATAACACAATTACCACTCGTAAAGATGCTTAATATCCTGGGGAATGAACATGCAAAAGATGAAGTTTATATCTTCAACCATCATTGTGTAGGAACTTTTTTTATTCTGGGGTCTTAAAAAAATCCAACTGGATCCCAGGTAGTATTAAACGGGATTTTTTAAACGTAGTATGATAAGGGTTAAAATGCATTTTAGTAGTATCCTGGCGGTTGATACACATTTTGGGTAAAAGCACATTTATCCCAGAAGGAGTTCCCCTTATTGATAAGGCCCTGGGTCTAGGTACATTGTATTATGATATAGCTTGATTAATTTCAACTCGGTTATGTGTTAAAATGCACATCAAATTAATGTCAGCTGCCTCTTGATTAAATACAGTGTACAAAGCCACACATGCTTTCTTCGTATGCTTATCATCCACATAATTCACAATATTCTTGGAACAGTCTTCCCATCTCACAGCATAGACCACAATTTTCCCACCGATGACAATTATTAAGAGGTCTTTGTGGTATGGGGATGCACAATTGTACTGCTCAAAGGTTCACATCATTCTTGGTATCATCAGAACTGGTACTTGATGTTTTTAGCATTCATTGACCTGCAAAAAGCATTCGATACAATCAACTGTAAGATCTAATGCGGACAATACTGTTACTATGAACAAACAATTTGACTTGCATATACACACGCACATACAATAATTCAGACCATTGACGTACTGCCAACTAAAATGCAAAATACAAAAACACATAGGTTAGGGGTCCAGAAACGACATATATACTGCGAAACCATACTGAGAAGTGTGCAATGAGGTGAAAGTAAAAATGCCATGGTGAGGGTTTTTCTATTTCTCATACTGATTAGATATTGATTGAGATGGTCTTGTGTGAGACGGTGCAGTGATACATTTTGTAATAACAACAGGGGTTAATATCTTCCTTCTTTATACATGTACCTTCTAGCAAGGGAAGTTTGAAACGAGTAATTAATGAATATCGACTCTTGATCTCAGCATACAAAGACCAGAACATTCATTTGCTCAAACTAGCACTATAGTACTTTGTTGTGATCATTTACCCTAAGGAGTGTCCATTATAATAGTAAAGCACCAGGGGTCTTGGTATGTTTAAGGGAGCGAGGGCCAAGACCAATATTGACATCTCTAGGAGGTAATTCATTTAGTCAATTTTAGCTCTTTTATTACTATGATTCAAAGCGGCCATAGATAAATGTGGAGGGCTTAAGGATAAACCACAAACTATTTTACTAGATAATGAACACACCTTTAGGGAAACCACTTAGAATGACCACTAGTACTGTGAATAGCACGAATAAGGTGTGCTTTGGTGGGTGTGGAATTAGCTTCAGTGAGGAAGGCTCAAAGAATGCTTTATTTAGAACTTACATTACTGCCATCATCCAAAAGGGCCTACGGAGGCGACAAACAAATGAGCACACTCAACTAATGTAGTTGATATCAAAAGCAAGCAGAAGACATCCATTCCAAATGTTTACCAAATATGTTATTGATCGTTGACACCTTTAACAGCTTGGTGCTTGTGGAGATTTCAACTATGGACATTCTGCATCTTTTATGGACGTTTTTATTTTTGCTAAGACTATGACGTATTAAGACAAACAATGCCGAAAGGCCAATTGCAATAGAAAGATAATTCAATATAAGTCAGTGGTTAACATCCAACGGAGAGTTACATTTTGAATCTAGTAGGTGCTAATCAATGTAATGGTATATTTAGCATCTTCAGTTGAATCAATTTGCTAAATTTATACTCCAGTTGTACATTCATTAGAACATTATTCTCATTGATGTCAAACACACATCTTTAGTATCATACTTCTGGTGCAGGTAAAATCAATGACCAACAAAATAGAAAACAACATTTTTGCAAAGTCTTATCTGGTGGAATTGCCAGCCAGTGCTCTCCCTGAAATAAGAGATGAGTAAGAAATCATAGATTATCATCTACATGATATGATATAGTTACACTGCCTTACCTCTTCTTGTAGTTGGAGGTATGGTCGGTCCTGATGTCCTCGTATCTGGAACATGTCAGTAAACTTTCTTTTGATAAACATTACTATAACATGTTTCCTTTTTCAATGCAGCACTGGTGGGAGTCGGGAGTGTATCAAGAGGGATTGGCATGACATGCCCTAATTAGCTAACTTTGAGCAGCTAATATACATTATTGTGTTAAGGTCTATTGAGCCTATCATACAGCTATGATAGCTTGTGACATATGGGGAACATTGGAGACCTTGTAGGCCTACCTTGTGGGTTAACAAACAGTTTTCAACAACATCTAATCTAATAGGACATCTCCACAAGTCCAAGCCATATGATTATTATTTGATTAGTTCATCAGAGAGCAGTACTAACCAGAGTAGCATGCCCAGTTGTCACCTTGTCCATCTGATCTTCATGGTGTGTGGGGCTTAGTTAACAATTCTGACACTATATGTCAAGTCTGAAATGTACCCCCCCCCCACCTCCCACAGGCTGAGACTGGACGCTAACCGAATACTGGTCAGGGCCATAATTATGTAAGCATCAGGCATCATTCCAATCCAATCCTGAAAGAGTTCAACAACTGGTCAAATGTAAAAGCAACAATACTTACCGATACAGACAGGAGGGGCGCCTATCCACTGTAGGTAGGCATTGTTGACTCTCTGACACGTGATGGCGCTGTTGTGGGACAGGATGTAACCAGGGTAACAGATGTAGTGTGCTGCCGAGTTCAGCGTCCTACTGGTAGGGTAAACCCTGTTTGTGAACAAAGCAATTTATGTTAGTTACTGTTGTAGTCAACTTTCAACATTTTACAGTACATTATATTTGGGTAAATGATCAAGAACAGTTCCGGCAAATTAGTGTATGCTGTGTGATGTGTGAAGGGTGTTCTGTGATGATAAATCTGGATGCTTCGGTGAGTGCGGCCATTATTTGGGGTGCAGAGGGGTCCCCCCCCCCTGAGGTTGGAAAGTCGCCGAAATTAAGGGGTCCAGGTCACAAAGTCACTTTTTTGGACCCTTTATCTTATAGCCATTTTTGCACAAAAGTCGCTAGGTCGCTTTTATTATTGCCTTAGGTCGAAAGTCGCCTCCAAACGGCCCAGGTCGCCAGGTCGCTTTTGACCCATCTGCAGTCACATTAATACATTGGTTCCGAGTAGAGGAGATCTCGGCAGGCGTTCAGAAGTCTGATTTGCCAACAACCATCTGCAGTTCTAGACGTCTCATTAGATAGATCTGCGTATGTCTGCACACACATGGTCAACGTAGTCACAGGGACCAGCTGCATCCAGTTTTATCCTTGTGGCAGCATCAACTTTGCAAAATTTGGCGTGATAATGTAAGCCCATAACACCATAGACCATAATGAAACAGCATGGCATTTTATACAGCCTCACACATATTACCCCGGCATATTACACACACCTTCTTTTAATAAACATTATATCTTATGCAAAATGCTGCAAGATCAGTATAAGATATGCTGATATCGTCTAACATTGAACATGCTTCAACAATTCAATAAAGGGTACCCTCCAAACTGAACTCAAGAATGACACAAGTTAGTTTGTTAAGTATGTTATGGGAACAGAACAAGCTGTATACACGAGACATGGGAGATTTTCGAGAATAGCGAACGTTCTTCTGTGAATTTCTAGAGTTTCACTCATTCAAGAAAGCATCCAGAAAAACGTTCCAGAAACGTTTTGAATTTCTCGAGTTTCACTCATTTAAAAAACCAATAAATTCCAGGGAATCTCACACAAGAAAACACTCAAGAAACGTTCTGAAGTTCTCATAGGGATCACGAGTCATGACTCAAGAATAGCACTAGTTCCACTTGAGATTTTGTTTGCAGGGTAATGATGGGAAATATGTGCATATGGTTAAACTTACTGGCCGTTAGCAATCTGAGGTTCTGGAGGACAGTAATTCCCTGAAAGAAGAGAATCATATATTGTAAATTTCACAATTATACATCTGAACATAATAGATCTAGCAGTTGAAATTACATCAAAATTCCTGAGTCTTTTATTTAGTTCTCATGTAAATAACTCCTTTTTAGACATCCTGATTACCAGACGTCTGTCGGGTTAACCCCAGCTAACTAAAATACGTTGTATTACGTCAAAATAACGTTTTTAACGTTTTGCAGTGATAAGGAGCCATAGAGAAAAGTTACATAACGTTGTATAATGTTTGTGTTTACTGGGAGGGCTTTTCCATCAACTGAGCACTAGACATTCTGATCAAAACCTCTACTTGTGAGTCATCATCTATGCTATAAAAATAATAACGGTGTACCTCCACACAACTCAGCCTATGCTTGTATCCACATTTAAATGGGATGTTAGTATAACGAGGTGTCTCTGTGACAGTGCCTAATTGAGTAGGACAGACTCTGTGATGTATAGATATGGATAAAGAAGGCGCCTCGTAAAGAGTCAAGGAACTTACAGATATAATTCTTACACATTATCATTAAGAGCTCCTTTGTCACCTACCTCCTGGTAATTGAGTTGAGGGTGGAATTGTGATTCCAACATCCGTGCCTACAATCATAGTATAAGTGCACAACAAGTATTAGACCATTGTCCAATATATGCAATAGTTGTAATATAAAGAGCAAGAATAACCAAGGATTATAAATGGAAGTCTAATAGTGTAGAATGGGCGATGAAGAAGAATAGGGAGCCAGAGAATAATAATCCAAAACTCCACGGTAATGCATCTGGACCCTGTATGCCTTGAGCGTATGCCTGTGTTGTATGGCCTCGAGTGCGTAGCACGAGAGGCCATACAACACAGGCATACACAAAAGGCATACAGGGTCCAGATGCATTACCGTGTGGTTTTGGCTTTATTATACCTAGCCAAGCGGCTTGGAATTATCTAATTTCTCCATTTTCTTACCTGATTTAGTCTTTCTTTGCAATTTAAGAAAGACTAAGTTGGCTGTAGTATGAACTTGAGCCGTAATTTAAGCCCCAGCCACACTATCATGACTATGCCATGTTTTCGAGTTGATTTCTGACTCAATCAGATCCGACAGTCTCATGAAATTTGACTGGCCTGTGTGATAGAGTTGGAGGTGACCTAGTAATTATGTTTTGGTGACCCAAAATAGGCCTAATTCCCAGTCGTGGCCGCTGGTGCACAACAGTGCTAGGAGGGGGCATATGACCACAGCTAGTCCCAGCAGTGGGCATACAGCCATGTATATACGCCCACACGTGGGCATATGACATTTTTACGCCACACCATGAGCATACAGCCTCCTAGGCTTAAGGTATGCCTGTATCATATGCTAGGTATAATAAAAGGGACAGAGAGATACAATAAGGAGACAAAGACAAAGGAAAACGAAGAGAAACTGACACAATAACAAACAGCCCCTCAAATACTGTGGGAAAACAGACATTCAAGGTGGTACTGGTATTATTACTTACTTGCAGAACATTACTGCGATGCCATTCTAGTATAACTTTTAATATAACGGTCAGCCCCTGAATGTGTATTAGCCATGCTTACCAAGGCAGTTAGGAGGGTCTCCAACCCAATTTAGTTGCGGTCGATTGACAGTGTTAGTGAAGGGTACAGTTGTTCCAATAGGCGTCACATACTGACAGCTAAGTGGGTAAGTCTGACGCAGAATGAAACCAGGGTTGCACTCATAACGTAGCTCAGACCTGAAGGATCTGCTGTTAGGATTTAAAACACTGTTTGGGAGAAAGAATAAACTAAATCATTATTTAGGTTAACACTAAACATTGAGGTTAAGAGAAATCAAACACCAACTATGACTACCCCATAGACGGAATTGCAACAAAATATCTAGAGGTAGCAATTTGTTATTTGACTTCCACACCCAACCCTGATCAGTATAGGTCATACTGCAAATCTGCATAATGTGATTGCTAGTCCTCTTTTGAGATTCTTCCTTCTGTCTATTAAAATGTGATTGGTTTCCTATATTTTGTACTTGTTATATTATAGCAATCCACATAAGGTATACTGTATGTCAATTACCGTGCATTCAGAATGGCTGGGGCTACAGGGCAGAGGTCCTCAGCTTTAAAATGATAAAGCATGACATTATAATGATCATAATATGATATATTATGGTGCCAATGTATAATATAGCAATATAAATACTGTCACATCGGTATCTGTCAGCCACCTTTTAATAATCTGTCAGTCACCTGAACATTAGTGATCTGCCTGTCAGACCAACAAGTGACTGACAGATAGTGAAGACGTGTTACCCTGATGGTGTTTCGGTCAATTTAAGATATAACTTTCTAACAAACCAGAGCCGTAGACGGACCAAACGGTGATCAATGATGAAAAACAGGGATTCCCTGCATTAGTTGCTTAAGCTATAATTCTTAGCATGCATTAATACAGCAATGGTAGGCTACTCTCCAGGGCTGCATTCATGCATCGTGAATACCAGGGAGCATTGTGCATTAAAGCACTATACGATAATTACAGGAACCTACCCACAGTACCACAGTTAACACCAACATCCTCTGCGTGATTACAGTTATGTATTCCCCATCCATTATGTTCACACAGAGAGATGTCTGACTCTGTTCCTGCACAACGGAGGTCATCAAGCCATATCCTCATACTAGATGAACCAGCCCCGTAAACAAGCCCAGCGGAGGCAACATCAGACTGACTGGAAGTTAAGGATCACGTGTTGCCAAAGGTAGTGTACTCAATATGTGTGGTGTTAGTAGACAACAATTGTGGTTGAGGGAGTAAAAATAGGCCTCTCCTGACGCTGAACCGCGCTACTGACTGTCTGTCTTCATTAAATTTTGTTTGTAAGGTTTTAGGTTTATTGACAAATCCTACCATATAGTCATGATAGTGTGTTACAGATATAATAGTATACAGTTCCTTGTAAAATACATCAGACAGTTAAATTCTCAATCATTTGTCCGAAGAGAGATTGAATATCCTCAGACCTTTATGACCATCTTTAGGATGTAGTCAGTCATAATCACTTTATATGATCAAAATGTTTATCTAGATTAAAAGCAAAAACGATTTCTCACCCATATCCTAGCATGCGGCAAATGACCCGTGCATCATTGATACCAAAGCCATCATCACAGACCGTCCCCTCCTCACCATTACGCCGAATTACAACACGTCCATGGAAGCGATCAGGGCCATCCACTAGGTATACTTGTACTGGTACTGTACTGGCTATTAAAAATAGATTTATTTTCCTAAATTTCAGAACCATGTGAGGTCTCAAAGCTTTATGTTCTATTATTGTTCTCATCATGGACCAACATTGTGTGCGTCGGTGAGTAACTAACTATAGTTACCGTACCGTCGCGATAAAGCGCCTGGTCTTGAAAGAGCGCCGGTCTTGAATAAGTGCCGGGAGTATTGGGGACTCCAAATGTTCTTAAGCACTAAAATCATGACCTTGAATAAGCGCCTGTCTTGTATAAGCGCCTGAGTAACAGGGCAGCCAAATTGAAGAGCGCCCCAGCGCTTAATCGCGACGGTACGGTACTATAGTGCTACAGTATGCTAATAATTCAAGAGCGCATCAAACTAGCATGCATGCAGCACTTGTAGGTTACTCTCCAGGGCTGCATTCATGCATTGTGAATACTGGTACCAGTAGCATTTTGCATCGAATTCAATGTTTTCAACATTATACAATGCTTGGCAGTAATAAGGAGCCATACAAAAAAACGTTCTGAAACATTGTATAACAGGTTTTTGTTTACTAGGGCACGTACCTATACCACAGTTGACGCCAACGTCCTCAGCATGATTACAGTTATGTCTTCCCCATCCACTATGTCCACACTGAGAGATGTCTGACTCTGTTCCTGCACAGCTGAGGTCATCAAGCCATATCCTCATACTAGAGGAACCAGCCCCATAAACAAGCCCAGCGGTGGCAACATCAGACTGACTGGAAGTTAAGAATCAAGTGTTCCCAAAGGTATTCTACTCAACTTATGTGATGTTAATCTACAATAATAAGAAGTAAACGTAGGCCTCTACTGATGCTGAACCATGATATCACCTCCCTATTAAGAGATTTATCGACCAAGAACTCAAGTAACAAAACTCGTTCTCCCAAATTAGTCATGAGATTATTTTACAAATACAGTATTTGACACCTCCTTCTAAAACACACAAGACAGTAAGCCTTTATGATCTAGAGCAAAGCAAAACTGATTTCTCACCCATATCCTAGCATGCGGCAAATAACCTGTGCATCATTGTTACCAAAGCCGTCATCACAGACCGTCCCCTCCTCACCATTACGCCGAATTACAACACGTCCATGGAAGCGATCAGGGCCATCCACCAGGTATACCTGGACTGGTACTGCAGCTAGAGAAAATGGTATTGGGGCATAACAACATGTGGATCAATAAAGTAAAAAAAATAAATGGATTTTTCTACTAGCTTTGGCCACCAGAGGGCTCCGCAGGGACACTAGGCCACAAACATGACATTAGGCCTCAAATGGGACCTTTTTGAGACGTAATGGGACACTAGGCCACGAAAGTGACTATGTTTTGTTTACTTATTGATAGTATTGTGCAATTTCAAATCAGACATAACTGCAAAACCAAACACTTTAAGTGGTTTCTCATTATATGTGAATCCTTAATAATTCGAAAATGTACTAAAGTGAGTAGACCTTTTAACAGTTAATTACCTGTGCGGCATATTGGAGGCTCACCCACCCAACGTGGTGTGATGTCACTGTTATCGTTGAAGCCTCTTGTGACACCAACCGGTAATGTTCTCTCACATCGAATTGGGTCATTGTGAGACGGAGTGAAACCCGGGTAACACTCATATCTTACAACTGTACCCAGGTCTCTACCTGAGCTTAGGGCCCTGTAAAATACAAAATTAATGATAGGTTACTGCACTTCGGTATGTTGCATTAAAGATACTTTTGTCATCCCGTCAGGGATGTATTAACCAAGTAAGATCACCATGATGATATCAGCACAGAGGAAAATGTGAGAGTCACCAGGACTCACATGCCATAGGCAGGCCCATGTCTCCAAAAGCAACCTCATGTGAAAGTCAGGCTGACTTTCACTGTCGAGAGGGTCCAGCTCAGGCTCAGGGTGGTATGACAGTCAGGCAGTGCTGGACCCTCTCTACAGTCAATTCAGACAATGCTGGACCCTTGTTCATAAGAGTGCAACACTGCCTGACTTTCACACTCAAGGGTAGTCTGGCAATGCTGGACTGTAGCTAGAGCAAGAGTACAGCGATGCCAGACTCTGGCTACCTAGAGTCAAGCCAAGCTGGACTCAAATTTGGATGTGAGTCTATCAATACTGGACTTTGGCCACAATGAAAGTCAGGCATAGCTGGAATATCTTCTGTACAGTAAGGTTAGTCGCTTATTTGCATTGGGGAAAATATATATGGCCTCCCCAACACTTGTAAAAAAAATCCAATACAAAATACTTCTGTTGTCCTGAATAGAAAAGGGTGTGCATCACAGACCAGAAGTCATTTAGGCATGTAACAACACAGAAATACATGTACCAACATGTGTCAGAGGTGATCCCAGAATCTCAATGTATATAAATTTCAAATCCACAAGAATGGTATCTGAAACCATACGAGTAAGCTCAATATTGTATTGTGTCCCCACCTGGTAGCAAACAAAGAAGGCTAAGGCTAACTGACCCTCATTCCACAGTCAGACATTGCCTGACTGTGGAGAGAAAGTCAGGCTGACTCTGGTATGAAGAATTGTCCTTCCTGACTGTCTTTCAAGGATCCGGCTGACTCTCAAAAGGGAGTAACTTTATGGGACTATCAAAGGAGGCTCAGCCTGACGGTTGTGAAAGTCCAGCAGACTTTCCTACCTGGGTAAGGCAGTGTCTGACTCTGGGGAGAGTCTAGCTGATGCTCAATTTTCTCTCTGTGTGGTTGAATACAGTAATGGTGAGTCAGTCAACGGGGCTGCGTGTATACATTATAATACTATTTTATCATATGACATACTGTATACTAGTCATTTAAATGATATTAATTCGTAAATTAGAAATCTTACAATGCAGAACATGCATTCAGTACTCTCAATTATCCCACTGAAAAGATGCTTCGAACATTTTATTCCAACTTACCTGCCGCTTACAATATTAGGCACTGAAGGGCAGAAACTATCTGAAATGTATAAAGGCCCGGTCAGACTGGTCGTAGAAACGGGAAAACTCCGACCCGATTTTGCTACGACTGCTAGAGTCGTGCATGTCAAACTCCTACGATTTTGAAAATCGTACGATTTTGGCCGATTTTCTAGTCGTAGCACTATGCCACACTACACGACTTTTGGTCCCGATTTTGTCCCTACAAAATCGGGTCGTAATTTTCCCATTTTTTTGACTAGTCTGAACTACTGTTGTAATAGACCTATTATTTAGACCTCACTGATATTCCGACTTTGTGAGATTTATTCACCTCACAAAATTATTCTCGCATGTCAGGCCTATGGTGCATTGTGTCAAATGACCTGGAGAAAGGTCAACGTCAGATTTCAGTGAAAAAACCCCCCAGTGAGATCCAAATGGATTTGGGCGCTGTTTCCTGTTTTGCCAATCTATTTGCTAAATATTGTATTTACTAACTTAAGCCCAAAGTCCACGGCGACAAGAACCTGCGTTAAAACGGTATCACACCTCTGACGCCGCTATTTCGCTGTGTCGCCGTTATTTCGCTTGTGTCCACAGCGAAATAGCGGCGAAATAGCGGCGGCAGAGGTGTGATGCCGTTTTAATGCAGGTTCTTGCCGCCGTGGATTTTGGGCTATACACTGCCTCTAATTCTGCATGATGTACTTACTGAGACACCTTGGCACCTCCGGGTCCCACCGCGGGGGTTCCCCTCCGTACCTCACACACCTGATGGAGGTATCGGGGGTCAACCTGTACCCAGGGGAACACCTGAAGTACACCACTGTGTTGATTGCTGTAGCAACTGTATTTGGCCTGTGGAAGAAAGCATACACCGTTGATCCCTTTAGCCTGTACACTGGAGGATGCCTCAAAGTTCAATGATTCAGGGGTATCCCATCCTCAGTCACTTTTCAAAGATATTTCTGGCTGTAAATTCTATATACACCAGTCTCTAGAAAAACCCTGTTTGAACAAATGGCAATTTATTCAACCCAGACAACCTAGTGGAGACTACCACCTTATCATTAAAATGGAAAATCTTGTTGAATGGTGATTTTCAGTAGATAGTCCAATATAGCAAATGCATTAGCTCCCGTTAGGTTCTCAGTACCAACAATTACATGAGATGCTTTTCTAATCAAGGCAGCTCAGAATTAAGGTACGAGGATTTGGTGGATATTCATGTTTCATATTTTATATCCCAGCTAGCAAGGGTACGTTGGACTAACGTTGGCAATGGTCGGCCGGCAATATGATAACGTTGTACCAACGTTGGTCTGTCAATGACATGATTAGAAACACGGACATCATGTGAGGCTAAGGCTAAGTAGATGAAGTAAATTTATCATAACTTACCAACCATTTTGAATATTTTGTACATATGGACATTCAGCATCTGAAAAAGGGTCAGCATTGTCTATTGGATCTTTAATATCATGAATATCTCTACTGGTTATTAACATGGTTTAAGTTCTCCACATATGGTTACTTCAGTTAGGGTATATGGTTCAAATCGAACTAGGGACCAGATGAATTTGTATTTCCAGGCAAATTAACAATTACCAATTACGTTGTAAATCAACCACTACTACTACTACTACCCAATCAATGTCATACATGACGTTTGTGGATTCAGGGTTGAAATACTTAGTTGGTAGCATGGATAAAGAGTACAAGTTGCCATCCAAATATTAGTAATGGTTGATGTTATTAATGAGTTTTGTTTCCTATACTCACTGAGACATGTTGGGGGATCTCTGTCCCAGCGTGATGGTGGGACAGACCGAGTCTGGAAGCTGACAGTGACACCAGGGGGCAGCGTGTTGACACACCTTAGGGGGGAGGTGTGTGACAGGCTGTAACCTTGGGAACACTGGTACCTCACCACCGTATTTAACTCTGTTTGCGTGCTCAGGGCCCTATAGGGAAAATGGAATTTGAGTTACTAAATATACTTTTTATCATATCTAGTATCCTTTTAAGAACCCCGTCAATTATCAATTGCCATGCATGTTGCGGGATATAAAGTTGGCTCTCCACCCCACTAGGGTGACTAAAAATTGACCTCAATCGATAATTAGCTAAAATCATAGGCAGTCACCGGAGATATGCTACCACCTATATATAATTCTATGTGCCAGTATAGACACGAGAAACTAGGTTTATGGTTGAAATCATGAACACACTGCGCACAGGTGCCACCTTGTGTGTTGTAAGAGAGCCATCTATTACTGGACCAGTTGTGAACAGTCCATAAGGATTTTGCTAACTGCCTCGGTATTCTTTGTATGGAGGAATTGCTCTCAGATTTAGAAGTAGAAGTAGAATAAAAATACACACTTAAAACTTCACTTACCAGCCATTGCGTATGGATGGAACTGGAGGGCAGTCAGAGCCTGGGGAATGTAGAAGAGTGTTAAGATTACTAGGTACAAACTGATGTCGCCCGCTGTGGATGTTTTGAGAACCTTCAGGAACCGTTGAGAGACACACTCCCAGTGGGCACAAAATTCTGTTCAATGTTGAATCAATGTTGAATCAACATTGAATCAATGTTGACAACCATTTATCAATGTTGATTCAATGTTCTGTGCCTATTGGGCTGGTCCACCTGGTGTGTGCAGATAAGGTCCAATTTGGATTACACATTGGAGTAGTTTTCTCTTAGAGTAGCATGAACTCCCAATCTTTGGTTCAGCAGACAGACTTGCTACTGACTGAGCTTACTGAGCAAGACTATTATATATATGTGATGACTTCTAAAGTTATGGTGAGTCTATGGTGTCAGTCTATCTTTTCTAGCCTGTTCTATATGGATGGCATGCCGTTTGTATATTTTTCAATTTAATAGGATAATTCCACAGATAACCACCCTGATATCTTTATATGGTGTAAATGACATGCTCCCAAGGTATGGTACACTTTGGTAATGGGTACATGGAACATTCCTTATAAATTATAAGTATATATGATAGGATGAAACACTATGCTGTTATGCTATTTTTATGTGATCCCATGACATGAAAGTTCCATATCAGACAGTAATCAGCTATATATTTTGTTGTGACGTTGGATGTAGGCTGAGGAACACGATGCACGTGACGCTTTTAGTCCTTTTTTCTGAGCAATACTTAGGGTAGCCATGGTCCCAACACCCAGGCTGACACTCCAGGCCAAAATCCCCAAAATCTCCCGTAAAATGGACAAGAAAAAATGATTGAAAAGAAACTACTTACGAAGGCACTGAGGTGGATCAGGGTACCATGTTGGTCCTCCAGCCCCCAAAGAGATACACGTTACAGGGTCGGGGCGGGAGAGTGTGTATCCCGGGTAACAGTTGTAGCTTATGGTGGAACCAAGGAATCTACTGAAGGAGGTTGGCCTGTTTTAAAATGGAAAAGACACATGTTTGATGACTGGACTATGTTATATGCTCAAACTGCCAGTTTGCAACTTATATAAAAAGACGTACCCCCCTAGAAATATATATTTTACATTAAACGATACGAAAGCCAGGGGATTCAGACATACACATTATTGCATAATTAAATTGCAGGGGTTTATGTTGCTTTTTTGTCAGCCAAACAAAAGAAAAGCACAATAACTTTATCAATCCAATCGGGACTGCAAAAGTCACTCTTTCTTGCTGCATTAGTCTATAGTACTGTTCTTATCAACTAACGAGGGACTTGCACGTGATAGGAGTATAGCCTTCATTTTATCTGAATCTACTTAGAGAGTGCAGAGGTGTAATGCTCTTTCATCTAAATCGTTGCTTATCCATGGCTAGTTGTGTGATCATTAGGTTGAAAGATATCTCACGATCCATTTGCGATGACTTGAACTGGTGGGCACAAGGCATCTGAAATAATGTACGTTTATTTTTGTCTGTTACAGCTTCAAAGCATATTGCTCACCTCTTAAGGACGATATAAGTACAATATCATATACCTAATAAGATATGCCCTGTCTTTTAAAGTTGGTATCCCAACTGTTGCGGTGACGAATTTCCACCTCCAGCATGGGGATAAGCATGATGATGTTGTAAGACATATGTGAAAGTATTAAAGCTCTATGAGAACTATTTCCATACAAAAATCCCCTGACAGTAGCAAAAATGAATTTTCACTGAGCAGTCAAAAATTAAGCAATTAGCATGCCTCTCTTCTAAACCACAAGGTGGCAGCTGTGTACAGTGTTTACAAAATATTCCCATTGCAGACCCAGTAGCTCAACTCCATTCATGAACACATTAGTACATTGCCATCTCTACAGGTGGCAGCATATCTCAGATGGTTTGCCAATGCTTGAGTTTTCTCCATGAAAGCTGTAGATCTAGATGTTATTACACACTTTACATTAAAGCCTTTAAGACTCTTGGTAACCAGAATTAAGCACCCATTTCAGAAGAAAAGTGTACACCAAAGACTTTCAGGTAATTATTGAGAGGGGTCAATTCTAGTCACCCCAATTGGGATACCAACTTTAAGGCCGAAAGGGCTCGGAGGGGCCCTAGTGGTGAGCCTGCGAACCATCAGGCTGAAGCCTTATATTGCTTTCATTTTACAGGAAGTCAGTATGGGAGCCGCCATTTTGTTTGAACACCTTCCACACGGTAAGCCAATATATTGCACAAGTTACAAGAAATCTGGTGGTGAAGGGGTTAAGGTGTCACAACACAAATGTATGTGTAGGGGCACGAATAATACGTGTACATGTAAGGTCCGTGGAGTCAGAGCGGTAAGTGCCTCCAACGGACACTAGGTGGCAACACCTAAGCCATGTCCTTTCGGTTATCCGGTAGCGGAGCCGGGCAGGGCACTCCAGACGGCGCTACGGAGGAGTGCCACGTCGACACTGCTTGGTCCGCGCTCAGGGTATATAAGAGGCCGAGGTTGGCTACCTCACCAGTTCGTCCTAGGACGAGCTCTGACCCACACCTTTCGTACCTTCGCTTTGACAGGGGCACCTACACCCCTCCCACGTTATGGACTCTGCACCAGCCATGCTGGCACAGGGCTTAACTGTCCGGTATCGCTAATGCTTCGAACTATCGATAGAATCCTGTGTGTCTTCGAATGGTTGAAAGACCAAGTGAACCGAGTGGAAAACCTTCGTGTACTTTTGAGGCTGTGATCGAATAAAAACCTGTTGCATTCAAACCGAATTTGGAACCTGTGTTCGTGTTGTACGCATATGAAACCCCTACATTGGTGCCGTGACCAGTTCGGGTGAAACACAGAATAGCACAGTCGGTTGGGTTAACATGGCTGAACAGGCAAAGGGTGGAGCGTCCCTTCATCCTATTTCGAGTCCAGATCCGGAGGTGGTAGCAGCCCTTGAGAAACACTATGGGCCAAACCGTTCGAGTTCTACACCAGAACCAAGGAGAGGCAATCCTGATTCTATTCGAAAAGATCTGGGGTCAAACCTAGATGATTCTTTGTTTGAAACTGGCGGTTCGAAGAGACACATTGCTCCTATGCCAACACAAGGCATGAGCATGCTGCATGCTGAATGACACCAGCGACAGGAAGTGACACGTCGTCATTTCGAAGAAGAGAAGAATCGTTTCGAGGGAGCAAGGATTGCAGAGATGGACAGGATGAATGAAGAGTTTGAAGCTTTGAGTCATCGGTTGGTACAGCTCCGGAACAAGAATGAAGATTTAGACGGGGCAACAATGGAGAAACAGAACCGCTTAGACACAACAAAGGCGAAGCTGGAACATATGGAAAACCAGTTCGCTCATCAACAAAATGTCTTGCGGCGACGTACTGAGGCTCTAGAACAACGTCAAGATAAGACCATACATGATTCGGACGAGCTCCATGATACGATCCGAGAAGCAACCAAGGCGATGATGGACGAAAAGGATCGTCTGATCAGGGAGGTGGAAGATTTACAGAAGAAACGAGATGAAGAGGCAACTCGAGGTGGCCATTCAGGGTTCGATCATGTCAGTGGTGGCATATACAACTCATCAACTGGTGGGGGTAGTGCCTCTACCTCAACCGGAGGGAGACCAAAACGAGTGACCATTGATACGGGGGATCCGGATGGAAGATCTTCACGGCGTGACCAACGCCCAACGTCGTATGATGACGACCATTCGAACCCTCCCAGTCGTTCTAGCTCTCGAGAGAGACCGAGCCGTATGGGTTCGAATGAGAGATCTTCGAGATCTGATCCGAATGAACGTTCGAGTGGGCCCTCAAGGAGGCCAGGGAGATCTCCTACACATGCAGGTAGACGAGTATCTCGCCGCGAATCAATGTCCCCTGGGATGAAATTGATTTACGACACGAACCCCTGCATTGCTGAGATGGGAGTGGACTGTGTTAGCAGACAAGCTGATAATGCCGATATCGTCGACTGGAGCATTGAGCAGTCGTTTCTGTTGCACAGGGACAACCACAACGCTGCTAGACGCACTGCAAGCACTCCGACTCCGTTCACAGGAAGACAGCCATGGCAGGACTGGTTCGCAGACTTCATGGACGATATGAGGTATAATCGGTGGTCAGAAGAGGAATCGTTGGACGAGCTTTTACGGGCATTGAGAAATGGCCCAGGCAAGCTAGCTGTTTCGAGATGGAGAACGATGCATGGTGCCGGATCGTTTACCCAATTGGTGGAATGCGCCAGTTACCTGATAGGTAATGTGGGTAATGAAGACCCGCTTCGATTGTTCCGGAAACGGACTCAAAAGCCAAACGAGTCGCACCGTGTGTTCGGTCTAGAATTGCAATCTCTCTTGCAAAGGGCTAGACCAAGATGGCAGTTAGATGACCCACAGTTCCTAGATGATTTGTTCTCGCAATTCATCGAGGGATTAAGGGATTCTGATGAACGGACCGCAGCATGTGATAGTTGGAAGGCTGGAACTTCTCTCACTGATTTGTTCATGGCCATAGAAGACTATGACAGGAAACGGCATCTGCTATCTTCGAGAGTACTTTCGAGAACTTCCAGTGTGGTGCAAGACCCACCAGCCTCTGATACAGAGGAAGGTGATTCTGGAAGGGAGGAGGAGATTGGCGCAGTTGCTCAAAAGAACAGCGGCAAATCTTATTCCAATTCGAATTCGAAGCGCTATCCGAGGGCTGACAGGAAAACACCACCTGTGACCCCAGGAGCTACAAGCGCACCTTCGACTACATCCTCAACTCCCAGTTCTATGGAAGAACTTCTGTTAAGGTTGACTGACTTGATGTCTGGAAACCAGCAATCAACAGGAAGGAATTCGAAGCCGAGAGTGGACAAGACCACTAGGAAGTGTTACAGGTGTCAGGTCCTGGGACACTTTGCTGCAGAATGCCCAGCTGAAAAGCCGGTACCAAAGCCTGAAGAGAAGAAAACGGAAAACTAGACGGGGTTGCTCTGGATGGCAAGGTAGTAACCCCTAAGGTGAAGGAAAGCCAACTTATCGCCAGCGGTGCAAGCGAGGAAGTCCGAGGTGCAGTAGAGATTGGAAACTTAGAGGAGGGGCCTGATCAGTCCCTTCTAAGTATGTCCAATGAACCCAGAAAAGTAGACGTCCGAGGAGGAAGTACTGGGGAAGCGGCGAATTGGATACAGGAGCTGGAAGTAGTCAGCAGTGCCCGATTGTCCCCGGATCATCCCTGTTTGAAGCACTTGAAACGACGGGGAGTAGATCTTGGTGTCACTAAGGATTTCGAACGTTTCACCGTTAACCCATCACCACTGGATGGGAAGAGGTGGTATTTGACTGTAGCAGTGAAGGGAAGGTCCGCAGAATTTCTAGTGGATACTGGAGCTAGTCACTCCATGATCTCTAAGAGATTCTATGACCTTGTAGCCGATGAGCCAGATAACTTCACAACGAGGGTAAAAGCTCATTCGGCCGACGGTAGCTGCATGCAGACGTTTGGTAAAGCATTTTTCGAAATCAATATAGGTGGACAGGATTACCTTCTGTCCCCTACTATTGCTGATCTGAGTGATGATGGCATCATCGGATTAGATTTCGCTGCGTTGTACGGTGCAATGTTGGAACCTTGTAGGGGGATGTTAAAGATAGAACATCCATACAAGGTGGCCGTACAATGCGTGTTGAGAAAGGTATCTTCTGTAGCCTCGGTGGTACAGACGGTTAAGATACCCCCAGGACAGACATGTGATGTGCTGTTTTCGAGTGACAGTATCTTCCGGGACCAGATGGCGGTGGTTGAACCCGATGTGGTGAGACTTGCATCAATTGGACTCGAGAGTGCAGATACTTTCGTAGGCAGTGGCAGCAGGAATTTAATTCCTATTTCGAATCCTGGTGGTGAAGTCCGTTATCTGATGAAAGGTACTCCCGTGGGGCAGGTGGTCGTTGCACAGGCAAGCACCAGTATACTCTCAGAAGATACCAAACCGAACCTTGAAGGGATGTCCGATTTGCGTCCGGAACTCCAAAAGTTGGTGGACGATTCGAGCTTGGTGACGGGGGACCAGAAAGATCAGTTGAGACGGGTATTGATGGAATATGATGCAGCCTTCGGGGAGCCCACTGGTTTGGGGCGAACTGATAAGGTGCTACATTCCATCGCTACAGAGGACGCTGTACCTTTCAAAATCCCTTATAGACGCCTACCTTTGAAGAAGAAATTGATGGCCGAGAAGGAAATCGCTGATCAGCTGAGATTAGGGGTGATTGTTCCCAGCACTAGCCCCTGGTCCAGTCCTGTTCAGATGGTGACTAAGAAAGACGGCACAATTCGCTTCTGCATAGATTATCGAAAATTAAATGGCTGTACTAAGAAAAACTCCTATCCTCTCCCCCGTATAGACGAGACTATTGATTCCCTGGGCGGAAACCAATGGTTCTGTACGCTGGATTTGCAATCCGGATACTGGCAAGTTGGAATGAAGGAAGAGGATCAGGAAAAAACAGCTTTTTCGAGCCATGTCGGTCTTTTCCAGTACAATGTGATGCCGTTTGGATTGTGTAACGCCCCTGCAACATTCGAAGCCATGATGGAATCTCTGTTGAGTGATCTGTTATGGAAGGAGTGTTTGGTGTACCTGGACGACGTAATTGTCTTCGGGAAGACCTTCGAATCGTGCCTGGCTACTTTAGTCAAAATTTTCGAGAGGTTGATAACCCATGGTTTGAAATTGAAACCAAAGAAGTGTCACCTATTTAGGACTTCTATTAACTATCTCGGTCGGATAATATCCACTGAGGGGGTTAAGACGGATCCTGAGAAACTAGATGTTGTATCGGAATGGGAAAAGCCAGAGGGACCTAAAGACATACGGTCCTTTCTGGGCTTCTGTAGTTACTACAGAGACTTCCTACCGGGGTATGCCAGAATAGCTCAGCCTATGCAGGCTCTAGCTCACTGGACTCCGGGTAGAAGGAAGGAGCCTTTCCCATGGGGTCCGGAACAAGATCTAGCATTCGAAGCCGTGAAGAACCTATTTCGAACCACCCCAGTTTTGAAATATCCAACAGCTGATGGACATTTCATACTGGACACAGACGCCAGTAATGACAGTATAGGTGCTGCTCTATCCCAGATGCAAGAGGGGATAGAAGTGCCACTGGCTTTCGCTAGTAATACCCTCAATAAGGCTCAGAGGAATTACTGTACCACTAAGCGCGAATTGTTGGCGGTAGTGGTGTATACGAAGAAGTTTAAGCACTTCCTTTGGGGAGGTGACTTTACTTTACGGACAGATCACTCGTCCTTAAGGTGGCTGTTAAACTTTAAGGAAGCAGAAGGAATGATCGGTCGATGGCTGACCCACTTGTCCGAGTTCGGGTTGGAAAATAGCCAAATCCAACACAGAGCAGGGAGCAAGCATATCAATGCTGATGCCCTTTCGAGAAGACCCATACGGAAATGTTCTAGAATGGATTGCGATGATTGTGGAGCCCATAATGCTGTAATAGCTGGAGTTCGAATGCCGTATGATGTAGGACATTCTAAAGCAATGGAATGGTCCACCGAAACTATCAGGCAATTCCAGAAGGGTGATGCTGTCATTTCGAGACTAATAGAACAGGTCTCCAGTGGTGCCCAACCACAAAGACCAGCCATTTCGATTGAGAACCGGGAAATGAGACAGCTACTTGCTCAATGGTCTGAGCTAACTGTTGTTGACGGTATCTTATGTAGGTGGAAGATAACACCGTACAAGGCCAAAATTCGGCAAATCGTGATACCCACAGCTATGCGAAGGGACATCATGTATTTCGTACATGGACATCAGACCAGTGGACATCTTGGAAAGAAGCGCTCCCTTGCGCGACTCTCCAGAAGGTATTACTGGCCTGGCATGAGTAAAGATCTGCTTAGGTGGATCTCTACTTGTCCAGATTGTTGTCTGAGCAAACCAGGTGAAGGCCTGGGGAAGTTGCCACTAACTCAAGAGCTTTGGGGAGTTAGATTTGCACGCATAGCGGTTGATATCATTAGTGGCCTAAAAACCACTCCTGATGGAAACACGTGCATGATGGTGATCTCCGACTACTATTCGAAGTATACTAGAGTGTTTCCTCTGAAAGATCACAAGGCTCATACATGTGCTCGTGCATTTGTAAAGGGTTGGGTGCTTCATCTAGGCGTACCCTTGATGTTGCATAGTGATCAAGGCAGAGAATTCGAATCTGAGTTATGGGCAGCAATGTGCCATAACCTTGCTATATGCAAAACCAGAACGAATCCGTACAGGCCTCAGTCTGATGGTCAAGTAGAAAGGTTCAACAGAACCTTGATACAAGTCCTGAAGCCTCTGGTCAACAGTCAGATGGATGATTGGGACGAGCAATGCGAGTTTGTGGTACATGCTTATAATAGTACGGTGCATGCTTCCACCGGTTGTTCCCCCAATTTGTTGGTATTCGGAGAGGATTTGATTATGCCTGCTGACTTGGTGTTTGGCGTAGCTGGGATAAACGCTGAAACACCCTGTCAGGTGATGTTCGTGGAGGCATTGAGGGATCAATTCAAGTCCGCATACGAGATGGTTCGATGTGAACTAAGCAAATCTGCTTCATGGCAAAAAGTGGGCTATGACGTAGGTTTGAAACTTAGGTCCTTTCGAGTGGGGGATGAAGTAGTTAGGCTACACGACCCCCTACAGCAGCTAAAGTTGTCACCCAACTGGGATGGTCCCTTTACTGTGGTTCGGATTGTTTCAGAATCCACTGTGGTGATCAAATCCTTGTTGGGACGCCTGTATAAATCCAATGTAGCTCGCCTACGTCGGTGGCAGGGTGATGCTTCAGCGCATTCGAAGCCAGGGGAGCATTCGAAGTCAGATAACACTGAGTGGAGAGCGACCACCCCGAAACGACGTGGTCCTGGTAGACCTAGGAAACTAGTGATACCCTCAGATGAGAAAAAACCTATGCCTCCTGGTATTGGTAAATTAAAGCGGGGCCGGGGTAGGCCTAAAAATTTTTTACCAATTCGAGCTTCTAGCAAGAAGGATAAAAAGTGCGGAAAAAAAGTCTCGGCAAATGAAGGTCTGAAGGGGAGGAGGGCTGTCCAATTGACTACTGGACATCCTGTCGAATCTTCCCGGACGACCAGGTCTAAAGAACCCAAGGTGGGGTTAAGGCGCAGTCCACGGCATAACCCGGGGACTGCTGTGACCTAATTTGTATACACAACAAGAAGTTTCGATGCCATGATGGTAGTACAGACCTAATTGCTGTCGAGTGAGCAGAGCTAGGGTGGGTGTTGATCATGAACGTCCCCGAGGGTGGCAGACGGAACTATCCGGCGGGTATTCTTATGTTACCCGTAATGACATTTGCCTACACTCCTGAAGAATTCATGATTAGCGGTATCCCTGGTACTGTGGAACTGACTCAATAAGGATTACACTCCGGTGAGCTACCCGTTCGATTAGTGGCGGGAAACGCGAGCGTCTCCCGCCGTGTTATCCGTCGGAAAAGGGCTATCCGGTGAAGCGTGAACGCTGATTGGTTGACCTTTGCTCCCGCGGCGGGCGTGGCATCACGAGACAAGAAGGGCGGTCGCCATATTGGATCAGTGCCAAGAAGACGCACGGACGCTGCAGGGCAAAGGAGGAGGAAGAAGGGACTTGTAGTCGACCAAAAGTCTCCAAAACCACATCATAATACACGCCAACCTGGTTAGTTCCCGCTCATAGTGTCATTAGGACACGCGGAGCTTCGTACTCCGCAAATCTTCGATTATTAAACTTCGTTTTCGTTGAAAACATTCGACTGCGATGGAGGAGCAGTACACCCCCGGTGAGGGCCTCCAGTCCGACGAGATAGATCTGTTCGGGATGGACGATGGCCAATTCGACAACGCTCATGAGTCGGATTATGAATCCGCCTCTGAATCCACCGGGAGTGCGGTTACCGTTCGTGTGGCGGGGATTGGCTCCTATTCGACGGCTGATCGGGACAGCATGGCCATGCCACCCCCGGCTACAGTCAACCTAGGGCCGTTGCCGTGGCGCAATGTCCCAAAACGTGTTGCTTCGAAAGACATAGACAATTCGACGTCAACCCGGCTTAACGCAGCAGGTGATGAGGAAGAGGACGAGATGCCGGAGTTGGAAGAGGTAAGCCAGAAATTGCCTATCCATGCAGTATCTGACGAAGAGATGGAGGACTTCGTACGAAAATCGCTGGCCCAGCAACAACTCATGGAGGTGCTGGAGTGCGACCCGCCGTTCGACACCTCGCTGAAGCTCCATCCCACACTCATGTCGATGGTGCTAGACAAGCTGGAGGAACATGGATTCGACCACCATGAGGGTACTTGGCTAGAGAGTTACGAAGGAGCCATCCGGGGAGCATATAAAAATGAGATCTTTGGAAAAATCCTACTGCGATGTGGTACAAACTTTCGGCATCTCCAGCAAGCCAAGGCTATGGAGGAAGCAGTGCCCTCAAGTGATGGGAGCACGACCAGTACGAAGGGGAAGAAAAAGAAATTTACCAAGACCAAAGGTTGTCGTAAAACTTCCAACACTAGTACTCCTCCAGATACTCCGCCTATGTCCGAGGTATCCGAACCTGCCCCAGTTCAGTCCGAGTGCTCTTCGAGTACTTCCCAGTCGGCTTCAACGTCATTCGAAGAACCAACTACTACCACCGGGACTACTGAGTCTCCATCCGAATCTCTTCCGAAAGCTCCGGGACCTTTACCAGTCCCATTCGAAGGAGACTCGGCTAGCGTGGAGTTCCATTCGGATACCTCAGGATCAGTTGAGCAGGAAGCTCGTTATGCTCAGGTGGTCAGAGAATCCGATGAACTCAGGGCAGCCAATGAACAGTTACGGCTAACTCTGGAAGCTATGCAAACTGCCCCCAGAACGCCGATGACTCGAGCCCAGTCCCGTAAGAACCCCAATCCACAACAAAAAGGATGGTCCTTATCCGACGCTTCGGATATGGAGGAGGTCCCCTTCGAACTTCCAAAGAGCCAGAAACGGAAGGCGAAGAAGAGTGAGGCACGACAGCCCTGTGTCCCTCATCCTTCGCCTCCCCAAACTACTGCGATTAATATGTCCCCAACCGTGAGGTTGGTGGACGTAGTATCCGGTACGGCCTCTACCCCTTCGACGCCTCCTAGGGCACCCACCCGGACGCATTCGACCCCTCCAGTAACTCCGACCAAGACTCCAGTGCAGGTCGAGGTGCCTGCATCTCCGTCCACGTCCTCCGAGTCAGGGCATTCGAACACGCCACCAGTGGTTTCGTCGCCCCCTCCAGCTGCAGGGGCAGGTGCCTCGGCAGACGTTCCAGGTTCTCGGGTGGAGGACATGATTTGGCGCAATGCCAGTGGGGGCTTCAAGAAATTTAGGCCCGAGTGCATGGAACACTGCAAGCGATCGAGGGAGATGTATTCGTGTCCCAAAGAAACGGACCATGAAGGATTGTCTGATGACGAAGAATGGATGAGATCCAATATGGGTTCACCCAGTTCCTGGTCATGGACAGAAAACTGGTTCGGTCGGCTGCTGGATCGAAAACAGTTCCCCGAGACCTACTACAACCATGAGGGCCGCCCCAAAATACGATGGGCGATGGCCCGGTACAAGGAAGGGGTAAGGGAGGATTGCCAATTCGATTCCTGTCGCAGCTACTACGTACACGAGAACCGCCCCATGCCTACTCGTCTTCGATTCATGCGACATCTCGTGGAAAAGCACATGCACCACCGTGCGATGTATGTCTGCACTGATACTGGCAAGGCAAACAAAAGGTGTTCGGGAATGTGGACCCCCCGAAGAGGCAGAATGATCGAGCACCTGATACAATGTCATGGCCAAGCCATGATGTTGGCCAGAAAGAACGTTGGAGATCTCCATGCATCACTGGTGGCAGGCCTGGACAAAGTAAAGTTCGAAACCATCACGATTGAGACCTTCCAATTCGGAAAGGTCCAATTAACCCGGAATTCGATACAGTCAGCTGTCTTCCAGCGTACAGATCGACGTGGTCGACTGGACCTGAACGACACCTTGTACAAGGAGTTGTACGACTGGAGAGCGGCCAACCCCCTTCCAGGGAAACGAAGTGAGAACAGGAGTCCAGCCACTTCCGAACCTGACTGTAAAAAGGTCAAATCGGAGGTTCCAGCTCCGAGAGCTCCAACTGCAGCACAAGGGCGCGCGACAACCATTGAGCACCGGTCCCCACTGAAGGACTTGCGTCCTAACTATGGTCCGGACTTCTCAGCCCCCAAGGGTCGCTCCCAGCTGCAAACCCTTCGTCCTCTGACCCCTGGTAACCTGGCTAGTAGGGCTGAGTACCCTTCAATGGACTTTCCTGGTCCGGAGGTACAGACTGAGAAGGATCCGTACAAAAATCTCCCTACAGGCATCTCTGTAGTGGATGCCATCCGCCAACCGGACTCACGGGACGTGGAGATGGCGGATTCGGATCACTTTGTGCTGCCTGGGAAAAAGGACTTGGTGGTGACGACCACCAACCTCACTCCTCGGGCAGAAGATAAGGTGAAACCAAAGGCTGACAGTTCTACAAAGTCGGTGGGGCGTAAAACCCCTGCTACTAGTGCGGATTCAACATCCATGAAAACTGAGCCTGTGGTGGACCCGGTTCCAGTGACCACTTCGAACCCAGTCACCACCACACCAACGACAACTACTGGAGGAGGGAAGGCAGCAACTGTTGCAGCCACCCTGCTCACCACCACTACCACCACTGCCACTGTGCCCTATAAGCCCAACGTTCGTGAGGAACCGGCAGTGGATCCAAACAAGTGGTATGACCTGATGATAAGTGGTGAAAACATTCGGCCGAGGGTACAGATTCCGAAGGACTACTTCGAGCCTCCGAAGGCTCCGGATGCAGTGCTGCATAAGGAGCTATACGAACGATGGTTGCAGGAACACCTGGCTGGCATGCAACGATATGCAGCCGGTGTGGCGAGAGCATCAGCCGACTATGCCATCACCATGCAGGGCAAGGAGGTCGAAAGGCTGAGGAAGATCTTCGAACAACAACGGATTGACGAACAATCGGAGCCAGATAAGGTGATCGAACTCACCAAGCAGCTGGCACAATCGAAGAAAGAACTCTCAACAGCTAATTGTCTGCAGAAAGCTGCAGAAGACACTCTGGACGATCAGGCCAAAACTATGAAGGCGCTGAACGTTAAGTTCATTCGGGTATTCGGGATAGGACTCACCCAATGGAGTGGGTCACTCGAAGAACTCCAGAGCTTAGTGAAGGACTTATAAGCTAACTTGAGTGTTCGGCTGTTCGATTGTGTGATTGAGGACTTGTGCATATGATGCTTCGATGATACTGTAATAATTGTGTTGTTATTATAAAACATCCATGATTAAGGTCATGATTCGAAGGTAAACATAAGCCAGGTGTAAAATGCATAATTGTCAAGAAATGTCTTCGTTGTCTAAAAAAAAAAAAAAAAGGGTGTTCATACTTTAAGTAGTATAACTTATACTACATACTATGATTCGAACCAAAACTGTACATAGTGTTCAATACCTACCTTTATCTCCAAAATTTTTTATTTTGGACATAACAACTGGTATTCGAATTTCGAGAGTATATCTATTTATAAGATATAAAGTCACATATCGGTTGCCTCATATGGAGGCTAATATTACTACATTCCTTGGTTATAAGAGTTAATGTCACAACTATGTTGGTTCCAAGTATTTTATATAATTCCAATAGTTCACGTAATTACCTCTCCAGGGACGGTTCGCCCACATAAATATTTTCGAGCCATTACTTCTGTGTCATTCCGTCCTAAAAAAGTCACATATTGTGCAATCTTAACTTACCTTAAAATGATTAATGTAGTAACCAATATTGTATCTCAACGAAAACCATACAGAACTGTGATCACTATAGTTAGAAATAGTATAGAACATATATATTCGTATATATTCATATCTTTATTAAAGATGGATACTCACGTATCTATCTTGTCGTTATAGTGTTGGATCTGTAAGATCCCTGTTTTGTACATAGAAATGTAAGTGTTGTTTGGTGTAACAGGTAAAATCTAAAAATCTATAATTGTACTTTCTACATGTATGTGTAAAAACGTATATCGTACCTTCAAATGTACCCCGGTATTGTCATCATGTACACTGATATTATTCTCCCATATTCGAGTATATTATATTATATCAGATGTATTTCGACCCTTGTTATAATCTGGTGGGGGTGATGTAGGGGCACGAATAATACGTGTACATGTAAGGTCCGTGGAGTCAGAGCGGCAAGTGCCTCCAACGGACACTAGGTGGCAACACCTAAGCCATGTCCTTTCGGTTATCCGGTAGCGGAGCCAAGCAGGGCACTCCAGACGGCGCTACGGAGGAGTGCCACGTCGACACTGCTTGGTCCGCGCTCAGGGTATATAAGAGGCCGAGGTTGGCTACCTCACCAGTTCGTCCTAGGACGAGCTCTGACCCACACCTTTCGTACCTTCGCTTTGACAGGGGCACCTACACCCCTCCCACGTTATGGACTCTGCACCAGCCATGCTGGCACAGGGCTTAACTGTCCGGTATCGCTAATGCTTCGAACTATCGATAGAATCCTGTGTGTCTTCGAATGGTTGAAAGACCAAGTGAACCGAGTGGAAAACCTTCGTGTACTTTTGAGGCTGTGATCGAATAAAAACATGTTGCATTCAAACCGAATTTGGAACCTGTGTTCGTGTTGTACGCATATGAAACCCCTACATATGCATATATGTGATAACATTACTATTTTGAAAGGTTCTGAGGTTGATTATAATCTTACCTATCCCCCCTAAAATGGACCCAAGGAATTTGATGGTTCTATTGGTTTGTTGCTAAGACAGCTGGTTGCCTAGCAACAGCTATTCTAATTGTTTATCTGCCTAGCAACACACATTTTCATGGTCCTGAGGTTGATTATAATCATATCTACCCCACCCCCCCTAACATGGACCCAAGGAATTCATAGGAACTACCATATTTGAAGTAACAACACATATTTCCATGGTCCTGAGGTTGATTATACTCATATCTACCCCCTTAAAATGGACCCAAGGAATTTGATGGTTCTATTGGTTTGTTGCTAAGACAGCTGGTTGCCTAGCAACAGCTATTCTAATTGTTTATATGCCTAGCAACACACATTTCCATGGTCCTGAGGTTGATTATAATCATATTTGGTGTCTTAAATGGGTCCCCTTCAAATATACCAACCATGTAGACATTATGTTCCTTTGAATGCAAGAATTGCGGTTGTTGCTGTGTATAAACATGTCTATAGTTACAACAACTGCAATTCTTGTTTCATAAAACATTCGGCATCATGCCGACCATGTGGGGTCAGTACACACCTAAAGAGTAGCTAGCACTATGTTGGTGCATCATGACGACAACTGTTTTAAAGTTTCAAGTGTTACCAGTAATCATGTTTTGTAATTCATCAATAAGTGATCCATATAAATAATAAATATAAAAACTGTGGTGATCATCATGGATAGTCAAGATATGCAGCTATTGGTAACTGAATCATGCTCAATTGCAAGAAGAAAACTCCCAAATATTCACAAAATGGTCCATAACAAAGGATTGCCTTAAATCGCAGCTGCCATTTTCGCCTAATGGAATGTGCAATAAATTCCATTGAATTTCAAAATAAATACTACTGCAATACTTACCTCCGCATACAGGTGGATTTGGCTCCCAGTTTGCTGGTCCTGATCGTTGAGTTACACATCGTAGTGGTCTAGTGTCTGACAGGGAATAGCCTTGGAAACATTGGTAGGTCACAACTGTATTAAGATCTGTGGTTGTTCCATTGGGCCTGTACAATGTATGTGACAATTCTAGGTAAGAAATTATAGTATGTTCACATTAAGATCTGTTGCCTGTTTCATTCTCAATCAGATATTTGTAAGTAAGTTCTGATAAGCAACATTTTATTGATAAAAGCCTGTAATATTCTCAATTTGTTCAGCTCAAAAAGTTTCCCATAAAGTCTTTTTTTTATTTTATTTTTTACCAATTTGCCCATTGACACTGTCAAACTCAATGCCCAGACAATAATAGCTCTGGAATATTGACAGCTTGCTACAACCCATCCACATGACAATACTAGCTTATCAAACAGCAGATAGACAAACAGCAAAGTGCAAGAGATAGAACTATGTGGGACCCTATTGTTTATGATTCTGCTGGGAGATCTGACACCTTTGGTCAATGTTCATTGTGACCAGTGTTCCAAATATCATATTAGTTGTTTTTTTCGGTGTAAACGACATATCTATCCTTTAATCTTCATCATTAACAGATTAAGGAGGGGTTGTGCATGAACTTGAATGCCTTAAACAAATCGATAAAACATCTGGGATTGACAAACTTTTAAATCTGACACCAAAACGTTTAGAGTCATTGAGTATAAAAAATGATGTTGTATGAAAAGTGTGAAATGTAGATTGTAAATGTACAAATGGCTAACATACCTAGCATTCTGAACTATCGGCACAGGTGGACACCCAGGACCTGAAAAAGAGAAATTAGTAAAATACAATGCTATTTCCATGCTATTTTCCTTGAATTCTATGACTGCACTACGCTTTCTATTTAGAAATGAACAGGTGAGTCTGAGGTGTAATTTCACATCACTTCTATTTCGGTGATTTTCAGCTACAAACAATTTAAAGTTGTTATTAATGCTACCTTCATTACAAGGCCAATCAAATTGTTGAGAAGTTAGACAAACCCACGTGTGCATAGGGGTATACCGCCATCCCAGCCCAGCTGCCCTGAGCTCAGTGTAATACATCGGAGTGGGACGTCGGGTGATAGCGTGTAACCGTCGAGACACCGATAGGCCACAACTGAACCAAAGTGGGAACTAGTGCTATCTGGCCTGTTGAAATGAAAGACATACAAGTAAAGGTTTCAGCAAAATCTGGCACTTATGCTAAACAATTAGATCACTTATAAGCAACAGTGTAATCTACCTCAATCCCCAGGCGATTGGTAAAGTCACTGCAGCAAGCTAAAATAGATCAAGCAGGTGTCTATTTAGGAGAGTGGTCATTTTGTAAGAGTGAAGTCTAAACACTTTTGGCCTCCACCTTATTCGCAAACTCTTACCACTGTGTTAAAAGTAACTGCTTCATTTTGAGGTGAGAATTATATGTTTACGTACCATCCATTAGGAATAGCTGGAAGCTGTGGACAACTGAGACCTAAAGCAAAATATTGAAGTTAATAACAACATTGATAGTTTCAGTATGTGTGGAACATAAAACTCATCTTGTTCTAAAGTTTATCTATATCATTAACAATGCATTCTCTCTAGATATATTCTTGTTATCTGAACGTTTGCTAGTTGTCCGTCGCTCATGGACAAATTATTCTGAAGTAATTACAAGAATTGATTAAAATAATTAGGCCAAATTAAAAGAAAACACAGTACAGAACTATGTGAAGAGGAAACCTCCCTACCTACTCTAAACACTTTTAAACATGTATTCTGCCTATCACCACCTGTTGGCAATCATATGTAGCAGTGGCTTACTTGGCATCATTATGAATAATAAAAACCCAGTTAAAAAGTGATATTGATTAAGATACACATACCAGTGCACACTGGTGGCTGGGTGCTCCAATCGAGCTGTCCAGATGCTTGGTTCTCACACCTGAGTGGGTCGTTGTGGGACAGTGTAAAACCTTGGTTACACTGGTAACTCACCACAGTATTTAGCTCAGTCCTGTCAGTATTGGCCCTGTTGATGATACAAAAACATGCTAACCACCATCACTCAATGCATAGCAGAATACTAGTTTGCATCCTGTAGTCATTCCCATAGGCTATCGCTAGTAACCCAATTTTTCTTGCAGCAAGTGAATCAATGCCAATCGTATGTACTCATATTCCTCTTTTAATTTCAGCTGTGATTAGTCAGAACTATTGAATGGGACACATACTGGCCATTTTGAACTGTAGGTACTGCTCTGCATCCCCTACCTGAAACAACAAGAGAAAGTTCCCATGGATTCGCAATGTATTCCTTACATTTATCTCGATTGTCAAGAGACATTTCTTATTCACACACACAAAAGGTGTGAAAGGAGGAATCCTAAGTGGGAAAAGATTTCTTAATTGATTATAACAGCATTTTAGATAGTGCTCTTGGTAGCATTTCATATTGTGTAATGTGGATAGACTGTCTAAAGGTCACTCTGCAGTATCCCTCATTCCAAGTATTACTTTATTGTTCATATCAATGGAGCAATAGCATACGTGGATCACTGAAGGTGCCGTTCATTGTAGTCCTAATCCAAGAGATGAACTGAGAGATGTCAGTGTAGATAGCATGGCCACTGAATGCTGTGCCACATGGAAAACCAGCAGATACAATACCGTACAGGTCATAGATATCTGCACCTGGTTTCATGCACATTAAGGGCCCTCCTGAGTCTCCCTGTAAATACAAGCATAATTGCGTAAGCAAACTTATCCTGCAATCAGGCAGCAAACAATGATACACAGATACAGTATTACAGACATGGCATTACAACAGCTGAGAATAAGCCAGTGTCACTAGTCATCATGTAAACGCAATTTATTACCACTACTTACTGCACATGCATCCCTAGCTCCACCGGTGACTCCAGCACACAACATAACCTGGGTGTTATAACCAGGGATCTGCCTGCAGAAGGCATCGTTTACAATTGGAATACGCGCTGCACGCAGGGAGTTGGAAGGCCCTGTACCTGCGAGAAGCAAGGGAAAACATATTTTTATATCTTACCAATACACATTTCCTTAAAATATACATCCTGTAGCACAAAAGAGGTCAGAAGTTACATATCATATCAATTATTGCGATGTTATTATCATTGTTTTTTATGCCGAAATGGTGGCGTAGCCACCTGGTGGTGCCGCCAGGCACCACCAGAACGGTCAGAACGGGCGCGGCCATCTTGGATTGTGCCGCCATCTTGGATAAAGGTGTCACAACACTAATTTATGCTATGTGATAACAATAATATAAATCAACCTTTGATAGTTCCTGAGGTTGATTATAATCTTACCTATCCCCCCTAATATGGACCCAAGGAATTCAATGGTTCTATCGGTTTGTTGCTAATACATCTGGTTGCCTAGCAACGGCTATTCTAATTGTTTATCTGCCTAGCAACACACATTTCCATGGTCCTGAAGTTGATTATAATCATACCTACCCCCCCTAATATGGACCCAAAGAATTCAATGGTTCTATCGGTTTGTTGCTAATACAGCTGGTTGCCTAGCAACGGCTATTCTAATTGTTTATCTGCCTAGCAACACACATTTCCATGGTCCTAAGGTTGATTATAATCATACCTACCCCCCTAATATGGACCCAAGAAATTCAATGGTTCTATTGGTTTGTTGCTTATACAGCTGGTTGCCTAGCAACGGCTATTCTAATTGTTTATCTGCCCAGCAACACACATTTCCATGGTCCTAAGGTTGATTATAATCATACCCACCCCCTAATAGAGACCCAAGGAATTCAATGGTTCTATTGGTTTGTTGCTAATACAGGTAGTTGCCTAGCAACGGCTATTCTAATTGTTTATCTGCCTAGCAACACATATTTTTATGGTCCTGAAGTTGATTATAATCATACCTACCCCCCTAATATGGACCCAAGGAATTCAATGGTCCTATCCATTTGTTGCTAATACAGCTGGTTGCCTAGCAACGGCTATTCTAATTGTTTATCTACCTAGCAACGCACATTTCCATGGTCCTAAGGTTGATTATAATCAAACCTACCCCCCTAATATGGACCCAAGGAATTCAATGGTTTTATCAGTTTGTTGCTAATCCAGCTGGCTGCCTAGCAACATCTATTGTAATTGTTAATTTATCTGCCTAGCAACACACATTTCCTTACCCCCTAACATGGACCCAAGGAATTCATAGGAAATGCCATATTTGAAGTAATATCATCCTTCCCCCTGATAACCCCTTCCGGCCCTGCTTTTTTGGTGTCTTGAATGGGTTACCTTCAAACATACCAACCATGTAGACAGTATGTTTATTCGAATGCAAGAATTGCGGTTGTTGCCGAGTATAAAAATGCCTGAGGCATTTTTTTACGCGGCAACAACCGCAATTCTTGTTTCATATTCTAACACAATTTTGAGTTGCAATGAAATATACACTAATTAAATGAATAAGATACAGTATGCATTCATCGTTTTTGTAATTTACAAAGAATGAATCAAAAAGAAAGATTTCTTAAAGTGCACTTTTTATATGGTATGCATGCAATTAACCAAAGGAAATCATATGCCTACCTATGCGCTGTGCCCCCCAACCAGCGATGTAGCAAGGTGTGTTTGGAATCACCCCACTTTGAGGAGTTAAACATATTGGCTGTATATCAGTTGAATATGTTAATGGTTGATTCAGACGAAGAAGAGCTACATCACTGTGAAAACTGCCATCGTTGTAGTTTGGGTGCATTACAATGTGTGATATGCCATAGTGTCTGGTGCCTTCTGCCAGGTTATTTGAACCAACTTCAGCAAAAATAGTTGACTGAGCATTATTCACAACTTCACGATATCTAGGAATTAAGCACAAAAGATTCATCATTTCGGAAATTTCTCTTTTGTATGTCAGAAGCAATGATAGATTTCTTATATTTGTTAACAAAAGTCATTTTCCCAAATCACAAAGCTAAAGCAAGTGATTTATAGTCTGCCCTATGGAACACCATATACAAGTACATGCAGTGTACACAGCAGGCAGTAGATGGCTCTAGCTTGACACCTAGTGCATGTGGTGAACACTACCTGTATGTAGTATTTAAGTACTGGTCACGGAGATGACGGCCCGGCAGAGTGCCTTTACCCTGATACTACCGACTCCTGCCTACCTTCTCCTTCACAACATGCTATGATTAAGTCTATTATGGTTACCATTAATTGTTTAAGAATGACATGATGCCTCAGGATCTCATATTCATTTGTTGTCATGGGTTACATGCATTCCCACATTGTTGACATGATCACCAGGGTTACAAATACAATACATGATAATCCCAATAAAATGGCATATTATGCTGCTCTTAAGGAGTTAAAGAAGTGAGTACATACACACAGTGAGCAGCTGTGACTAGCCACTGTCTCCCAACCACAACAGCCCCACAGAAATGTGTGTTGCTTGTGTACTGGAGGCTTGCTGTCCAGGGCCACTCTCCACGGGCTACAATCTCACCACCATTGATCTTTGCAGTCAGACGAGCTCCACAATTGGAGGAGACTGCAAATAGGGAAACATACAGAAATAAAACACGATATAACTGTGTCCTCTAACAAATCTCATAATTATTCAGCTTCTCTCTGTGTATCCTCATACCATGTTCAACTTTTTTTCTTCTGGACTGCATTTATTGGTGTCAAAACAATTGTATGTTTATTACTGAATAACAGAAGTAGTAAACACATTTTAACAGTGTTCATTGGACATCTGCTTTGGCCAACAAGGGCTGGGGTTTTTCCTCATAATGCAATAGGTTGACCCCAAAGCTTACCCTGTATCTGGTAACACAGAGAGATAGTGGGTATTGTGTGAATTCTTGTAATGGGACCAGCGAATCGAACTGCTTGAGGTTCATGCTAAACATTTTTGGACAATAAAACCAACCAAAAAACACTTACAGATGCACAACGGTGGCCGAATGCTCCAATCCAGCTGTCCAGACGGTTGGTTCTCACACCTGAGTGGGTTGTTGTGGGACAGTGTAAAGCCAGAGTTACACTGGTAACTCACCACAGTGTTTAGCACAGTGCTGTCAGTATTGGCCCTGTTGGTAATGGAAAACATGTACATTGTGTTGTAATCAAATAGAATAAGCTGGCTATAGTTGTTCACATAGGTTATACCCTCTGTTTTCTTCTTATACAAGTTAGGGGTTCGATACCCATGTTCTGAAATTGTGTGACCCCATTTAATTCAAATATCATCAGTTCATCGAAGGATTAGGAATAATAAACATGAAATATACCGGCCATTTTGAACTGTAGGTACGGCTCTGCAACCCGTAGCTGAAATAGATAGAGAAACCAAATATCTGGAAGGTGTTTCACAAGGATTGTAAAATGTATTCTGCTTACAAGTGGTCTAAATAGATTGCAGAATAGAATGGCTATTAGGAAAAGGGCAAGTGTTTCAAAACGATCGATCTATTCTGTGGTGCAGAATTAAGTTATGAGTGGTTCATGTACCATGATAAAATGATCTTTTTGAAACACCTGCAATTACCATTCTCACACCATTCCTCATATGGACCAAAGATCAATCTATAGTTGATAGAATGAAAGAAAGTAACAAAATGTCTGAACACCAGTGCTTTTATTTATTACTTGCTAAAGGGGAACTGCCAAAAGATATTGGAAAACGTTTAAATATTTTAACAATTGTCCACTTACGAGTGATTATTAGACTTACGACCAGTGTGACCAAAGAATGGTCATAAGTCAAATTTACGAGTGGTGGAGCTTCTGAAATATTTTACTTAAGATTGATCGTTGTGAAACACCTTCCGTTCTGTCCTATTATAGATCTACACAGCTATGATATATCATAATACATGGGCACACCTTCTGCAGTGTCTCGCATCTTAAGCGTTCTTTTTAGCGTAATATGAAAAGCATGGAGCATACCCTGAGCACTGTTCATAGTATCCCTTATCCAGGAGGTGAACTGTGAGACATCAGTGTAGATAGCATAGCCACTCGATTGTGTACCACATGGAAAACCAGCAGATACTATACCATAAAGGTCGTAACTATCTGCACCAGGCTTTCTGCACATTAAGGGCCCTCCTGAGTCGCCCTGTAAATTCATGTATCATACTTTGCACTCGATCTACAGTATCATTATTGTAGTGAATTTTATTTTATCTAATTCCATATCAGCTCAAGTCAAAATTTAATATATATGGAACACAAAAGACAATTTAAGTTTTTCATATTCATTATTACACTTTCAGAAATTACACAGTTTGTTGCCTCAGTTAATTTAATATATGTGGAATTTAAAGCTTAGAGACAAATAAAAAAATCTAATTTTCAAAAATGCTGACACTCACACGACATGCATCCCTTGCTCCGCTTGAGACTCCAGCACACAGCATGACCTGGGTGTTATAACCAGGGAATTGACTGCAGGATGCATCGTTCACAATAGGAATGGACACTGCCTGCAAAGAATTGGAAATTCCAGTACCTGAAAGAAGTAAAGGCAATACATTTAAGGATAATTATGATTATAAACAAGAATAAAGAAATATGTTTAGTCATTGTGTAGAAAATTACATTCTCACCAGGCATAGTAGTTATTATATGATATAGTTAATTTGATACACATTGCAACCAAATTGATTAATCACTGTCTCAATAATAAAAATGTGTTACTAAATGAATTGTATTTTTTCAAATATACATTCAAAGTCAATATTATGTATATATTTGTGATATGAAAATGCTATGTTAGTTGTCCCGATTGCGAATTGTTGAATCAGGAGTCTAATACCAACATTTTTGTTAATTTGAATACAAAAAACGGTGCATAGACACCTAAACTAATTAACACAGCTGTTATATAATTATGTTGTTCGATTAGAGGAAATGAATAAGGGATACAACATTTCCATATACATGTATAGATGAAACTATCTAAGTATACTTACCTACACCTGATGTGCCCCAACCAGCAACAAAACAAGGTGTGCTTGGAATCACCCCTCTTTGAGGACCCAGACATATAGGCTGTAAATCTGGTGAGTATGACAATGGTCGGTCCAAACGAAGAAGAGCGACATCATTGTCAAATAGGCCATCCCTGTACCTAGGGTGGATAATTATTCCTGATATGCCATAGTGGCTGGTGCCTTCTCTGAGGTCATTTGTACCAACTTCAGCAACAATAGTTGACTGAGCATTACTCACAGATTGACGATATCTAGAAATTAATAGTTGAAGCAAATTATTTCTCATTTCTGAAAATTCTCTTTGGTATGTCAGAAGCAAAGACCGATTTGTTACGATTTTGACAAAAGTCCTTTCTCCAAATTACATTCTTTGGAACATATTGCCTGCACACAATGCATGATAGTTCGATATACTTCTGTGTGTATCTTAAATGCCACACACATCAACTGATTAACGACAGCAATGATGGATGACAGAGTGCTCCTCACAGGGTATCTGGGAAATAGTTTTGAATTATTATTTTGAGAATTAATGCAGATTGGTATGTCAACTGCTAATTCAAAATACTGAATCCTCATCCAACCCAATACCATCTAGGGGATTCTATTCGAATTCTTAAGTAAATAAGGCCTGATGCATAATGCTTTATTGCACTACCCAGTGGGCACAGAACATTGAATCAACATTGATAACTTGTTGTCAATGTTGGTTCAATGTTGGTACAATGTTGATTCAATGCTGAACTGAATTCTGTGCCCACTGGGTAAGCCCTTTTGGTTTGGCATGGCTGAAGCTCTGGTGAGTGATAGCTATCCAATGTATTATGAAGATTGTAAAGTTTTATACTGAATGAAGCAAATTATATTGGATATACAAATAAATTGACATATATGACAGCAATTCGGCTTGTATTCATCACTGCTTAGGGAGTAGATATATGTTTTAACAACCGGCTTTCAACTCCTCTTGCTGCATCAATGCATCTTGCTGACTCTACAGGGTTGATAAACAAAAGTGGCGCTGTGATACACCAATACCTTGCTGGCGAGTAACATGAGAAATATGAGCTTAATGCATCATCCAGGACTTAATGGATTAAATGGTAAGTACATACACACAATGGGCAGCAGTTATTAACCACTGAGTGCCAACCACAACAGCCCCACAGAAATGTCGACCGTCCGTCTCCTGGAGACTCGCTGTCCATGGCCATGCTCCCCGAGCTACAGCACTACCTCCATGAATCCTGGGGGTAAGACGAGCACCACACTCAGAGGAGACTACAAATAAATAATGACAAATGCATAATTACAAATGGTTACTTTATGACCTGATAGCTATCTAATGTATCATGAAGATTGTAAAGTTATATACTGAATGAAGCAAATTGTATTGGATATACAAATAAATTGACATTATATGACAGCAATTCGGCTTGTATTCATCACTGCTTAGGGAGTAGATATATGTTTTAACAACAGGCTTTCAACTCCTCTTGGGTAGTGGTGGTGAATGGTATCACCTGGTTTCCTTTGGGGGAAATATGTGTCTATCTATTTGGTGCATTGCATGAAGATACCCAACCCCTCTTTGACAGGGGTGAATTTATTGTTAAAGCAGCTACTCGAGCTCCAAGCATCGAATTTTAGATGATAACATGTCAGCAATCTTCACAGACTCATATGTGGACAGGTTGATTTACAAATAATATGGGTGCTTCTTTCTGTATGAAAATAGGTGAAATACCTCCTGTGAGAATAGCAGTCAACCAACTGCAAACCGGATAACATAACGATCTGCAGGTTACCTACTTCACGCTGCCTCCTATTGGGGTTGAGGTGAACTACCTCTCACTATGCTCCTATTTATATGCATAATGAAAGCATTATTCCCATCTACAACCATAAGGGTTTTCATGTGTATTCATGCAGATTATACATTATATATAGTTCCCTATTTATTTGTTTATGTAGACCTCCACCATAAGTATGTACTGATTGCTCTAAGTGTACTAGCCACACATGACTAATCCATTTTAGTTCCATCTTTGACCACAAGAGGTCATACTGGCATTGGCCCCTGCAGAGATGGCTTTCCTTCCCACCATAGAGGAATTAATATCTGTATTTTCACCCATTCATTATGCTTTAGAGAGGCCTTATATGCTATGCTATTTTGCTCTACCTTAAAGAAAAACAAATGATGGTCCTATAAATATTAAATTCATGCTAGAGTTGGAAGAGGTCTGAGGAGGTCGAGTTGCTGCTTTAAAAGGGATCACGCCCTTAGCGATGAAATTGAAAAAACACACTGCTATAATTATGTCCTTGATGATGTGGTCAATAATCCTAGAAACGGAGGAATAATGTGTTCTAGGGTTACTTACCTGGAGTACCAGCACACTCAACACCAGCATATGAAAATGAGCGACAGTCTGTAATACCAAATCCTCTGTAGCGACAGGAGTAGATGGAAGATTCAGAACCTGTACACTGTAGATCAGACAGCCAGATGCTGTCCCCTGTCCCCTGTTGGAAACTCTGGATCCTGATGTTGAATGTTCTGGGAAATTTCAAGTGAATATTCAACATAGGCTATGTGCATTGGAAGGTGCATAGATATACATCAAGTAATCAGCGCATATAATATGTGATGTGGCAGTGGCAGTGGCAGTGGCAGTTTTGTCCTGTCATGAGGTAGCCTGAGCAATAACTTCTACGTCTGCACTTTAATTAACAAAATTTAATAGTTCTCAAATTAAAGAATGGTGACATTTAATGGGTTTAATGATACCTCTGTATCTCGTTTATCCTACTTACGGCAGACCAAACATCCGACAGATAACCCTCGCATCATTCTGGTCAAAGCCATCGCTGCAGATGTAGCCATTCCCCCGGCCAGCAGGCCTAACTACCACTCTGCCATTGGTGTCCAGTTCTGTCTGTGTGTCGGTGGGAGAGACTGGCGGGGCGGGTGTAACAGGTGGAGGGCCTGAAATCAATAGTGATAGTCATGGCCCACTGGCATTCATGGTCTTCTATAACATACTCTTTTGCTGTGCTTTATCATTGTCATTTATTTGGGTTGCAACGTCTTTTTAACCCTTTAAGGACGGATGTCGCTTAAAGATGACATTTGCCGTCATGATACACCAATGCATCCCCGGCAAGTAACTCGCTGGTGCTGCATTGGAGCATCATTAAGACCCTTCAGGAGTGTCTGATCCGCATAGGGTCAGCATGATGCTTGAATGCAGCACTGGCAAGTTACTCGCCAAGGCTGCATTCATGCGTCATGACGACCATGGGCATGTTGCATTAAATTATTATGCTGTTCTTAAAAGCTCAAGCTGTTTTTGCCTCAGTTTCTCAAGTGTAATGTGCAAGGCCACGAGTGAACACATTTTACGCGGATTAAATTATTCCCTCTATTCGATGCGAATCATTTAGAAGGGACATTTTGGACCCATTATGATAAAATTCATACACATGCAACAATTAAAGACAAAGATATTATCGCATATGAGTATAGAGATACAAGAAATGTTGCTGCACTACTCACGAGGATCGATGATGATATTACTTCCACAACTGACTCCCGCATCAACAGAACATGAGGGTGGGTTCCAGCGTAGACTACGACACTCTATTATTGACTGCTCAGCACCAGTACAGACAGGGTCTCTAAACAACACCGGGTCACTGCTAGCGGAATATGACCTCACCAAGGCATTCTGTGTACTGCAGGGACACAATGTTAATCATTTAAGCCTCAAGGATGGCGTGAGGTCTCAATGCTTTATATTATTCTTGGGAGAGCATCAACCCCAGGAGCTGAGGCCAAAAAAAAGGTGTGTTTCAGGTTACCCGGCCCCACCTAGCAAAACAGGGCAGACCCTAGACATTTTTATCAAATTTTGAAAAAATATTAATTTTTAAAGTAATTTTGGGCCTATTTCAGGGTCAATTTGATAGTCTACAAGTCGACACCATTGTTGACGAGTCAGCGCTGAAGGTTGTGAGTCTATTTTCGGGGACTTTTCAGTCCAAAGAAAAAAAAAGAAAAAAAGATTAAATAAAAATCCGACCTACACTACCTAGATTTTCAGACTATGTAACCTGAAACACACCTTTTTTTTGGGCCTGAGTATGATATTGAAAATACATGTCCATGGCAGTTCATGCAGGTGCAATCATATGTATTGAATGGTGCGTCTTTACATAATGAAATCATATATTTTAATTTAGTTTTCCTTCCAGAATACAACATACCTCTTTTGCAACATGCGACAGATAACCTGTGCACCTCGGGTGTCGAAGCCGTCACCACAGATCCTGCCGCGTGCCCCATACCAGTACGCCACCACGCGGCCACTGTTAGCATCTGCTCCTCCCTCCAGCCTCACCTCCAACTGGTTACTGGAGGACGGGGGTCGTGGTGTTCGGGCAGGAGGAGGGGCAGGGGTAGGGCGAGGTGCAGGGGTTGGTTGCAATGGAGGTGGCTGTGGAACTGAGATATGATATGAGTGAACAAAGGGGTGTTGTGACGTAAATGTGTGTAATTCATAACTTCTCAAGGCTATGTGATACAAAATTAACATAATCTAGTCATTATAATTAAAGTTATGTCTGTCCATTTAGATAGCTATACTTATAAACCCTTTAAGGGCGGAATGATTCAGCAAGGCTCCATGTTTATCTGGCAGCAAAAGGAATCTGACATCTTTAGGACCAAAATTGGTGAAATATCTGTAAAATGCACTAGGTTTACTTACTGATCCTAAGAATTCAGGCATTGAAAGTGGGTAGGGTAGACTGACCTAAAGGTAACCATGTACCATGAAATGTCCGCCCTAGTTATGCAGCTATTCATGTATGATATTATCTTGATTTGTCCCTTGCTGGAAAGAATATCACTTAAAGTGCACTCTGATCCAAGAAAGAGGGATTATCATGCATGAATGATTACAAAATTGAGGTGGACATGTCACGGTACGTGGTTACCTTAAGGTCAGTCTACCCTATATCCGATTTTTACAAAACTCTATATTCCTCATAAATATGTTCCAAATACTATAAAAAGTTATATTATTAATAAATGGGTTGGGAGTCGTTAAAATGATATCCATGGGCAGCAAATGCCCAGAAAGTGGGTACCATGGGTCCCAACCATGGTATTTACAATGTATTCTCAATGGGGAGAGTAAAACCATGTACGATTTTACTCCAAAATGACCATAAATTGGACAATTTGTGCAAAATGGTAGGGAACAAGGGGGAATGGAATAGATAGGAAGGGAATTATATAATTTGTGAACACCCTGACCCATTTTGCAGGAAATTTATTTTTAAACCCCTATCATCAGACATGTACTAATACTTGTAATACTTTTAATACTTGTAATACTTTTTACTATATATCTAGGTCTAGATACCTTAGAATCGTAATGGTTCAAACTATATCATAAAATCTAGCAATTGCTATACCTATAAAACACAGATTTCTAAAGAGTTGGACAAATATCTCGAACTCAGACAAAGAGGTGCTACCACCTGTCGGACAATAGATGCAAACTGCAAGTGAGGATCTACAGTGCTGCCAGCCATTGCAATGTTATGAAACAAACATCAACTCCATTGTGACCATGATGCATGCTTACTTACATCTTGTAGGATTCTGAAACTAAGCTGGGCAATTATACCTGACAAAGTGCAGAGTGACGTGAGTTCCCTAAACATGTACCAATTAATAAAGCATTGTCTGGCTTACCCCACCCCTCTCCCCACCAACTTCAAATACTATAAATCTTCAAATGAGCCCATGGCCTCAACCTATACTCTATTCCATCTGCCCATTTTAACTGAATATAATTAAACCTTGGCCTCATGTAGTCTGACAAAAAGGGGTGCAGACACTACCTGGTGTAGACCCACAGCGTACTGCTGCAGCACGTCCAGACGGGCAGGAGCCTGGCTGCCAGCCGCTCAGCCTGCATTGCTCCAGGGTGGTGCCCCTACAGCCCATCTCCAGCAGCCACAGGCGGTACCCTGAGGTGGGCGCTGTCGTCCGGCTAGCTCCAGACGAACTGTGGTGATATTAAAGGGGAAAACAGTTGTGGTTCAGCTTCAGGTTCAGCTTTGTAGAGAAAGGTATCAATTCTTTGATACACTATCTTTGTATTGTTATGAATCACCTATGCATATAAAAATGTACCTGACCTTACCGGAGCCCTACCTACCTTGGGCCCTCGATTCCTGACAATCAACTGCTGAGCTAAAGCCGCAGTACCCACTGGCTTTTGGTTGGTCGTTGTACGATGATTGTTAAACAGCGTGGTAGTATCAAGTAGTTCTAACCAATATTACATCCCTCAAAATCACATGTTTCCTAAATGTTTACTTTTTGAACCATGATTATTTGCCCTAGATATTACTCGACATAACTTTGGAGAAAAGTATGTCTTCATTGCCTGATTTGTCTATACATGCACACAGCCAGTGGGTCCTACCCTCGGCCTATACACTTTCGCTATGTGAAATGTGGTGCTTAAGAGGTTAAAGCAGCAACTCGACCTCTTCAGCCCTCATCCTACTCTAGCATGAATTTAATATTTATACGACCATCATTTGTTTTTCTTTAAGGCAGAGAAAAATAGCATAGCATATAAGGCCTCTCTAAAGCATAATGGATGGGTGAAAATACAGATATTAATTCCTCTATGGTGGGAAGGAAAGCTATCTCTGCAGGGGCCAATGCCAATATGACCTCTTGTGGTCGAAGATGGAACTAAAATGGCTTATTCATGTGTGGCATTTACTTAGATCAATCAGTACACACTTATGGTGGAGGTCTACATACAACAAATAAATAGGGAAGTATATATAATGTATGATCTGCATGAATACACATGAAAACCCTTATGGTTGTGGATGGGAATAATGCTTTCATGCATATGAATAGGAGCATGGTGAGAGGTAGTTCACCTCAAGCCCAATAGGAGGCAGCATTGAGTAGGCAATTAGCAGAGTGTTATTGTTATCCGGTTTACAGTTGGTTGACTGCTATTCTCACAGGAGGTATTTCACCTATTTTCATACAGAAAGAAGCACCCATGTCATTTGTAAATCAACCTGTCCACATATGAGTCTGTGAAGATTGCTGACATGTTATTATCTAAAATTCGATGCTTGGAGCTCGAGTAGCTGCTTTAAAAGAAGTGCCCACCTGCCTGACGCGAGGAGGCACACAGTCTGTGCATCCTGTTGTGTGAAGTTGCCTGAACAGACGAGGCCCGGAATACCGTACAGGTAGAACAGTACACGACCACTCCCTCCTTCTATACCAACTGTCCTATCTGAGGATTAAAATCACAATTTAAAGATGAAAATCTTGCATGAATATACAGACAGGAAAGTTTGATGAGCCAAGTCCCCATTGTTTGCCAATGCAGTTACTGTGAAGTCAAAGTCATTTCTCTATAAAAAAAACTCGAGTATATTGGTCCTTCTACTTTTACAATGGGGAGGTATTTCAGCCCCCAATTTGGACCCCCTTGCACCCCCCCCCTCTGAACACACTTATAGAGACGTTTTAGAATAATACCATTATTAATACAGCATTTTTACCTAAGTATATTTAACGTGGAAATGCCTTTAAACCCCTTAGGCGTGAAATGCCTATTTTGCACATGTAAGATACAAAGTCCTACATGATTCTATTATATAAACATTGAGTGTGTACCACTGTATGACTTTGATTTCTAATGTGATAACATTCTTCATGTGTTCCATTTTATAAGCTTCTATGATAAAGGTTGATGTAGATATCAATCAATATATTGCACAGAGGAGGTAGTGTATATAACACAATTGTCTAGCACTGAACCCTAGAGACACACTTTCCCCCTCAAAATGATGACCTTGCGTCATCAGTGTGATGAACTTATATCATCAACTGGGCATGATGAGGCTACATCTGCAGTGATGACTTTTAAACATGCTTAGATTTTCAGCGATCAGTCGGTAAACTGCAAATTCATTACCCGCATTCAACAGCTAATTAAAGCTTATACGTGCAATGCTGGTGGCAGAAGACACATATCAGTTTTGTGAGATAAACTAAAAATGTTTTTTGTTTTGATATCTCTACCAAATGCCCTCACAAACTCTCCCATAATGCGTTCCCCAGTCATATAAATAGTTTTGTAGTTTTGGTTGCATTAAAAGCCACCATATACAAATGTGAATAGAAGCCCATTTGCTACAAAATACATTCAGTGCCAACTTGACTCATGACAAGACTCCACGCCAGAGAAACTCCCCACCCATCCTATATAAAGGGTTGAGTACCCGCCCCAGCTCCACTCCAACTGGTGTTGTATGGGTATCAATATCTGGGGCTTTCACAAAAATTCCCCAAGTTCTCACTTTGGCGCTTCCTCAAAGTCCCCCAGCCATGCATGCAGGTATGTTGATAAGGTGTGTGGTAGGGTCAGACATGTGGGGTGTATACATGTGTCTGGGCATTTCTTACCATCAGTCACGACCATTTACACACAATTATGATCCAGCGGATTCGTGACCATGTCACTATAGTAGCTGCTGAGTTGATAACAAGAGGTAAGGATGGGTAATTTCCATAGGATAGTATTTACCACCGTTTTGCCAAGCCTTCCTCGTTTAGCTAATGCATTAATGTCTTATTTTAATATAGCATTAAAAATATGAAATTCAAGTCATTGAAAGTTTATTATAGCTTCAATATCAAAGTAAACAGACGTTGAGGCAGAGGCAGCAGCAAATGCAGGAAATAAAGGCTACTCTAGTGGTGAATTGGATGTTGGGTAGATATAGAGTATGATGCTTTAATTAAAGCTAGAATATCACCATGGTCCCTGTTTTCTCATCATGATGCGCGATTCCATTCATGTACATTCATGCATCATGCCAATGCTATGGGGCAGATAGGCCCATGAAGGGTCAGCATAATGCATCTTTGCAATACCGGCAAGTTACTTGTTGGCGTTCAAATGCTTATGAAACTAGAGTAAGAAGATAACATATGGATGTAGGACTTTCAGCTTAACCCTCTCGATGATGTAAGCTTAAGGCACTTTATCAATGTTCCTGTCATTGTCTTCTATTTGGGAAAGGTGCCTCCTCCATCAAATAGAATTTTACAACATGCAATGATCAGGAAGCTCAGAGACAATGTCTCCAATTTGATATTACCGGACCAGCGGAGAATCATTTAGGAATCAGCCCTGCAAACAAGATCTCGGGCAGAACTCGTGCGGTTCTTGAGTCACAACTCGGGATCCCTGGGAGAATTGTGCACGTATCTGGCACGAGAATATGTGAACAGCTTTTGACTGTGTCATATTCTGTGGAATTCCACGTTATTTATATCAAACAGAACTTGGGAATTGAACGTTCGCAACTGAGTAGAATCTGGGTAGGTCACAATGGCACAAGAAAGGCACGAGATATTCCCAAGAATTGTGAACATGTCCTTAGTACAATCAGAACTTGGGAATTGAATGTTCGTAACTGGGTAGAATCCGGGTAGGTCACAATGACACAAGAAAGGCACGGGAAATGAACGTTCGCAACTGGGTAGAATTCTACCCAGTTGCGAACGTTCAATTCCCAAGTTCTGATTGTAATGAGGATATGTTCACAATTCTTGGGAATATCTCGTGCCTTTCTTGTGTCCTTGTGACCTACCCAGATTCTACCCAGTTGTGAACGTTCAATTCCCGTACCTTTCTTGTGTCATAGTGATCTACCCGGATTCTACCCAGTTGCGAACGTTCAATTCCCAAGTTCTGTTTGGAGGGGGGGTTCAATTTAGAAATATGCCCTCTTTGTCATTCTGCTTCCACTGGAGCACTTCGGCCGACTAAGCCCATACATTTCCTACATAATTTCGGACGATTAGACCCCAGTGGACGGTGGCCATTATATCCATGTAGTAGCATGTAATGTTGTATACAGCATGTTAGAGTTATATTGCACTCATAGTGAATCCTGTATACATAACTATGTGAACAACACGATGGGGAAATTGAATAGACTTACCTTGTGCATTGACTTGGATATGTAGGACACTGATGACGACAATAAGGAGGCACCTCAGCTGCCCCATCCCAGCCATGGTCTGTATAATGCTGTATTATATACTTATACTGCACCTCCTGACGATATCTTAGCACTATACCAAGCTGCACCATAGGTTTGCTTATAACTCTGTGACACTATGTGTGGTATCTCCCCTTAATATACAACCTACACCCCTTTAAACTATCAAAGAATGTTCTGAGGATGTTTGTGTCTGGCAAGACGTAGTATACATGCAGAGGTGTAATTAGTGTTTGCTCCACTGCACACACACGCCTTTGCCATGTGTGCACATGTATATGTAACATTATACACCAATGCTGGACTTCCTGCTTTCCTTACGTATGGACGTCTCTGCTCTATTTAAAAGTATTTAACACTTTAAGGGTGATATGATGCCTTAATGCAATATTCACCGTCAATATGCACCAAGGCAGCGCCAGTGAGTAACTCAATGGCATTGCATTACTGCATCATGCCAACCCATATGTATACGTTTATGGGTTAAAATGATGCCTGTATTCAGTACTGGTGCACCAGGGCGTCAAAGTGCCAAAGCTTTGGATTGAAGCACTATGCGGCACTTAAAGGGATGGAAGATAGTTATATCATGTTGGTTGCCCACATTCTCCCTACATTACTCGCTTCATGATAAGCTTCTATATTCCAATTCAAAATGTTAACACCTCACCGATGGTGAATAAAAATATTTAAATTCTTGAGTAAATGAGATTCAGAAAGGCAACCTTCCAATGGTATAATTCTTTTGAAGTTCATCATTGTATGTCCACTTATGGTAAACTTGTGGAGCTGAATCAATATGTCATACTGTTTTATTGTGTAGATAAGTATGCAGAGCTGGATAGACGCTGCATAAGTGTGTAGTCACAAGTAATGCACCATATAGCTGGTTAGTATTGTAGTGGGAGCGGTGGATCGGTGGCGGATCCCTCGTCGCCTTGCGGATCTGGTGGATCTGGCGGATCCCGCTAGGCGGCGTGGCAGTCACCGCCCTATATAACAATCCACAGCGGAGCTGGCGGATCACTCACTTGCCAGCAGGTGAATCGCGCAGACGTCAGACTCTCGCTCCTACTACACCAAATTGATGATCTCTGTATCTGTTTGAGCTCATAATATATTTATCCCTGAACCTTAATTGGAACTGTGTCTTGTCCTATTTCCTAGCTAAGTGTTTGCCCTAGTCCTTTTACAGTATCTATCCAGCTTGAGTACACATGATCGAAATGTGTTCTTATAAAAGAACTTAATGAGGTAAATGATAGAATCTATCTAATGTATAGTGCAGTAACACTCTGTCAGCCCCATTCCTGTAGTAAAATAAAGAATATTAAGACACTCGTGAAAGGCATGGTCCGTCCTATCTGCAAATCGAAACTCCAAGCAGGGGTCCACAAGACTATCATATTGGTGTCGGTATATTCAATAACGGAAAGTGCCACCAGGTGCCGCCATAGGAAGGCAGACCGTAAAGTCCATCTACCTGTGTAGAGTAACAGTGGCACATTTAGCCTATAGTTAACCATCGTTTCTTAAATATTTGTCCACTAAAGTGTGGTATCTTGTGATTGAATACATGTTTAACTGAAACTTCTCTAATAATCTTGATAGCATTGAAGGCACGTCACATTACATGGCAGTAAGTTGTATTCTGTTGCGTTCGCTGGTCTTCCCCTTTTATCCAAGAAAATAGAGAAGAGAATACTAACAAAGTACCCTAGCAGTAAATGGTGAGCTTGTACCTTTCCCAAAACAGACAATGTTACTTACATCAGGTTCATCAATGAAGTTAACTGCAGAAGTCAATGTAAGAATCCAAAGGCAGAAGACAAGGGTGCTCCAGCTTGTCCGACCCTACCCCATGGTTGAATTTGAATTTATAATTTTGCCTCCACTAAAATTACCACTCACCCTTTCTGTTACATGTTATACATCAGATGGGGAGATGTACATAACATATTGTCATAAAATAGGTATATTTCTCTATATAACTACTTTCTTCTGCATATACATGTATTATCAAGTGACCTGGTTATTTAGTCAAATCAATTATGAGCTTGAACTGTTGAATCGTCAACATTGTAGATTGATTGACGATTACCATTATTTCAACATGTATAGGCCCTACTCCACTTTAAGGGCTCACACTCTCCAGGTAAATCCCCTTACAAACCAGGCTGCCACCTGGTGTGCAAGAGTGAAATTGGACTTTCCCTTGCTGGGGACTAGGGGAAGAGTTAATGCCTAACAGTAACATAAATCAGAAATTTTTGATTAAGCATCAGCTAAATGTACTAACTTCCGTATATCTATATAATATAGCCATTTTACCTAAGATAAGTTAGAATTACTAACTTTTTTTTTCTGTGCACTCCGTCACCTCCTGTCCCCAGATATCCAGACTCCCTTGCTTCCCGACCTTTCTACTCTCCCTATATTCCCTACTATTACTCACTCCCTTACTTGTATATTCCACATTCCCCCTCTCTATGGTATAAGTAATTCCCCTGCTCCCTAGAGAGGAGACAGAGGCCAGGAGCACTCACTCCCCATTCTAGTACCGATGGTCCGCAATGGATCATGCTTCAGCATACCTGTTCAAGTGGGGACACTATGTAGAATAAGACTGGGAAATAGAATTTTAAGCAGGGTAATAGCACTAAAAGCAAATAGTTCATTCTATTTTATTTGTAATCACTTGTACTGATACTATATCAACAGTATGACTAAGACAGATGTAAGTCAGATACATGAGATGTATAAGCTTCACCCTTGATATCTTTATATTTGTTTCGAAATGTATGTACTCATTTCAGTCTCATTTTTACATCAAATTGTGACCTTTGACTTTAAATCTGACCTTGATGGGATCCAGATATCACTTTACACAGAGCAGATTCGGAATCAGCACGATCAAAATACCCTAGTACAACACTCAGACAACGTTTTGGTCACCGCACCAACCTAAAGTTAATTATCAACATTTTGTATTTCTGGCCCCCAAGTAATTGCAGAGGGTTTATGATTCATTGCAGAATAGTGGTCTATGTCTCGTGAAAGTGTAGCGAGAACACACGTCTCTTGCCGAATGTTCGACTGTTCTGGAATAGAGCAAGTATAAACATGATGGGGTCATTCTCACAGGATCTCTCTTTTGCAAAAGACAATGATACTTATACAGTGCGTTGCAGAATATATTGCTTAAAATCACATTTCTGTATGAATAGCAACTTTAAGACGCATAGATTATTTTCCATTTCTATTGGACGAACGTTCTCAATGGCATTTAGCAAGGGACTATTTGTATAAAAGTAAGCAGTTTTAGATACACTAACTTACACCACCGGCCCTTTCACGGACTCTGGATTCAAAGCATATCCAGTATGAAATGAATATATGTTATTTGCTTTTTTCGTGCGATATATGGACTTCAGAAGTATTTATAATAGCTAGCAGTAGCTGGAACATCCTTCCAAGTAATTTTATGGGAACATATCAAGGAAAAAATGTATGAGAAAATACAGAGGAATAATTAATATAATTATAAAGCCTATAATTATCATAGTGTCGCTGTGGCACCATATTGAGCAAAATTGGGAAACCCTTGTAAAAAACCATTAGGTTATCCCATAGGGACATTAATAATCACGTTCTAGGGTTTCCCTGATTCCTTTTATCCACTACTATATTTTGCTGGACAACCTAATATTGCAACTATTCCCGAGGGTATAGTAGGCTGCCCCACAGCCCAGCCCCACTCCACTGGCCGTTCCTTGTATGGTTACATGACACGTCATATGGTTCACCTACTTGCCTTTTAAAGTGTTACCCCTGATTACCCCTCTACAATACAGGATGCGGGCTCCCCCTAGAACTAGAACCATACATATCACCAACCAGGGCGTTTCCTGTCGTCTCCTTCATCTGGGTGGTCGGTGGTTAGAGGCAAACGTGGGGTGGGAGAGTGTGTGTGTGTTTGTGGGGGGGGGGGGGGGTAACATATAAACAAGTATAACTCTGTTATCTGAGGTAGTCACTACTTGACCAGCTATATATTACACAACCTAAGCCTATACTGTATACACTGTACTGATACACATGTATTATACTCACTACCAACTATAGCTCCATATACTACACTACACATCACATGCTGTGGTCTCTATGGTGATGGGAGAGGGTATTAGCCAGCCTGGAAGTGGGGCTATATTTGTGGTTGATATCTCATACAGTAATAACACCAGCACCAATTCACTGACATCCAACTGTACTCAGGAACACCCCTAGCATCACCACCAGCATCATTTGGCACTGTCACTAGGAGGAGTACCTCAGGTTCTGATTCACTAGCCACCCTACTATTGCTGCTGATGCTGCTGTGGCCACTGACTCCCCATCTATAGACATTAACCAGCAGCTCCTGACAACTGCCTCCAGTAGGTACTACCCACCAGTGACTGAGGACACCCTGCCACCCCACAGCCACACCCAGGAGGAGCCATGAACAACAGGAGGACCTACTACTTCGGGCAGGAGGAGGGTAGGTCAATACTCCTTGCATGCTTACACCCTTATCTCTAACTGACCATTGAGGTATATCGAGGAGTGGGACGTGTGTTGTGATATTGCTTTTGTATGGATGGCACGAGTCCTGTATTTATATATACATTATATATATATATATATGGAGAGGGATGTGTACTGCTGTCAAGTAAGGGGAACATTCATATCCGAAATAACAGTTGTATGGTGGGTATACATTGATTTCCCTTCCACATGTTCTATCTCAGTAATGCAATCTCAAGTCTCAAATCTCTCTCCTTATTTGGGGAGGTAGAAGGGAAGTATATGGATACACATCGGGAGAGAAATTCTTCCATATGGAATGATAATACCGGAGATGTAATACAGCACCCAGAAGAGACACATTATCTTGTCCTAAGATGTTATGTTCATTACCTATACCTTGTGGAAGGTGGAGATGTGCATCAGATCAACACTCTTTAACCAGTACTGACTGCATCGCATTCCCAGAGGAATCCTGAAGGCAAAGAGAAAAGCAACTGTACTAGTTCCTTCAAATGATTATGATCTCCATTTAAGAAAGCTGTATGGCGGCCAGAACACCCACAATGAACACTCTCATAGTACATGTGGACATCATTTGCAGTCCTTTGGATGGATGAAAAGAAATAATTGATGTTCTGATTCAGCTTCTGATGGCATATAATATGTATTGCCCATATACTTGCCATGATATGTGTGTCAGGCGACCCCCCCCCCTAAAAAGTACCGCCCCACCTCCTTGTATAGATGCCTAGTGTGCCCAGAGATACAGGGGAGAGAAAGGTCGGAATCCCCCTCCATTGTCTCTGCGCTAGTGAAGTGTTGAGGACGGTTATGGCTAGAGTTATATTAAGATCACACTCTATAGGAATTTAAGGCTTCTATCCCTGTTAATTTTAGGCACCACCTCCCTCCCCTTCCCCCGATCGTCGATCATAATCTCTGGGATTGGGAGCTCCCAATCTACGGCATTCAGGGCACCTTATCTTAGGCGTGTGGGATTCCTATTCCTAAGTCTGTATAGGCTCATAATCCCTAACAGAATAGGTTACTAGTGGCCTAAGTGGGGGAGGGAATTATACCTTTTAAGGCGGAGTAAATTCTGAGATTTATCTGACATTGTAAGAAATATGCTGACGACGATTGAGCTGAGGTGACAGTCTCCTTACAGAAGAAGTATATCTTTTGATAACCAGGTATAAGCAGGTATGTTGTGTGCACTGTCATCAATAATCCGGAGACCTTCTTATTTCTTTCCCAACCCTGCCATTGCCATCTATCTACCATTACAATTTCATATGTGCTGGGTAGGATCGCTTAGCTTTTTACTCTATCTCTAAACAAATTATGACTTAACAAGTTAATATACATATGTATTTAGCATTTTGGCTGCGCAGTCCGAATGCGGATGTGTGCTTCAACTGAACTTCCAATTCATTTACTGCCAACTGACGGGTGGGGCGGGGGGGGGGATCGGTGGATATAGGAGGGGATATAACTCGTTGGAGGGGGCAAACCTAACTTCTATAATTAGTTAATCAAAACTAAATAGGCCCATTTCATGAATCAAGCCCATTTCATGAATCAGGCACTTATTCGGGGCGTGGGGCTGGGAGGTCAATATTACTTAGCTTTTCGTTAGGGAACCTATGATATCCGACTTAACTTTATTTAAGATTCACTCGCTGGTCATTGTGGGTGTGGGTGTGTGGGCGGACTATATACTGTCATCTTCCAGCCCAACATTTCTTTCAGTGCTTACTGTATGCAATACAGAGTAGGCAGTGCCTAACCCAATATGGCATTATAAATTCGTCCAAATTTATGTTACCTCCCTCCTCCCCCATCCACCCAATGAGCAGATCGATCCGTCTGCAGATCAGGGCTAGGACTTGGCACTAGTCAAAGGTCCAGCTGGTCCATGTCCAATCAGCACTGGATGCACTCACCAAGCTCGGGGCAGAGATACATAAAATAAATCACAATATGATAAGCTATATACTATGTGGAAAATCGTCTGCAGAATTGCCCGCATTCTCATGAATATAAATGGACACGGTCATCCAACATCAATCAAATTGCCATCAGGATGTGTATAAGTACAAACAGTTGGAATCATGTTTTGCTTCAGCCCTACAATATTAATGCCTGTTGCTACGCTTAGAGAGACAAACTCACAGAGGTGCCTCGGCATCCGTATCCTGCATACCATTAAAACATGGATATCCTGAAAGGTCTCAGACTTTAGTATTCATGCACAGTAGTGCCACCTAGTATATCAAAGCTAAAGGATACATAATTTCTAACTCTTTCAGTACTCATGACTGTGCACCCAACCATAATATCCCAAACCAGCAAATACAGTAACTACATCTGTTTATGGGGCATATGCTTATTGTATGATTACGTAGGTGTCAGATTATGTGAGATTTGCTCATGTTAGAATGTCCATGCACCTCCGTGAGTCCGTCCAAACCTGCCGTTGCAATGGCTCCGCTGATAAGACCTATACATGGGCGTCTGTTTATTATAACATTAGCAAATGCGATCTCAAAGATGTCAGACTATACGCTCACTGAACAAGTATCGCCTCATATATTTCATCTGGTAAATTTGGAAGGTCTGTTGCACTGTATTTTTCCCATCCTGTCGTTATATAGTACAATGTCTAGTTTTGGCCTGCTCATGCGGTGGGTGATAATAGAGGATATAAACCAGGTAGTATTGATCTCACCTGTTACCTGCACACCTGGGCAAGCAGAAGTGACCTTTGACCTTGAGAAGTAATTGATAAATAACCAGACATATATAGTGTTAGACCCCCACCACCTTAGGTACACAGTCAGTGTTAGACCTCAGGTACCTACACTACCTGGGGTACACACGTAATGTTATACCTTAGGTTCGCATGTATTGTTAGGCCTGAGGTCCTTGGAACACCTTAGGTGCACAGTTATTGTTAGATACGAGGTACCTGTAATGCTTATGCACATTTTATTGTTAGACCTGAGACACCTGTACTACCTCAGGTACACAGTTGGTGTTAGACCTAGGGTACCTGTATATAACACTTGGGGTACACAATCATTGTTAAATATAAGGTACCTGTACTATTTGAGATACAGTCAGTGTTAGATCTGCTCAAGGTGCCTGTAATACCTGAATGAGGTACACAGTTATTGTTAGATCTGAGGTACCTGTACTTCCTGAGGTACACAGTTATTGTTAGATAGAGATAGATCTATGCAATTTAAAGGTGCAATGATATGCCATTTCTAGAATATTGGGTATTACATTAAATGTATTAAGTAAATTCATACTTCGGTATTTAGATATTAAACATAATACATAGGGCTATTCTAGCTGGTCATTACTCTGATCTTTGAAAGGTAATATAACACATGTTACATACGTGTATTCGACCACTATCTTATTTGGAGATCACCCGAGTAATATCTCTCAAACATATTTTTTTCTAATATGATTATATAATTAAAAAAGGAATGAGAGATGGAAATGATTTCTTTCATAACATCAAAATGATCTCCAGAAACCACAACAAAATAGTACTTTTGATGTCGTTTAAATACCATTATAGAGTGTCTGTCACCACGTGACTATATATAATCACGTGACCTGTACCAGGTGTTGGGGTCAGCACCACCAGGTGTCTTCACCTGTATACACGTATACCTAAAACATTCACCCACACACACTATGTACCAGGAAATAACAATCTAGGTTTTGCACTCAAAGAGTGAACCTTCACAACGAATGGAGAGCACACTCAGTCCCTAATTGTGTCTACCAACGGAGATCCTATGAATAAAGTTAACATTTAGGAATATTACCCGCAATTTAGGATGGAAACAGGTTGGATGCAAATAAGTGTCATTTAGTTATTATTTCTAGACCCATGTGTGAAGCAAGGGGCACAGGAGAAGGTTAACTGTGTGTGGGTCTTGCCACCTTCATATACCAATTCAGATATTCAATTCTTGAACGTGTATGCAGGTTCAAATATCGCACCATAATGTCAAACTAATCATGTGGCAATTAAAGGAACAGACAATGCAGTGGTCAAACTTTAAAAAAATAAAGATAATTGTACTGGACCTCGTTTAACATTTCGGTCAGCCCCTGACCTGTAACCCATGTGACCCTAGACTATAAGGCTAAACGTGCCCCCCACCCCAGCACCATACATACACCCACTTAGGGTACTCATCTTTTAAGTCACGTGTCTAGGCCCACTCATATTCTTTATGTATTCATGCCCCTCGCTCTCTGACTCTGTTTGTTTGTTTCTCTGCCCCCCCCCCCCCTTCACCCTCTCTCGACTTCTCCCACCCGCTCTATCTGACCCTCTCCCTGTCCATTTTTCTATCCCTTTCTCTCAGCATTACCTGATCATGATATATATGTAGTAGGATGTTTGACCACACAGGAGGCATCATAATGCCACCACACACTCCCACAAACACTACCTCGCAGAGACACACCGAGACATGACCTCTATAGATATTGCCTCGGGGTATTCCCTTATGTAGTCACACATATACCACACGTGCCCAAGGCATGGGGACATTTCAAAAAGCTTGTCAATGAGCAGGACAATAGACAGGTTCTGCACATGAATTAACTTGTATGCGACCTTAATTCTGGTGTAAAGATCTGTACCATCAAAGCAGAGGAAACTAATTAAGGTTACCTGGTCACTTCCCTATGCACAGTATGCCAGTCAAGTATTTTTTCCAGAAGGAGCTATTGCAGATTTATCAAGTGTAAATGATATCATGTAAATCAGTGGGTTACGTATGAGACAAGCACAACATTTTTAAAAGTATACGATTTAATATAGTCTCAGAAATTGCCCATTGTCTACCACATTTTGCCCATGTATAATAGAGTTATATTTGTGTGATATGCCGCCTCAGTGCATCTCTATCAAACCCACACCCCAAGGGTGTTGATGAATTGAAATTTAACAAGCTCACATCAAAACCAATTTAGAAGTCATTACGATCACACACCCTCATACAACCCTGTCCCACAGTGAGAGCCCCACCCCACGAGGGCCTCCAATGTAATTAGTGACTTTGCTCCACGGTGTAGTATTATGTGGTGTAGTAGTGGGCGTGGGAGTGGTGGGACCCTCACTGCAGCAGCCTGCCTGTCAGAGCCAGCCAGCCTATGGTGCAGGTGGGATGGGGATAGCTTCTAAGGCCTCACTTGTTACTTTCTCTATTGAGTATAGCGACTCAGAGACAATGATACTGTGCATACTAATTCTGCTGGGATAATATTCCAGTGTCTCCTACCTCATTGCCTATCTAAGTCTCCCTGCTCAGGTGTGTGTCTATTACACTGCACCTACCTGCCAGCTGCACCCTACTGGAGGAGGCACTCCCCTACTGCCACCCCGGACCCCTTCCCCTTTCCAATACCTGCAACATAACACCTGGCTGGACTCCAGGGCGTCCGGAGCCAGCTTCATACAACAAACCCAGGAGGAGGAGGCACCAGGAGGCAGGATACAATGGGGACAGGAGGCTACCCACCCACACCCAGGAGGAGTGTATGGAGAAGGACCATGGTTTATGGGTGTGTCTAGTGGGGGAGATAAACCCTGGTGAGCAGGCATTTAGCCTGTACCTATATCATGCTCTACCTTGTCAGGAGTTTAATGAATGTTTCAACATGAGTTTGTACCCATGAATTATAGCTTTCTCATGTGCTGTAAGTTATCAGAGGCAAGGGATATTAGACCACGGATATGTCATTTATAGAAATAGTAATGATATAATCATACCTCAAGTTCAATTTAACAGTGCAGATAATATATTGATATCTGATATAAGGTAGAGTGCATAGGATATACCCGCATTTGGTCATTCATAGTTAGTTTTGGTCTATTTACTATACACACAGAAAAGTACTACACTAACTGCACTATACAGTAGCTATGTGTAATAATCATGTGCTGAGACTCCATCATGGAGGGAGGTTTATTGACAGGATAAGAAGCTTGCAGAGGCTGCAATATTTCCAGCAGATGAGAGTAAAGCACACACACTTACACTACAACTAGGCATACACTAGAAACACTTCACCCGAGGAGGATTTTCCGTGTGAAATACACCTTCTCATGTAGTATCATACTGTAGTATCAGACGGAGCAATTATAGCAGGGCCTCCATATTTACGTGTCAATGAAGCACAAACATAACACACCTCTAATAGAAATAGCACTTTTACAACGTAAGACCGACTTTGGATAGATTTACACATGCAGACTAAAAGTGAACGCCCAGGAGTGATGGAGATACAATACTGCAAGAGTTGCTAAAGAAAGGGGAATGCATCAAATGGCTACACTACAAAAGCCAAGTTTAACCTTTACAACATGATGATGCTTATAGACCCTATACATCGGTGAGGTAACTCATACCTTTATAGGTGGGCACTATACTGTGGGACTCCACGGAGATTACCTGGCAGGTTGTTACCCCGATTGGCACCTTCACCTGGCAGGTATATAGGGTCCCACCTGGAGGAGGGTTTATTACCTGGAGGGCTTACCTGTGGACGACTGGATACCCAAGTAGGAGGACAGGAGTGATGAACAGGAGGAGGGAGAGAACCGCCATCAGTATGCCCTATGTTATGGCTGCAACAAGTAAGCCCCATGTCTACATATCTATCCTTTAGATATTCGATAGTACAATACCACATGTTACAAATGCATTTCGACAAATGAGGGTCGGCCTGCCATAATTAATATGATGATAATTATGATAATTATTTTGCTAGACTTGAGTGGTGGATCCTATATAATATAACTATGATCAATCTGTTAATTAAAAGATTATCATAGTAACTATGTTCATTTCTGCCCAGGCATCTGGCAGCTATTTGGTAGGCGATACCAGACCTGTACAAGTCAGCCATGAATCTTCTGTGGCATTAGTTTTAGATCAAACTGTTCCCCTTTCTAGTTCAATGACTATGTGGACATGTAATTACTTAATTGATTAAGTCCAGTCAACTAATTGATTAATTCAATTACAATAATTCCCTCTTCACATTGATACTCACCAAGCCTCTTTTTTATTTATTTCCATTAGATCCTAATTAGTTGATGTCAGTATTTATTGAAGACTTTCCCTCTTTTAAGCTCCACAGGGGATATCAGAAAAAGAAACACCACTTACGTCCATTCTCCTATGTTGAGAATGTATTTCTTTTTATGAACTCATATGCCCTCATATCCAGACCATAGTATCCACACAAGGATCAATAAGGTAGTAGCTAGTGTGAGCACTAGCTATAGGATAGACACCTCGCCTAGCTGAATAGCCTTACGATGGATAGACTTTATTGATTACAATACATTACACGTCTACTTTCCTTTATATCAGGCTACACAATGTGACAATGATAGTTGTAAAGCTTAAATTTTCAGAGATATAATATGTATATAGAGAGAGACTCAACATTGGCGGATCCAGGGGGGGGGCCCGACGGGCCTTGGCCCCCCCCCCCCCCCAAAAAAAAAAAATAATAATAAAAAAATAAAAGAGGGAAAGAGATAAAGAGATTGTGGAGTATGATTCATAGGGCCTAACTGAGGGCCCGTGATTTGGATGGGGGGGGGGTGTCCTAAAATGCGTGAGAATGCACCATTTCAAGGCTAGATCAACAAAATTTTCCTGGGGGGCATGCACCCATACCCCCTTAATACAGCTGATGCGCTTCACGCGCGGGAAATAAATAGTCACTCTAGGTCGGCCAGGTTTGGGCCCCCCCCTCTGGACAATCCTGGATCCGCCACTGGACTCATAGATAATCTATCAGTATTTGGGATATGACAACGGAATAATAGAAACACATCCATGTGGAAATAAATAATGTGTTAATCTATGAGAGCCATGATGACAGTTATAGCACTGAGTGCAACACTATTCAACAGTATGACATTGTGTTTATCCACTACTGGTATTAATCAATCACAACATAGAAGTATTGAGGATACCATCATATAAACAGGTACACCCTCAGAAAAGTGAGAGTCATTGTCGCTAAAACTACCCTCACCTGAGAGTCAGGCAGTAGTTTTAGCGACAATGACTCTCACCGTTCTGTGTATGTATACATGGTATGCAGTCAATGTGTAATGCAAATATTCACAATGAATATACTGTATTATTCGATACAAATATCAGTTTAGACGTACACTCATGGCCATACTTCACACCCAATCTCGGCAAACACCAGCACAAAAAGCTGCAGCCTGGGTGGTCGATACTTGTGTCCTAACACCAAATACAGCCTTGCCAGGTCTGCGATCGAACCCCCATAACACCTGGCACACACACACACACCCATCTCACACACCTTCAAACACATCCACCCATCAGCTATAGACCTCAATAGACTCTCTACACCCCTCTCTGTCTCTGTCTCTGTCTGTCTCTGTCTGTCTCTGTCTGTCTCCATCTGTCTCTGTCTCTGTCTGTCTCCCCTCTTTTCCTAACGTGCCCTCTTCCTCATCTATTTTTATATTCGCCTTCATCCACTCTCCCTCTCCCCTAATCACCAACCCGCCCAAGGCCTGGCCTCCTCCCAACAACCTGTGCCGACCACGTGGTCATGTTTACCAACAGTAGAAGCCAGGGAGCCAGCCACCCCTGCCAACATCCAGCAAAATGGTACTATTTTAGTCTTTGAAATAACCACAAACAAGGGTTTTGTGTACTTACAAACAGATTGTACTAGGATTGGCCTTTATCCCTAGTTAATTTACATCACTGTTACTGATATGTATCTATCAATGTCTGTGTACTACTTAAAGGTATCTGCAGCATATAATTATGATATTTGTTCAAAGGGAGTGAAATCGACCCTGTTGTTAAAAAAAGTCACTCCCTAAAGAGGCAGAGTAATGGGCTGGATGCCTGGCATTTCCGTGATCTTTGAGTAGGATTTAGATGGAGGCTAAGAGCCATACTGTATAGGTTATGAATGTGATACTAATACCAATAATCGATTCGTACCCAAAAGAGCTAAAGGTCGTTGGCCGGTTCACAATCTAATAGCTCACTCACAAAGAAGCAATCCCCATTATGTTTTAATGCACACAGTAGATCGCAGTAGGTTGACAGGCAATGGAAGTGGTATTCAGTATAGTCTCTTCTGTATGTGCAGCGATCCGGGCAGCGATCAAGAATAGACCTAATTATTTCTAGAATTGGTTATTCTGGATACTGTGTCTACGTTGAGTATGTTCAATAATAAAGTAATGATTAAATGATATTGAGGGCATTTGCTCTCTGTTGTAATTTAGTTAAGATAGCCCAGCAGTTACTATATTCTCATTTGAGAACACCTTCCCACAGCTAACAAAAAAAAACCGTTATTTTACGTCAAAAAATCGTTTTAAAACTTACGTTATGCCATAGTAAGGAGCCTTAAAGAAAAGTTATATAACGTTATAAAATGTTGTTTAACGTTTTTTTTTCATTGGGTTTAAATCTGTCTATGCATATTTATGATGATCACGTGATAACCTTAGGTGTTGTTTTTCTCTAACCATGCAGCATCAGCAGGTCTAGGTGAGTACTCAAAGTAATGTACAGTCACACATACAGACACCGGGATGGGAACATGAATGGAGGTTAGCCTGGGTAGGGTTTGGGGAGTGGGGATCATCGATCGATTGGAATTCGTTTGTTTATACGAAATAAATATAGGCTTGTAAGGAAAGTAAAGGAAAGTAGGAGTAAAACACTGCATCAACAACGATAAGAACGCGATCAATGTACAGAATGAGTGCTATCTAGGAGTGACACTGATTAACATAAAATGCACAACTCCAAATTCAGTCCAATACGTTTATTGATCTCTTTCTTTTTGATTAAATGACACTCTGATAACCCCCCCCCCCACCCACACACACACACGTAAAATGATCTCTTTCTTTTTGAACCATGATCGCCCTGGGAACAAAATCTTGAGTCTAACCCGTATCTGGAACATGTTATATTGGTGAAAATCTTGTTCCATTCACATGTATGAATCTTAAGTATACCTCTTGATTCTGTGACCCGCCAGACCTCTTTCAGCCATGTGATTTAAACACATGATTTGACCATGTGAAATCACGAGATATCCTTATGATTTGCTACCAATCTAACCCTCTCTGAATGTAATTAACTCATTAATATCTTTAATCAGTAAAGAATATAGTAGGATGTAGGGCTGTACAGGGTGTCTCATGTAATCCTTGGTAAAGGCTATCATAAAATCTAGGCTTGCGGCTATACATGCCAAACCCATAGGTAAACAGAGTACCAGCATCCTAATATTTAATGGTTAAAACTAATAAATCAATATAGTTTTAGCCATTGTATTGTTTGCACAATACCTCCTCATTTTCATCATTAGTTTCTACTATGAGTCTAAGAGAGTGCAACTTAGACCACAGGAAACTTAGGACATTTTGTATGTGATATACCTACAGATATATAAGTAACTCTATTACCCACAGAAATGGTGCCAATAACTGTATTAAGGTGTAATTCTATATTATTAAGTCATCAATAGGTTAAATTATTTATTCAATGAAAAAAAACCAATTGAATGGTCTTACATCTATTAACAATTTACTGGATTTGCATAGTTAAAATGAAGCATCAAACTCAGAAAAATAGCATTGCAATGCTGGGAGAAGGATCAAACTGTCAAATCAGTATAGTGCTGCCACCCAGTGTCAGAACCAGTTTGACACATGTAATTCCCAAGTTCAGATCACCAACTAAAATCATGTGAAGTTCTGGTGCTTTTCACATGAATTGTCACCACATGGGATTTACACCAAATATACACATGTCAAAGTGGTGGAAATCACGTGTCTTGTTTCCTGGGCGATACTTGTACTATCCATCAGTCCATGAACCTCTGGTTCATAATGACTTTGATCTGTATCAATCATTCATTCCACCTGATGTAAATTGGTGATACGGGGAGAACTCTCTTAGTATCGAAATGTATTTTGCCAAAATAACACAATTAAACTCAAACTCATCAGGGTCAACCCTAGAAATTTTAATCAAATATTGAACAAGAAATCATATTTTAGGTCATTTTGGAGCTATGCCAGAGTCAATTTGATAGTCAACCAGTTGAGGCTGTCACCGGTGAGTCAGCGCAAATTCACCGAGTCAATTTCTGGATACTTTTCAGGCCAATGTAAAAAAAGATAATAATCTCTTTTCTTTAAATTCTGACCTACCTTCCCTAGATTTTCAGACCATGTAACCTGAAACACACCTTTCTTTTGGTCTGGGGAAAAATGTATATACATACCACCGACTTTGAGCTAGCTTTGTATTCTAATGCACAATAGTTTTCATGGATGTTTCGTCACAGACAATACCACAGCATATTTATCTACATTACTTTTAGGTTCGCTCTGAGGATTTAAACAAAGCAACAGACAAAACGATATTTGCCATGTTCTTATGGGTTTATTTGCTGACAGTAGGATGACAGCGGGGATGGCACAGTGTCTTACATAGGGCCCAGTAGGGGTGCTCAGGGATGCAGGTATTAGAGGATGACTTGTATAAATATGGAGAGTGGTTGATATAGGGAGATAGAGCCTGTGTTTACATACACAGGAGGCAGGACCGCTAAGCTGCCAAGTATCCAGCTACATCTGGAGGTATAGTGTAGGCTGGTGTGTTGGTATATCATATGTTACCAACGTTAAACATAACAGAACAAGATAATAAGAATCAGTCAGGCACCATACCTATTATATTTATAAATGTTTTCGGAATAGTTATGTATAATCTTGTCGGTGGTTGTGGTATTGACTGAGGATTGTTGACTTGATATTCAAGTTCACACAGTAAAGACCCATAATGATCAATCTCTCTTGTGGCGACCGTCCACTGCATGATAACTTCGGCCGATTGAGCCTTTATTTCATTTCTATAATTTTGTCGATCAGAGCCATCACTCAGTGAAATGAGCATTTTGAGGTCAGATTTTTGGGATTTCCAAATGATGAGATATCATTATACAGGTTAATTCCTATATCCATAGTGGTTAAAATAGCAGTTCAAATACAGACCGAATGTGAATACTAAAAGCTCAAAAGCCATCTGTTTACCTTCAGAATGTTACCTTACTATGAAACGTGAATTTGAAATGATTATTGACATAAATTATAGGTATATGTACATACATTCGTTTTATACTCTCAATGTTAACTCATCTCCATGCAGGCTGACAATAATATCCACACTAATACGATATACTATATCATATCTAGTCATTGAGAATCATCGATCAGGTCCATACACTGTAAAAAGTTGTTGTTCGTGAACAGCAATATGTGCTGTAACCATACAGTACTTTAACTGTAAAAGATAATACAGCAACTTTTGCTGTACACATACAATTCTGTTACTGTAGATGCAGGTTCGAATCCCATAACCAGCAACCAGAGGGAGAGAGAGCAGAGAGGTTGGAGGGAGTACCATACTACACAGCTCAAATATGACCTGATCTTTTCAAAAGCCTATTGATGCAGGCTACATATATATATATATATAAGTGATTGCCCCTCTAGCTCAGTTGGTAGAGCCGTGGGAGATGTAGTCTGAGGGTCAGCAGTTCCAGTCCCGGCAGGAAACTCTCACACAAACTACATTTCTCCTGATGCAATTCTAAAGTATACTATATTTTGGTACACTGAAATGTTACTATTGAAAATATGCAGAGGATAAGACCAATGTATCTCAACAATCTGCATGAAAGATAGTAAAATTTACTTTAAAAAACATCTATAGGCCATCAAGATTACTCTCCAACTAATGGTAGTTCAGTCCTTATTAGTACATTACTGCAATAGGGTAATTTTCATATTAACCCATAAGACATGAAAAGTCTAGTTCTAAAATTGTCCCCAGGGATCATGTGTTGACCTCATTACCATTCACACATAAGTAGGAGGTGTTTCAATGCACCTGACATGGATTCACTGGTGTAGTGGTCATGGTTCAGGACTATGGATTGGAACCTGGGGGTTCAAATCTCCAAGATGTTGAATGTGTGAGCCTTTTTAGAACTCAGGTCTGCATCTACAGTAGATTCTACTGTAGGTCTACAGCAGAATTTACTGGAACCAAAGTTGCCCCCAATAGTTGCTGTACAGGAACACTACTTACTTCTAACAGTGTAGTTTTGAAGAAATTCTGTGCAATAACATGGACTGATGGGCAAGGTCAACTAATGCTCACTCAGTGTGCATCCCCACCAGCGTAGAAAATTAAAGGCGTCGTCACGACTCTACATCACAGAGTCAAGTCTAGTTGTCTCTGTTAACCCCAATTCAGCCTGATATAATTGTACCTTCAACCTTATCAGACGTCACCCAGGTATGCAAATTTCAACTTTGACTCCTCTCATATTGATAGGTCAATTGTAGTTGACTCTCCAGGAACGGAGAGTCCAACTTACTTGCCCCCCCCTCCCTCCATCAGAGTCAGGTGGGAGACAAGTTGTGACCCTGACCAACGGAGCCATGGCGACTCCATTACTTTTCAGTGTGCTGTCCATTATACTGTAGTGTTCTCTTGATGAGGTTATTGTATTTTTCCATGGCGTCATTATGGATGACTGATAAAAGTCCCAACTGCATGTATGAGTAGATCTGAGAACTCAGCAAGAGGGTGATGCGAACCGAGGCTGAGGAAACGACTATAGCGTTTGCAACGTACATGCTGAAGATTTTGGGAGGGGGCTTTTACTATATATTACACCAGTATATTACAAATATCTATAATCTGTATATTATTATGTACAACACTGCCATCGGATTGTGTAGCTGTGCAATGCTGTTGTTTCTCATGTTTGTTATAATCTGCTGAAAATTTAAGTACTTCTGAGTCATCCACCACCATGATCACATTTCATACCTATATTGAGAGGGTGTCATCAGCATTATTGTGCGGTACTATCACATTTGTACATGGAGTAGGAGGGCTGCAGTTGAATGAGTGGCTTTGTAGATGACCCCCAATATGGTACACCCCCTAGGGGCTACACTGTGTTTGTCCACCATCATGGATGCTGCAGTCAGCTGTACAGCATGTGGATCAGCATCACAGCACTTATACCGCTATATGTACACACGTGTACAGTACACTGAAAACTCAGGCATATTTGAAACTAATCACTACTGATTAGTTTGGGTAATCATGCGCCATTGATGAGGTAAGGTCATCACCGTGATGACTGAAAGTCATCATCTTGATTACAATATTTACCACCAGGTGGCTCCACTAGGCAATAATAGAATATGCAGTACCTACTCCAGGCCATTTACTGATTTTTATCTATGTTAACTCTGATCATAGAAACTTATAATGTGAAATATAATGAAGAATACTATCACATTAAAAACTCAAGTATGTTACACATAAGTTCTGGGCAAAATCTCTCAAGAGCACACATGTGTGTATACACAGACACCTTTTTTGTGTCTGAAACTATATTTACTAATGTTAGGATAGGCTGTCAGTAACTGTACACATCCATGCCTTATGGACTTACTATGGGGGCTAGAAGTGCCCCCCAATTAAGGTCTGATGACAAGAGGAGGGGGTAATTATAAGATTATTAGGGATTGGTACCTTGTTGTATAGATAAATAGATTATATAAAAGTAATCCTAGATGATGACATAGTCATCACATTGATGACCTGGGTCATCATTCTGACTACCACTGCCTCATCTCTAATTAGGTCAAAAAGTAATCACGGTGATGACTAGGGTCATCACATATGATGACTCTCGTGATGACCAAGTAATCACTGGGGACACAATCACGGTGATTACAAAAAGTCATCACCCCTGACGACTTTTTTCCCCATAGAGTTTTCAGTGTATATCATGCATTATTACTCTATTCTGTATAGTGGCATCTTCAGTTACAGCTCTACATTAAGGGGGGCAGGCATGGTATCCCGGGCATGGTATCTATAATACACATCCATATTATATGTTAAAAGCCCAGTATATTATGACCAACTTATGGCCGACTTAGAATAAGCTCATTACATGAACTATACTTGAATACCCAGTTGCTGCAAATGTTATATTGTCTATACTACTTTTAATTCGTAGCTACAATGTTTAAATGCAATTGAGATAAGTTATAATGGAATTTTGTCTAATACAATGTAGATGCTGATAAGTACATTGAAGTCCATGTCAAGACGTATTTTACATATAGATCGGTCCATATCTCCCTGTTACTACACCGGCTCCTCCAGCTACACACACAGACACCCCTAAGGGTCAGGGGACCTCCATGCATCCAGGTGCTGTCATATCTTTGGCCATCACCAATATCCACCTCCCATAGTCGGGCCATCCCCATCCGTTCGGCATAAGTCGGAGGCAGTCGGCAGAACGCCAGCGTCCGCAGTGACACCTCGCGTGCAGCACAAAGATTCTGGACCAATTTTCCCGCCATTTCCCCAGGTTTGGCACCTACCCATCCTGCCCATTGGGATCGATCCTATTTGAACGTCTGAGGCAGGGCTAAAAGGGGATTTCTGTGTCTACGTCTTCCCCGTCCCAGTGCTTTGATAGATATGGTCAATATACCATCGACGAACGATCAGCTGGTCGGGGGTATAGAGGAGGGAGGAGATGGGGCGGAAAAATGCTGCGTGCGCATAAATCTACGATCGAAATAGACAAACTGAAGACCAATGTCTGATAGTGAATTTCTATATGTCGAGGGGCTATATTGTGATAACTGTAGTTTCATATTAAACGTTCCTTACACATATTAACGGTTGAAGCTTCATGGCCTCGTTATGATTGTGTTTTCACTTTCAGGTGTTATCGTCCTTCAATGTCTTTATGTTAACATAATAATTCTGTGTTTTTTCAATCCCATTTAAGGTAGGGGAGGGTTGGTCTTTCTTTAACATTTTATCGTAGTATTGTACTTATTGCCGTATGATTCTGCATCTGTCAGCTTATAATTGTGTCTAGTTATTTCTTTCCCTCATTCTCGTCTTCATTGCTTTTTCTACACCCAACCCTCATTAAATTCCTTACTTCTATAATATCTTCATACTATCTCTCTATTACTGTATTTGCTGCTTGTATCTTGTCCCATCTTGGAAATGTCTTTATGTGGCATCATTCTGACGTCTAGGGCATGCAGATCATGATAATTATGATCATACGTATGTTGCAGTCAAGACCCAGTTTATAAATCATATTGGGATAAATATGATAGATAGTATACACTCTTAGATCATGTATCCGACGTGCCCCTACCCTATCCCCCCCTGCCAGGCCCTAACAGAGAAAGCCTACATGGGCCCCACCTAAAGCTCACGTAGGGAAGCCCACTTCAAATCGGGTAAGCCTATCTGGGTCCCATTTGACGCCCAGGAAAAAGGCATGGTCCCATTGAGCAGCCCTCTTGGGCCTCGAAATAAGGTCAATTAACCAATGCTGGTTCGATAGCCACTGAATACCTACACACATGTTAAGAGCCACTCTAAAGGGACGGACGATAACTTCCCCCAAATAACCCATGATTAGATAATGAGTTCTAGTGATCGGCCGTGGGGGACATATCAGTTTAAGACACTGACATGGGGTAAATCTGCCATAATTACATCACACAGGACTGGGCACCGCCTTGAAATTCTGGCTGGAGATATACCTCAGTTTCACCATCTTAAAGTGGAGACAAAGTATATCCTTTCGACCAGACAGCCATCGACTTCATGGGTCTGTTTTTAGTTTGCTTTAGATATGTAGAGCTGATAACATTAAGTAACTCATCCCTAGAGTCTAATTGATATTGATCCCAATAAAAAGTACTGGTGTGTGATGTGTCCACCAAAGGGGGAGTGTAGACGCTGCTATAATAGGAGGCACATTTGGTCTATAGCTCTGTAAAGTGATTTTACACACAGCCTTGTTACACAGACACCTTCCTTAGATTATCCTCAGCCCCACCCAGCTGTGCTATGCCTTTGTAGGTCTAGATACTCCACCTATATATTACACATGGCGCTGCCTAGAGGACCATAACGTCACAGAGGCAGCCAAATTGTTTAAAATTATAAAGGAAATAGTTTATTGCTGAGTTTTTGTGAAGCGCAAATATGTTAAGCAATAATTGTTTATTGGAAGGCTCTGTAATACTAGGCTGACGAAATGTATTGAAATGTGATACTAATTATCAGCCTTTGCTATACCTATAGCTAACTATAATATTAAAGTCATGTGCAAGGAGTTAAATAAGAGTACGCTGATCGAAGTTCTACATCTTCAAAATCATGTCAATGTGATTGAGGTATACAATACACAGCTTGATGTCAGACATGGAACATGAGAACATGGTAAAGAAATGTGAAGAACAGGAAAATGCTAGGCCCATTAATAAAATGTTGCTGTTTGCCTACCATATAAGAAGCTGTGTAATAATGGTTCACATTGATGTGCAGAGATAACTTGCCTCCTGTATTTTTGCACGCAGTCTGAAATGTCACATCCGAAAGATAACAGTACTCAAAGGATCAAATTTACTTGCATTCTAACTGCCAAGCTGCCATGTACATATCAGGGAGGATCTAAAGTACATGGTTTTTACAACATGCAATTGCTACTATTGCTATGACTATTAATTCCCGTCACACATTGCATGCTTCTGGACACATTGGCAATTACTCTAACCTATTATAGTTACTGTTATTACATGATGCCCATTATAATACACTGTAATACCATTCATGAAATTATACGTACATAATCGTGTATCCAGGAGGACTTATTGAATTATGCCCGGTCATTTTCAACCTGCCAATTTAATAGCATTTTAAATATAATTAAACAATTAAAATGGATGTCAAACGTTGCCATCGGGGAGATGGATGATGGAACTGCCATTGTTCTAACTCCCCGATGAGGCATTCAAATTCCACCTGTTAATGGTGCAACATGGGAGCAGGCACTTAGTGCTGACTCGGCAACAATTACCCATCAGGACAATGATCTGAGGGATAAGAGCTGCTTAAGACTGGGTTTACCCATCAGGAAGATGATCTGGGTGTAGGGGGATGAATACTACATGCAGACAGTGGTATCAATGTCCATCTGCAAGCTTTGCCATCTTTGCTAAGGATTCTGGCCAACTGTTGTTGATGCTTGCCTTCGCTGTTTTCTAAATAATGACTTGATGTAAGGAAATGTCTTGACTTGAATGTCATTAGTATTATCATATCACCATCCAGCATTACGCAGTATTCGTGCTGAAAGTTATGCAAAGATTATCTGCAAGCTTTTCCGACTTAACTCTCAAGAGATACAGTCATATTAAAATGTGATTACCAACTCAGTGTGCAATAGGAGGAATTGTGTTACCCGGTATGCATCATTGATTGCAAAGTAAGGGTCAAGAGAATGAAATAATAAAGTATGTTGCTGGAATACAATTCTAACCTGATCCATTTCGACTGCCAGGCGGAGTTGATTTAACCTATGAGAATCACAGTATTGGAAATGATGGTAAAATTAATATGGCTAGCAGGTGCTCTTGTACTGGCATCAGCAAGAGAGAGTAGCTGGGAAGAGGAGGACGATTGATCTGACAGTACAGTACAGCCAGCTCCAGGCTCGTGGACCAACTTAAGATCAGCTAGAAAACGCATTGACAGTATAACAGTATTATCGTCGCTCACTGACAAATTCAATACAGCGGGTTTTATATCAGACAGATATATACAATCACATTGTTGTACTACTATTGGGCCCTGGTATCCTTTATCTACACTGTATGAATGTTTGCGTTTAAGCAAATCTAAGATGCCTTCGTGGAGCACTTTAAGTGGCTTGAAGTTCAAAAATGTCGCGTAAATGTTCTGGAAAGGTAATTTACCTAAATGCAAAACATTCACGAAGTGCTTTATATAAATATAAAATCCTAATGCAAATAGAAAAGGCATATCCTTCCATACAGTTATAGTCACACTATATAGATCCATTTCGCTATTTATTTCACAATGTAGCGCTGATAACATTAGACAGCTCGTCCCTGGTGTCTATTATCAATATTGATCTTAGTATAGATACATTCTTGTCCATAGATGGAGGGGGTGTAGAGGCTGCTATAATAGGCGGCACCTTAGAGCCCAGCTCTGTAACGTGATTATACACAATACCTAGTTACAGACCGTCCTTAATTTATCCTCAGCCTTGACCAGCTATGGCGCACTGCAACATACCTCAAAACAGTATACTGTAAAAAGTTGGTTGCCATTTTGCAGGTGTACAGTAGATTCTACTGTGGGTGTACAGTGTATTGTAGGTGAACAATAGAATCTACTGTAAATCTACAGTAGATTCTACTGTAAATCAATTCGACGGTAGATTCTACTGTAGATCTAGAGTATATTTTACTGTGTACATGCACTAACTATTTACAGTACACAGAGAAAAGAAATAGAATCACAGTGACTCTCAAATGGGAGTCTGTCCCCGACCACTGATCTCCCCACCACTCTAAAGTGACTCCCTATCATTAGGGAGTCTAAGTGTACTGACTCTCTTTGTATTTTGCTCCCTACTTGGTATATATAGAGATAATTTTGGAGAAAAAAGAAGGCCATGTATCTAAAGGGTGTATTCTCCGACATGAATCTGTCAAGATTGATGGCTGATTTACATCGGTGAAATGCATCCTTATGGATACGCAACGGTGACAACAGGGCCAAACCTACCCTTTAATTTAATATACCCTGGATATGTTGTATTGCAACATTACATACAACTACTATTACATGAGATCCATTAAACTGAAATTTAAGATAATTGAAGAGACTACTAAAGTTATTAAACACAATCCTGTATCCATAGTGGCTATCGAAACAAAAGGGGGAGTCACAGATTGTATCCAGTACGGTCACCATTTTGTCTGAACAGTCAGTCACTCATTTGGCAGTGTGTGAAACATAATTAAACAATTACATCTGATGTAAAAGACGGCCATCAGGGAGCTGGATAATGGAACTGCCATTGTTCTAACTCCCTGGTGAGGCATTCAAATTCCACCTGTTAATGGTGCAACATGGGAGCAGGCACTTAGTGCTTACTCGGCAACAATTACCCATCAGGACAATGATCTGAGAGATAAGAGCTTCTTAAGACTGTGGCTAACTGGTGGTAGTGCTCATCTTCACTATTGTCTGAATAATGACTTGTTTAAGCAAATGTACTGACTTGAATAATATGAACATTATTGTATCATTATTCAGCATCATACATCATGCATGGTCAAAGATTATCTGCTAACTTTACACTGAGAAAAATAATGATTCAATTAGCAGCTCAGTGTACACTATGAGGAGTTGTATTACTCACCACTGACTTCATTTTTACACACAAGAGGATTGCATATTAAGAAGAAAACAATACCAACTGGTTTCACCTCAAATGTCAACTCTAGAACTGGAACAACTTAACAGCTTTGGGGATAGTGGTAGAGTTAATGTAATTGGGGAGCTGGTATGCTTGTAACGGAATCAGGAAGAGGTCCAATGTGGTGAGGGATAGTGGAAGAGACATGGGAAAAGTCATGTGACTAATAGGATGATGTGTAAAAGGAAAGGATAAAGACCAAGAAAAGGGATTTTAGAGAGAAGGGGGAAGAGCATTGGGGAAGAGGGAGAGATAGATAGGGTAAGGTACACACACAGAAAAGTGAGAGTCATTGTCGCTAAAACTACCCTCAGGCACTGCCTGACTCTCAGGTGAGGGTAGTTTTAGCGACAATGACTCTCACTTTGCTGAGGGTGTCGGAAGGAGATGATGAAACTGGGAGAGAATGACACTTCTGTTTCAGATTATTATGCATACCGGTAATTCCAATTTGAGAATGGTTTCACATAGAAATCTTTCTAGAACTATACTCTTGAACACGTCAGAGCAACCAAGGAAAGCATTCATAGTATTACAACAGTACTGCATCGCTCACTGACTAGTGGGATAGAGCATATCATCTATTAGATACAAGTACAATGAAACCCTGGAATCATTTGACGATTTATATAATTCCCGGAGCTAGCAGCAATAATGTAATGAGATATGCTATGATTTATACTTCATAATATTATTATACTTTGTATAATTATGTTCCAACTTAGGGCATACACCATTCCATACATGAATCAACCATTATAGAGCGATTTCTGTGCCCATGTCAAGCTGTTGTGCTGATAACATCAGACAGCTTATCCCCAGAGTCTATAATTAATATTGATCTCAGTATAGATACCTTCTTGTCTATGGATGGAGGGATTGTGTAGATGCTGTTATAATAGGCAGTGCCTTAATGGGTCTCAGTTATGTAAGGAGATTATACATAGACATCATCTTCAATTTACCCTCTGTCCTGCCTGGCTATACAGCTACTGTAGGCCTCAATATAGAATATAGAATAATAAAAACACAGATATAATTATACACAATACAGCCGAGATTAATTTTTCTTCTCAAAACAGTTTTGTTCATTTTAGGTATACATAATCTTCAAGTATCCTAATATACGGACAAACTGCCAAGTAAATTAGGACCTAGGTTTTTACTGTGAACATATATATGCAATGGGATTAGCATGTAAAACATTGGAAGTGGTATTACAGAAAATGTTTTCCCTGGCATAAAAATGGTAGCTATGGTACCATACTCAAGACTCTATAGATCTATTTTTATGAATACTTTCGTTATTTTACTGATTAGCACAGAATAAAGTCAAAGGACATTTTGCAGACTTCATCTATCACGTTGACTGTCAGCCTTTTAGACCTGTTAAACAGGTCATTGACAGCTTCCATTTTCTAGATATTCTACACTTCCCATTCAGATTTACCCTTGGTTGGTAGCGTTTTTGAGGTGCTATATATGGCATGTCTAACAGAGTTAAGGGCTATAAAGCTGTTTCGGAAGATTACAAAGTGAAAATGGGGGAGAATTATAGTTGCAACTAAACGCATCTGACATCCTACAGTGAACCCCCAATTCAAATCTCTAGCCTAACTGTTAAGCCTTTCATTGCTGATGTGTTTATGCCACACAGTGGGCTGTCGTTACATATTAACAAGTTAACAACACACCTTAAGCAGCTTTGACATATTTTAAAATTGTTTCCGATAGTCGCAATGTTCGATTCCTGCTGTAACTTAAGTATTCGGATCCCCTCCATTTGCAAACAAAAGGCAGAATTGTCCTTCAACTTAAAAAAAGCGAATTTATCATGTCTGTAATAGGGTTTCATACGGCATTGAAAATGACAAACCTCATTATCATTATAATCTCATACCGAGTAACTATTATCAAAACCTCAGCTTAAGTCTAAATCATGTATTCCTCATGGCAGACAAAGAAAACAACAGTGGGGTTTACCTCCAAATGCTTGGAAGTAATGCTGTGAGAAGGCTTGTACCTTTAAGCCACCCAGGGTCCGTTTTTATCCTTGTCTCCTGTAATATCAGCCGGTGGCCGTCCCTGTGGGTAAACCCGCCTTGATGCACGTGAATATTTGAACACTCTTCTGGTGGCCGCCTCAGGTGTCTCAGTGTGTGTGTGGGGGGGGGGGGGAGGGGAGGGAGAGGGGGCATCACTCATAAAGTTAACCCTTTAAGGGCCGCATATTGCTTTAATGCGCTATGCCCTTTGTCGTCATGATACACTCAACTCGCCAGGGTTGTATTTCTGCATCATGCCGACTCTTCGGGAATGTATCAATGAGGTCAATATGATGCTTTGCTGTTGAATGCAGCCCTGTCTATAGCTAGCTGCTGTTTTTCGCCAGGTCTGCATAAATGCATCATGATGGTGCAGGGCATAATGCATCAAAACACCATGAGGGTAAACTAGTCAGGAAGATAGAAAGCAGCAGGCATCTGTCTAGAAAGGGAATAATGGATCCAATAGATGTGATTGTATAATTGATTGCCTTCAGACGACGAATTAATTGCATTGGACTTCTTCCATGGTATCCCTGCATGCTGACCAACTGGTATAGAAATAACAATACATCTACAACATTTTATTGAGCACTGATACATCAAATCTGGTCTAAATCCAGGATTCTGCTTCGGAAATCAGCAGGGCTCCATGTGAAGGCTTTGTTATCTGCCTTTTTTTCTGACAACTTTCTGTCGACCGAGTACGAGTGTGTTGATTAGGGTGCTAGAGGCTGGAGGCTAGGATACGGACTCAGCTACCTGGAAGTGACATACCTGGAACTGAGACTGGCTCTATCTGCATCCACCCCCCCGATCATGGCATGAAATAACACTGAAGTGAACAAGGTTTTCCCAACCTAGATACCCAGGCCAGTCAGACGATTAGTTTCCCCCAGGGCTACAGTACGCAACAGTGGTGTTTAATTATTTTACTATACCTAAGTCAATGCCCTATGGGATAGCTTTTCCTTATGAATTAACTGCATTCGCACGTCCTATTGCATCGCTATCGGATATCAGGCATACGGGATATAGTCGTGGTGGTAGATCCTATTGTAGAAAATTACTAAATGGGTGAAAAAGCATGATAATCCAATATAACAGAAAGCTTGTCTTTGATCCCCTGGTGAAAATAATGTGAGATATGAATTGTACTTTGTGACCTTTGCTTTGTTTGAAAGACGCAAGGAAATGTTGGGTAATTTGTCAATAAGATAATTACCAAACTCAAAACTCAACTCAAACCTCTCCCAGTGATAACATAAAACCTCCGCAAAATCAAGACTAGTATTGATTTTGAAAGAATTACCACCCAAAAGATGTTGCGTATGCAACTGTTTAGTTCTAGCTCCTCTCACTAGGTGGCACCAATAGTTAGTGAGTAGCCGGATGGAAACTCCTGTAGCAAACACAACGGTGTTTAGTGGGACTCTCACTATCAAATATATTGTACGATTAAAATGCTGGGATCGACAAGTGTTACTTGGGCAGTTAGTTTGTAGCATCGACTATGAGATATGCCATATCGATACTGTTTTTAATGCATAGTACTAGCTGCCGGACACTCGAGATGGACAAAACATTTCAGACGGCTGTATAAAAAAAAACTCGGCAGTATTGAACACGATTACCATCAGGAGATTGACAATTCTTTCCATGCTTGTATCTTTTTTTTTAGAATAATTATGTCCAGTATTTTCATCGTCAGTATGGGAGAGTTCCGATACTACACACTATAGTTGATGTATACATCTATAACTGCTATAACGTAGGGTCGTGTGTACAGGCATGTTATACGTGACTTGAGCTGAGTGTCCACGCGTGGTGTGGAGCAGCTCGTGAGCTCCTCGTGCATATCGTGAGCCGCACATGACAATACTACACACAGCCGTATCAAGGCACTACTTATGTGGTCTGCCGAAAAGCAAGCCATCATTTATTTTATTTGTTGTCAGGATATTGGGATTCTACAGCAAGATGTATTACAAAATATTATATTATATTTACTTTTTTTTCTGGCAGTGAATCGAAGACACTTCTCCAAATAATATGTACCCATTGCATGGGTTCTTATGATTAGTGAATTAGTGTTCTAGTAGTTCGGCTCTCCCCCTTTCGTGCACTGTTTCTGCATGTGTTCATTTACCGACACTTGTTCCTTTCTCATGAGTGTGAAAGGACAACATACAGGGTGCTAATGAAGCCATGGTGGCAGAATCACAATGTATCCTGCCCTGTAGCTACTCCAATGTTTGGTATAAATAAACACAGGCAGTCTGTGTAAAGTGCAGATGAACTCATCCTAACGTTGACCCATATTGCAGACTAAATCAGCTGATACCAGACGAACATAATTCTATAATAATCATTGGAGAAAAAAGAACAGATGAATTATCATACCAACGGGTGTAGATGCACTAGCTGCTGGCATAGACTGGGTCATATTATATGTATGCACATTAGTGTAATGGCAAAGGGGGAATTAGTTATTTTAGTTTTGATGTGTGATAATTTGGCAGTCGATGTCTGTATATGACGCAGTAGTCATGTATATATAACGAGTCACTCCATAGATACTCCTAAATAGTGACAATCTCCGACAGCATCCTTGTGTGGTATGGGATTAGGAGCCTGGTTTGTGGTCTCATGTACTCACAGAGTCACCCCTGCCTGTCCTCCAGTGCCATAGCATGACAGGTTGCTGGCACGGCCATGCCACATGGAAGGTGTGTGTGGTGGGGGTGGGGAGGGGGTCTGCGGGGGGGATGAGACTGTGAGGGATGACTTAGAAGGGGTGAATGACAGCAAAAAGAAGGTGCTTTAATAACACCGCTGGGAGTTGCAGGTGACCGAACAAGATTATAGTATGGGAGGGGGAAGGGGAGGGGGAGGCAGGAAGAATGGGTGGGATATGGGTACTGGAGGAAGCTGGCTGAAAGGCAGGAGATCGAGTTGTGTCAGAAGGGTCTGCCCTCCCATCCTAGTATGATGTCTTAATACAACCCCACCGTTCACTAATGGATGCCTGCATGCAGTGGTCCTAATGTAGCAAAATGCACAGTTCCGCACGCTAAACCTGTGCTCGTATATAGACTGTTATATCAACGGAACGGAAGAACTGATATCTATCGAGATCAACTATACACCAATTGACCAAAAGAGTTGCAGGACATTGTATATTTTGGTTCATATTTTTGAGCATTATACAAATTAAATTCCCCAACCAGAAAATGTAATGAACGTGTGACAGGGAAACAGAATATAAATCCATACTCAATATTCCTACTGGTCTGCTAATATACAGTGTATTAATGCCATTTTATGTGGCCCGCATCTCAGTGGCAAGTGCTCTTTTTAAACCTACCCCTATCAATTTGTTCACATAACAGGTTCACGGTTATAAACATGCGCTGATGGAGTAGCACAATATACATATATACAGGACTTATGAAACAGTGAATTCCTCCAGAAATATTTCATTTTGGTAAAAATAATCTTCGTGAAAAGCCCATGACTTCAACTTTAAATGTTACTTTTGACCATCAGATGGTTAAGTGTAACATTTAAAGTCAAATTTTATTCTTGATTATTGTTATTTGAATTAAAGTATCATTTGTCAATAATTGTGTATATGGCAGAGAGCGACTCAGCTCTCTGCATTGCATCATCATACACAATGATCTCTTTCATTTAAGTACCCATGATACACTCATGTTGAAGATGTACCAGTTTGTATCCATGAAGCACCATCCTCAATAGAAAACGTCTAAGTGATGTTAATTCCATTCATCAATGTACATAGGTATAGATTTGTAGATCTAATAGACCTATAGTTGTAGACGTGATGGGCCTCCTGAGCAGCTCATAGGTTGTCTGTACTCGATCGATCTGTACAGGTATTGGAGGCCTTAGGGTTAAAGCTGCAAAACAGTGATCGGCCAGGGTAGCAACACTGGCTTTAAAGGAGAAGATTCTTTTATTTATTTTTGTGTGAATTTCCAAGTAAAGGGAAAAAGGGAGAGTCTGCCATAGAAAATAAGGAGCCCCACTGGAACAGAGGAAGAGCCCCAGCGGTGACTTGAGGAGGTCATAAGTCTGCCGACAGAGGGCGGGGCGGGGCTGAGCAGCGTGGTAATTGTCGGAAGGACTCCCCCGGTAGGCAGTATGAGATGTAGAGTGTAGAGAAGGGATGGAGTGGACTCTCCAGCAGGGTGGATGAAAGAAGTGGGGATGGGAGGGGAAGGGGAACAGAGGAGGGACAGGAAGAAGGCACTACTTTATGGGGAGGAAGAAGAAAGTGAGTGATTGGGAGGGGGCATGGTACATGGGAGGGCCGGGGCAGGGAGGGAAAGGCGTATATTATATACTTGACTTACCAAACATCATAAAATTGGGAAATACAGGAATTGACACTTGAGGATATAGCTTAAATATACTACATTGTATACTTATCCATTAATATACTGCACAGACACACTAGAACCCCCTGCCGAGAGCAGAGATCTTGTCCTCCTTATAGGGAGGCCACACCTGGCGGAAATTGCTCCACATGTCTTGTACCCCACCTGGCGGCCTGCACGCACATTGTAGCACGCAGGTACCCCGACCAACAGGTGAACTGTCACACATGGCCCAGGGAGGCCAGGCGGACCGGAGTGAAGGGAAATAAAGAACAGCTCTGTGCTGAAAAGGCGAGCTAAATGCAAGCGACGGCACGACCGGAAATAAGAAATAGCAGACGCCGAGATTCACTTCCGGTTGCGGGTGTTATTCAGCCCCGGACCGCCGGAAGTCGGCCTATTAAGGCAGCTTTAATACTGACGTCACGAGAGGGCCCCACTGGTCGTTTTACAAATAGGCGGAGCAGGAGGGTGTCTTGTTTCCTGCCTGCGCCGCCTCTGACTATATCGTGAGTCTGCCCTAATTGAGATTGTTCATGTCAAACACCAGCAGCCGAGATTTTGGGCTTCAGCTATTTTGAAGCAGCAAGTATTAGAGGGTCGGAAACTAGACGATCACCATGCATTTAACATTATATCTGCAGTCGTTCGAGGCGTCATGCGTCATGGTCAAACTAACTGTTGATCCCTGAAGAAGTATAATTAATCAGTACACAGTAACACTACAGTATGATGGTCTATTACCGAATGCAATGATAACCTTAATGCATGCATAAGCAATACCTTTCACACACCAAGTCGACCGTGCCTCAGCCAAGTCAGAAAAAGGTTAACCTCAAATACAATTTCTTAACGACAAAAACCATCCTCGATTGGCAGGCGGTTGCTGCTTTTTCTCACCTTGCCCTGATAAAATATCTTCATAAAGGCTACTATTTTCCCTATTTAAAATCCCTTAGTGCTCATCACCCGATCTTCTTATAAGAGGCCAAGTACAGGACACAGACTATGAATCGCCATGGAACACTATACATGAAGTTTCCTTACGATCAAAATGTTAAAATACCTGCTACATATAATGCATACATTGTGAAACTATTCTTTTAAAACTGCCATTCAAGTAGAATTATAAAGGAATGATAAGTCCGACTAGTTCGTAGTTATCCAACCATAAGTTAGGCCATTACAGTAAATTATGACTTACTTGTTATACACTATTTTCCCATCCCAACAATGGCTGCAAAGACAAGATATGTGCAGCTGTCTGCCACTATAAACTACACACCCCATCTACATAATGGACAACCAGGCCTTAGCAGTAATCTCCTGTCCGTCCTATCGGCCTCTGCAACCTCTAAAGTATCCCAGGTACTTGCAGCTTGGCCCCCATCCAGCCCCTAATAGACCCAGACAGGTGAAAACACTCGGTACCTATTAACGCTGCATGTATTAATGCAGCACTTATACTGGAGGACACACTGCCACCTTCAGCACCACCATGTAGGCGCAGGTTAGTCGTAACACCGAGCAAAATAATATGTTTCAAACAAAGTTTCTCATAACTCTGATGGACATTCAGCAAATGTAATACATTATTATTACTGTCAATGACACTGATTTTTATTCTCAAAAGCTCTGAGGTGCATGAGATGGATATCGGTTTACCTAATCTATCCCAAATGATATCTGTGCTCTGATTTGATTTAATATCATTTTTACAATGGGTCTCACTTTCGTTTGTCACAAAATATCTCAGGGCAGTGGGTATTATTACTACCCAGTGTCGATCATTTATACTATATTGTCTAAGGCTACCGCTGGTTTCAGACCTGCATACTCAGAAAAGTCAGAGTCATTGTCGCTAAAACCACTCTCACTTGACTTTCAGGTGAGAGTGGTTTTAGCGACAATGACTCTGACTTTTCTGAGTGTGTGTATATCACTGAATGCATAATAAGTATACAGCTTTGCTAGACTGAATTCAAATGATGCTATACAATAGTAATTGTTTTGCTTTAAGAAAGATAGGCATTGTCAATCGCACAGTACTGGGACCTTTAAAAACATACAGATTATCGTGACTTAGACCTTTTATTATCATTAAAATGGCATGTGGACTTCAAATAGTTAAAATCTGCAATATCAGTTGGGTTATTTAGTGTTGAAAAAGGACATGAGATGGCAGCACTGAGTGGTCTCATACCTGAAAGTCTTTTATTGCTGATCTTGCCAGCAGAGTATACTATTACCTGGTGTAGCACTACAGATCGTGCAACCTCACCTTGATTATGCCAACATTATTTGCTGGAGTTTGCAACTTGGATAAGTATAAAACACGTAAACATACGAGACTATATATTTAGGCGCTTAAAGATGTCAAAGGTTGAATATCCCTGTATAAAGTATTGCATCATTACAAGGCGAAGGTCTGGCTATAATTATGTTTTATATGCTGGATGTTTCTTTAATACAATTCATTCCGAAGGGAATTATATATGTACACAGTGTCTAATTGTTAACTAACATTTACATCTATGAACGAGCTGCTAAGGGACCATTTGTTACTAGCTTCTTAGCATCAAGGGTCCCTCTGGGCCTGAGATGATATCCTCCAGCAAAGCCCATACTACTCGTATGTCCCTCATAGCTACTTTGAGAAGAAGAAACTATTCCATAAAAAAGATGCCACCTATTCCTTCAATTTGTCGGATCTATGTACGCTACTACTATATAGTCAGGATGACGAATAACAGCATCATCCAAGAACAACTTGTTAGGTGGCATAGATCTCCATGGCATCCCAGTACTGAAGTACAGTAGCGTTACAAGCTATTTGTGTGTATGTCTGTGAACACAAACCAGAGCATCATAGACTGTCTGAGGATATACAGACAGGCACGGGGCGCCTAGAGATACAAGTACACTTACGTCCCATCAACCATCGATATAGCTGTAGAATGTTTGGCTACATACATACAGAGAACAAAAATGCAATGTATCGTAAATAGAGTAGGTCCTTGGTCTGTCATTGGCATATAACACTCAGCTCTTTTTTAAAGCTAGCTATCTGGGTGGAAAAATGACAATCATTACCCCTGGGGAGTCTATATGTAGGAGTACCACTAGGGTCAGTTAGAAACGGTTTTCTATTTATCACTAGAGCTGTCACGCTAGAAGGTTACGTCTCTATGATATTTTAGATCGCCTAGCACCAAGCAACCATTAGAAATGTATATAATCGAGGTTGGTGTATGATTGGCGTTTATAGCAATAGATAATCTGTTAGGAATAGTTACAGACTAGAGAACCGCTACTTTACTGGATGTCAGTGCATTGATATAGTAGCCTATATCCTCCATGGAAATCATAATTATATGGGCAGTGAAACATAGTACTTAGACACTTTCCCAAGTAGGGGCCAGTCATGGGTCAGGGACAATCTAAGGACAATAGTAAACCTGATTGGGAATGCCATAAACTATATCATGTATATGACTGTAGGATGTCAATGTAGGATGTTCCTACTAACAATTGACCAGACATTTATATAGATCCATAGTATTATTAGTAATTAAGCTTAGCATGGCAGATTGCAGATTAACACATTAGAAGCAGCACAACATTTGACCTTTACTGAAACAAGCGATACGCAAAGGTATAGAAATACGAAGGTCCTATCTATTCACTGCTGTGATTATTGTACCCGTGTTGTACATGCATATAGTCATTTCTATGCCATACGGCTGGATGTATTACCAAATATAAACCTCTTCAAATATAGAAGTCCATCATAGATCTACCTCATTTATATATAGAAGTTCATCATAGATCTACTGCAGATATAAGATGTAATGCTGGATATACTTCATATATAGCAGTCCTGATATAGAATTTATTGCTGGATACAAAAGTCCATCCATGAAATGTATAAAGTTTTGCCATGTGATTACTTTCATCACCTGCTCCATCTTTCACTTATAGATACTTTTCTATAGCTTTGTGAGCAGCTCTGTGGGCGAACCCCGTCCGTTTGGCCAACCTACAGTACTGAGATTAGTATAAAAAAACACGATCACGATGGACCCATGATCATATGAATGGTATCGACCCCTAGAATCGACATGGCGAAATGGCCATTTCTTAAAATCGACTTGGTGACATGGCCAATTCTTAAACTCGACATATGGGACATAGCCATTTAAGTGACATGTGACATGGCCATTTCTTAAAATCGACATGCGACATAGTGACATGAATATAAAATTATCATTTAGTGTAAAGTATGCTACCCAACTCTTTCTTCAAATTTTGTCAAATTCCAAACTTTTCCTGGGGCCTGTGGCCCCAAGATCCCCATTTATTAGTGACCCTAGTGACATGACCTTTTCCTTAGTGACATGTGACATGGCCATTTCTTAAAATCGACATGCGACATGGGGACCCCCCTCCCCCCATATGACTCCATCAAATTATTCCTTGCTATAAATGAGTAACTGCTATTATCACCACTTTCAAATCGACATGTCAGTGGTATTAATAGAGAGAGAGAGAGGGGGGAGAGAGAGAGAGAGAGAGAGAGAGAGAGAGAGAGAGAGAGAGAGAGAGAGAGAGAGAGAGAGAGAGAGAGAGAGAGAGAGAGAGAGAGAGAGAGTTGACTGAATTCCTAAATTACCATTAATACATATCTACCCCGTGTGTGTTACTCACCCACGCACCCTTCAATATAGTACCTGAGCAACTTTGAGCGGCCATGAGCAGCTTCGAGCTGCTCCACGTAATACCAGACACAATCAATGTGACATTTACTGCTCACAACACCGGGGGTAGCTCCTATACCGGCTCACAGTCCGGCCAGAAATAACTCCACAATAAAACGACACCGGCATATTACATTTCGGAAATAACCAGATACTGGACTGATAAAATGTGAAGGCACGACATTTTGGACGGGATTTTACTCTTCTCCAGAACATGGGGGATTAAATCTCTGCTGAGGGATGATATGAGATAAGCTGTATCCTGTCTCACTTTACCATTTGTATTGTTATAAATGTGAGATGCCATGCATGATTTATCGGAACTATTGCACAATGCAAATGGTTTCATGCTAAAACGTGTCAAATGCACATCAATATATTAACATTGACACCGGTATGAATAGAACTATTAATCCGTCTGCCCAAGATAATGTGCAAATTATATGTTCACTAAAATGTAGTAAATGTGTATGCATTTAATGCACGATTAAATCAAATTGTGCATGCTCAGTGGAAATAATTATGCATTAAACAAGCTGGCACTTGTTCTATGTGAGTTATCATAATGTTAGGCCAAAATTTAAAAAAAAGGTTGGTTTCCGGTAACATGGTCTGGAAAGGTAGGCCCGACCGGCCGATTCTTTTTCATTTTTGCTTTTCACATTTTTAGGTCTGATTTGAAAGTTTTTGCTCTAAAATCCTTAACAATTGTCCGATTTACAAACCGTAAAAACTGGAAAATAGCTTAATTTCCCAGGAATAGGGAATAATAGGGAGACCCGGCACTGTTTTGCTAGACCCGGTCAGGTGAACCTTTTTTTAAATTTGGCCTTAGAAGCAGGCAATCCGCATTCCGCATTGCACAACCGTGGCAAGCTGTTTCAACGTAGAGCATGCAGGGTTTCTGCCTATTTAAAAGAATCATTTATGACATTTTGAAACTATTGTTTAGAGTACGAGAAAGAAGAGGTCTCTCGATCCCTTCTTCCAAGTTGGTGGGTACACTGTTAGAAGTAAGTAGTGTTCCTGTACAGCAACTATTGGGGGCAACTTTGGTTCCAGTAAATTCTGCTGTAGACCTACAGTAGAATCTACTGTAGACACAGACCTGAGTTCTAAAAAGGCTCACATATTCAACATCTTGGAGATTTGAACCCCCAGGTTCCAATCCATAGTCCTGAACCATGACCACTACGCCAGTGAATCCTGCATGCCAGGTGCATTGAAACACCTCCTACTTATGTGTGAATGGTAATGAGGTCAACACAGGATCCCTGGGGACAATTTTAGAACTAGACTGTTCATGTCTTAAGGGATAATATGAAAATTACCCTATTGCAGTAATGTACTAATAAGGACTGAACTACCATTAGTTGAAGTGTAATCTTGATGGCCTATAGATGTTTTTCAAAGTAAATTTTACTATCTTTCATGCAGATTGTTGAGATACATTGGTCTTATCCTCTGCATATTTTCAATAGTAACATTTCAGTGTACCAAAATATATTATACTTTAGAATTGCATCAGGAGAAATGTAGTTTGTGTGAGAGTTTCCTGCCGGGACTGGAACTGCTGACCCTCAGACTACATCTCCCACGGCTCTACCGACTGAGCTAGAGGGGCAGTCACTATGTAGCCTGCATCATTGGGCTTTTGAAAAGATCAGGTCATATTTGAGCTGTGGAGTATGGTACTCCCTCCAACCTCTCTGCTCTCTCTCCCTCTGGTTGCTGGTTATGGGATTCGAACCTGCATCTACAGTAACAGAATTGTATGTGTACAGCAAAAGTTGCTGTATTATCTTTTACAGCTAAAGTACTGTATAGTTACAGCACATATTGCTGTTCACGAACAACAACTTTTTACAGTGTACTCAGTATAGGGATATGTGCTGACTGAGGTAGCGGCACTGAGGAGCAGTTGCTGTGAACTCGTCAATGAAAGAATACATGAATATTCAAAATCAGAAGCCTACATCTCATACATTGTTATGATTGAGTAATCATGACAAAATGGTCAATGTAAAAGTGCCTCCGAAAGGAAGTTGTCATCTGACCTTTTATATATGAGGCTGTTAGACCATGTAGCTTTTCAGTGGTCTGTCAGATGACAAAGGACACTGTATTATATGGTGTGGATTACCTGCCACCTAGATTGGCCCACCCTGGAGGATGCTGATACAGGTACTGGACCTCGGCTGGTGGGGATGCGGGTCAGTTATGTCCTTACCACCCTACCGCCCATATGCACAGCAGCCTTATCCCCCTCTCCATTCTATAAGAGGAATGAGGCAGGCAGGGGTCGGGGTCATAATGACTAAATAATTGATACTATGAGGTTGAATTAAGCCGCGAAGGCAGTGCGGCCACCCTGCCTGCCTGCCTGCCGCCTGCCCTGTCCGCCCATATATCACTGCCCCTTTCTACCACAGCCACAGGGCGGGAGCCGGTCAGGCTGCGTCCCAGCGACCTAAATAGGGTCGTTATGATCACGTGACCGCGGGGATTGGAGGCAGGGGGCTCTGCAATAGAATTCCTGTGTGCGGGATGGGAAGGAGGTGTGTGTGTGTGTGGGGGGGGGGGGTACTTTCTTTGTGGCACAGGTATACCACTTTCCCCTGACCCAGTCCTAGCAGGTCCAGTATTATAGAGGGAGCTGCTCCCACATTGTGCACGTCAACAACAGGTGCTATCTATGGATGGAGTTGCTCCTACAATACATACCTCAATAACCAACAGATCCTGTCTATATAGTGGGTCTGCTCCTATACTTTAACACCAACAGGTGCATACCACACACTAATATGTCCATGCACCAAATTAATTTGCCACAGGGCAGTTCCTCCCTCATGCATGTCTATAATCTGCTGGTGACATGCAGGTAAAGCCTCGAGTGCTGTTTATTCCCGATAATCCCACCTTGGGGGAAGGGGTTGGTTCAAGTGTCCATATACATTGTTAACTGCTAGGCCTATAGCAATTAGCTATCCAGAATGCACTGACTAAATTGTCTGTGTTTAAAAACCACACTCATTCAACACCGCAATGACTGTCCAGATGCGGATCAGACCCCCACTAGTTTACAGGGGAGATTATCCTCTATATCAGGTCTTGTAACAACTACAGCTGCTTCTTTATTGCTCTCTCCTCCTTACCTGTACCTCTACCCCTGGAACTATGAAATCTATTTGCTGCACATCCTTTTCACGTCACCCCACTTCAAAGCCCATCCTGACGTCAGAGTGTTCATTCATTTTCTTTGCTGCCATTTTCTTTGCAATGTCCCTTTTTGCCACAGAGCACTTGAATCTTTTTAGAGGGAGTAATTGCACTGAACAGTCAAATCTGATTACCTGGCAACATTTTCCTGCGTCCCCCATCCTCATTTATAAAGAGATAGAAAGATGTCTACGTATTTATTTATTGCTCTGACATAAGGGTATTTCCAGCCGACTGAATCGGCAAACAGGTAGCTTGGCATACTGAAAAACAAAATATAATGTGCACGTTGCCAAACTGTTTCTTTTCATGCCTTCTTTCACGCACATTAGTTACGATATAGTAGTACCTAAATTGTGAATAGTTGGTGTAGGTACACAGTAGAATCTACTGTAGATCTACAGTAGAATCTACTGTAGAATGGATTAAGAGAAGAGTCTACTGTAGATTTACAGTAGATTCTACTGTTTACCTACGTTAAACTGTACACCCACAGTAGAATCCACTGTACACCTACAAAAATGGCAACCTACCATTTACAGTGTAGACTACAGCTCACGCTGAGACATAAAGAAGCTAGAACTATCCATTAGATATAAGAGGGCATAACATAGACTCTCAACATTGACATTTCTAAAAGGGCTACCCTGAGAAATGTAGTAGGGACTATGGAATCCTTTTCCACCGTATTATGTATATTCAGCAATCCATTGTACCGTGGACAATATATACATAAAGCTTGCAGCAGCAATGTTTCATTACACAAACTAAAGACCCTGGCTTTGTTAAAGCTGCCTGCGCCTATTTCTTACTTGCTGCCTTTTACTGTTTACAATGATCATTTATCATGAGCATCTCGGCCCTGCCTCCCTCTTCCACTAACACCTTCCACTAACAACGTCGTTTAACCTGTAACCCCCCTTCTCACCTCTTACCCCGAGCTGCATGCACTTGTCTTTTAACCCTGCTGCTCTATCTCAGCCTGTTCATCCTGGCAGACCAGTAAACAACCCCTTTAACCTTGACAGGCCTGTCCCATCTCTCACTCCTCCTCCTACTCAACCCTTCACACCCAATGTGCCTGCCCTACCCATCTATGTGGCGTGCAGTATCCTAGCTAGTCATGTGGTACTGCAGTGCAGTATCTAAAGCTCTTCTACCCAGCTATGTGGCACTGCAGTATCTATTTAAGCTTCCCTACGCAGCTATGTGGCACTCCAGTATCTAAATCTCTAGATCTCCTACCCAGTTATGTGACATTGCAGTATCTAAAGCTCTTCTACCCAGTCATGTGGTACGGCAGTATCTAAAGCTTTCCTACGCACCTATCTGGCACTCCAGTATCTAAAGCTCTAGATCTCCTACTCAGTTATGTGACATTGCAGTATCTAAAGCTCTTCTACCCAGCCATGTGATACTGCAGTATCTAAAATTCTCCTCTCCATGCAATTATGTGATTTTGTAGTGTCTAAATCCCTCCTACCCATCTACATGTAGTATTGTATTATCTTAACTTTTCCACCCACCCATGCACTGTAAAAATATTTTGTTGAATATACGGAGAATCAATGCAAAACTTTAAGGTGGATCATTGTAAATGTGATTACAGTGAGGTAATGTTATGTCAACCAATGTTACTGTGAATATCTGTAGTCCAGTACGGTGAAACACAGTTTATTCATTTACGGTGAAGCTATGTCTTGTAAAAATATTCCACTGAATATACAGAGAATCATTGTAAAACTTTATGGTGGATCATCATTATATATTATTTCAGTGGGGCAACTTAAAATTGATCAATATTACTTTGAATATCGGAAGTCCAGCACAGTGAAACACAGTTTATTTTACAGTGAAACACAGTTTATTTATTTTACGATGAAGCTACGTTTAATTGATGTTAGTTTTATCACACCAGGTGGCAGTTTGGTTCATGAGGAGATTTTCATGGATGCTAAGAACACCATTTTTGTGGTAATAAGAAAAATTTATAGATATACAGCTGTAAAGTTTGCTCTGTAGCCATGCTAGAGTGACTTCTACTCATGGACTGGCATTACAAAGTGTCATGAAGCATTTTCTAAGGCTCTCATAGACTGATTCCTAATGATTAGGCCTGAAGTCTTGACACTAAGATGATATTGCTGATTGGACATGGTACCAAATTCAGCATGCAACTATATTGAGCATAGAGTTAGGTATAGGTGAATAAATGGACGGAAAAAGACTGGGATAAATGAGTTAAATTACACAAAATACCATTATAACTATTGTTTAGGCACTGTATTGAAATTACAATGATGTCCCGTATTCTGTTAGAAAAACGGTGATTCACTGGCAACACTGTGTCCCAGATTTTCACCATTAAAATTACGGTGAACTTGAAACAACAGTTTCCCAGTGTTGCTAGTGAATCTCCGTTATTTTGACGGAATTCTTTTTATAGTGTGTGGTACTGCGGTGTCAGGACAAGTACACTTCGGACATCTACCCCCTGCCATTTACCCCCCCTGGACATCCACCCCGTCCACATGACGTGACTCAACCATATGGACATCTAGAGGGGGTGGATGTCCCCAGGGGTAGAAGTTCTAGAGGGTAAAAGTCTAAGGGGGTATAATATAACATATTATGTCCAAGGGTTGGATGTCCTAGGGGGTAAAAGTCCTGAGGGGGTAAAAGTCCAGGGCTGGGGATAGATGTCCAGGGGGGGGGGGGGGGTAAATGTCCTAGGAGGTAGATGTCCTAGGGGCTAGATGTCAAGGGGAGCAAATGGCAGGGGTAGATGTTCGTGGATAGATGTTCGGGGGTAGATGTTCGGGGGTAGATGTTTGGGGGTAGATGTCCAGGGGATACTAATCCTAGAACCTGTACTGCAGTATCTAAAACCCTCCCCCCTAGCTATGTGGTGCTGCAGTATCTGAAACTACTGTACCCAGCCATGTGGTATATTGCAAACCCTAAAACCCCTCCTACCCATGCAGCTACCCAGGTAGCAAGGGTATATTGGGCCAATGTCGGCAATGATCAACTACATCGCAGTCGTTATACCAACCATGGCCTATTGTAGGTTATGCATACATTGGTTCAACATACAAATTACAATGATGGCCCAACTTTGGCAATTCTGATAATGGGCCATCGCAGGGTTGACCACTGGGCCAGAGCTGGTCCATGCTTGATATTGCTGATATTGAACCAGTGTTAGCCCAGTGTTGGAACATTTCAGGGCCATCATATTTTTTCTGATGTTGGACCAACATCAATTCTAACTGCGCTGGTTCAATATTGGCTGCAATCTCCACCAGAGGGATTCAATGTTGCCTGAAGAGTTTCTGGACCAGGTTGGCTCCTACTTTGCCATCATATTGGGTTATAAATGTGATCCCCAGTGTGCTCTACATGTCTAAAGGCCAGAGGAAGGTCATGGATGAAATTCAATATCTAAAAGTGCCATTTACTGCATGATACCATTGAGAATTTGTCAAAAGTAACTTGAAGACACCTCATAATGAAGTTAAATAAGTCCTAAATGATAGCAATACAGTGTTGTATTATTTCAAAGCAGTTTGGGATAGAGATTAAGATGGATTAAAAAGACAGAAATGGCTTTTTCTAAACTGATGAAACTTGGCAGTCATGTCTTAAGTATGCTTGCACATTCAATTATACATATTAAAGTTGTATTGTTCAATATTAGTGATTGTTGCAGTGGTCCTATATTGAGAATCATATTTTGGGCCGACATATGTATTACAAGGTTGCTCCGATGTTTAATTTCTAACCTTGGAATAATGTTAAAGCATTGAAATGTTGGCCCATCATTGGGCCAACATGAAATCAATATCCCTCACTGCAAGCATGGGCCGTTACTGGGCCAGCGGTCAAACCAGCGGTGGGCCAATATCAAAATGCCAATATTGGCCTTTTTTTAGTGGTATATTGCCCCAATCTTGGCCCAATGTACCTATGTTACCTGGGTATGTGGTACATGTATACTGCAGTATCTAACAACGTTTCTACACATGCCGCTTGAGCTATGTGGTACTGTAGTAATCGTAAACTGTACTACACAGCTGCCATCTAGCACCGCATTATCTGAGATCCAACTGAGATCCAACTTGCTATATTTAAGGACCGTCTTCTAAAGGGTACATCTGCTCAGAAGCATCTAGGTTGTCGTCTTTATTCCTAAAACCCACGTGTACTACGGATACTACATATATCCCATCCTCATCGTTCAACTTTTTACCAACTACCCCCCCTCTCTCTATCTTTCCATCTCATCCATCTCTACGTCCCGCAATTCTTCTTGAGCCCTCTCTCCCACTGTTGAATATTTAATATCTCCTCCTTCTCCTAGACCCCAGGTTTACTGGAAACTACAGGGGTGGGTATCCTGCTCGTTAGGATGAGCACGGGCCCCAGACTACAGACATAAACACAGAGTCTACAAGGGGAATAATGCATCTACAAGTAGCTGGGCATATTGCTGAACCTTGGGTTATCTATACATATCAGACAGGGAATAGTATGGGTAAATAATAAAAGCTTCTTTTATTAATGTTACAAAAGTTAGGCTCGAGATATGTCTCTTTGTTGAAAGTATGGGCTTTCAACACCCCTGTTTAATGTTGCGAAATAAACGCCCCTTTTTTGAGCATGGCAGACATTTCTTTTGTAAAAATGTTGGATCCTTACAATAGTAAATATATAATTACTTCTGGATAATCTCTAGAAGAACTCTACATAATATCATAGTTGTGCTTATTGGTACCTCTAGTTTGCTATGATGCTACATATCACGTCTGAAAAATGGAGTAGATGACCTGATCCTAATCCGATGATTTCTTCTTTTCAAATGCATGCAAAGAAAAGCGGCCTTTATTCACGTTTTGGATATGGCAGGTGACAGAGCTTCCTACGTATTTGTCTATATGCTGGTACATTATTATGCTGTAATTATTGTCCTCATGATGTTCATGGATGTGGTATAGAACCCCACAAAACCAGACCGATTCTGGCTCTCCTCTAGTTATACGTGTGCGAATGAACCACTGACATTACGACCTGTTCCAATATAAGACCGACAGCTTGAGAACTGAGACTTGTGGGACTCCTTTTTTATCACCCTCCATAAAGGTAGTAGTAATGGAACTGTAAACTTGTGTTTTTTTCGGACCTTTTTTTGCCACGGCTTTCTATATACAAGGACCTTTTCAGTACACTTATTGTCATTGTTTAGATAAGTGGCCATTTTTATAGCTGGAGATTCCTACAACTATAATATTGGTAATCGTAATAAAAGGACAGTGGTTCTCTCCGATTGGAGCCCATGAATATACTTATGGCTGCCAATGAGGGCCACCTTTTTTTAATCCAAGTCTATTTTTCAATTTGTAATGTCAAATCGTCCCTTTCCTTTACTATTCAAGTCCAGTTTAAAAAAAGCCATTATTCATGTATAAATTTACCCCCCAGTGCCCAAACCTCTCTGAACTAGGTTCACGGGGCCAATTTTCTTGGAGGAGCCAGTTGGTGTATGTTTCCCGAAAGAACCTATAATTTGTCATATATAGACACAACCCAGGTAACAAAAAACGTTTTCCAAACGTTTGCAAATGTTTTGGGGGAAAACCTTTTTCATACAACCCTATAGAAAACGTTTCCATCCAAACGTTTGGAAAACGTTTGCAAACGTTTGGAAAACGTTTTTTGTTAGCTGGGAAGTCATGTAGTCTATGCCAATACTAAAGATTGTTTGTCACAATTATAACCAATGCTAGAAGATAGCTTCGCAAGTGGGCATTTATGCGTATGCTTGCCACTGCCAGCAAAATTTACTTTTACAAATCGAAAAAGAGTTTTAAGAAAAATAAATTTCATTCTGTGGCGCTCATGGCCACCATACATACTAATGAGTGCCTATTACTAGCCTGCTCAGGTTACACATTGCTCTCACTTATTGTCTCGGTCTTGTTCCCTCCACTATCCTCCCTTAAGCACACTTCAAAGCATGACCCGCCTCCAATATCGCTCCCCCGATGGCTCCGCTTTATAGATTCCGCTAAGGCATTCGATCCAATTAATATTGCTGTGGCGCTTGGCGACCCTAGCCCCGATCCCCATTGACTACTTCCTGCGGACATTAAAGGTGGTTGTGACTGTCCCCTGCTGGTGAGAGAGTGGGAGGGGGCTGTGGCATTGGTGTCTGAGCAATTAATAATTCACAGTAGGATAAAGGCGGTGCACGGGCATAGAGCCCTGGGGAACGCCAACAGACGAGTGGGCGCTGTTGGCCATAGTCTGGGGCCCTGTTGAAGGAGACGGCGTGATGTGTGTACTGAGTATTGAGATTTACACCAAGCACAGATCTGTGGACCACCTCATCCTGTGTATATACCCCTCACATGATCCCCTGAGTGTTCTATTGCAATCGCCGTACATGAATCATGGCGGCGCCCTTCTGCAATGTTCAATAGAAAGTCCAATAGAAAAAGAGGGTTGTTTCCGGTGACATGGTCAGAACTAAGGTCAGCCAGTCGGATATTTTAAGATATGCAATATACTTTCGTGTCCAGTAGGTGGCAAAATTCTCGGACCTTATTCATTTCGCTTTCAAGAAACAATGATCCTAAATAATAATACGGAAAAGTTGGTCTTGTTTCCGCGTACCTTTAGTAGCGATATTGCAAAGTAAGGCCTAAGGGGTCCATCATAATATTCACTTAATCCACTTTCATGTCAGGACTGTGCTCTGGTTCTATAAAACAGGGACTTTAATGGAACAGAAAATGCAGAAAATAGGTCCATCAACATTGAGTGTCTCTTTTAAACTGAACGATGTCACTACATACACTGTGCGTAACTTCATGACGGCTTTTCTTAATACTCAAATCTGTTTTCTTTCATGGTAACTATTCTTGATAGACGTTGTCTGACCAGAATCTCAATCTGGATGAGTGGAGAAAGTTTTCACAATATGATAAGGCCTGTATAGTGTATTGTCTGGTCAAATGTATCAAAATCTATTTCATAGTGAATACGACGGCCTTATTCGAGTAACCAATGTGTTTGATTAAATTTGGCGTTGAAAAGGAGTAGTGTCGGATAAAGTTTAAAAGCGAAACAGACTGAAGGGTGAATGTTTGATCAGATTCGTGATTCATATCTTCAAACACGTATCAAAATACAATATATATTTATATACAAATGTATCATACAGATAGAAATCCTCACCAATGAAGACTTTGCAGCTTTGTTTTATTATACAACACAAAGCAGGTATATATAATTATTTATTTCATGGTCAATACGGCCTGTCAAGCTCTCTTGCAGTAACCACTGACTCGGTCACTTTGGCGTGCAGCTCTGTCTATATAACGGTATTTTGTTTGGATATGAACACAGACGGAAAACACCAGATGCTGCTACATAGGCCTACATATAATGTACGATGACTTATAACAGTATATCATATCATATATCTAGTTTGCTATATAATGTACTAGTAAATCATAAAGCGATAGAGCTCCTCTCGGGTCCTCTTCCAGTATAGTAAAGGAAATGCTCCAAAAGAGGGAGGGTCTGTTTTCCCTACCCCTGGCTCCGTGGTTAGTATGAGATACAAGGGGCCTATATATATGCCAGTCTAGCCCACCCTAGCCCCTCTGCATGTGTGGTGGGTGAGATTATAGGGGCCTGATGACGGATCCAGTGGTGGAAGCTGGGGTCATGGGTCTGCCCACTACATCAACCTCTAAGTACAGGCTCCATCAAGGTACTATGACCTCAAATCATTCCCTTATTTTACCCTTTAAAGGCCACATTATACATTAATGCGTTATGCCCTTTGTCATCATCACTCATGCATGCAGCCTCGGTGAGTAATGCAACTTTGGTCCACAATAATCGGACATCTGTATGCACCAAGGTAATCATATCATAATTATAGATGTGAGACACGACAATGAATAGACCGTGCACATACATTGCGTCGCCTATGTTTCTGTGTCACCCCATGCAAATTCGTTCTCTCTTTCCTCGCAAGTTTTAATTGATCCAACCCATCATGGGCTTATGCATTATTATTTCCATCTCCTTTAACAACTGATCAACTCGTGTAATATCATCAATATAAGATGCAAATGCGGCTTTACCACTTACATAAGAAACGAAACCAGCAGAGAATTCTCATTGGACGTTAGCCCACATGGATATTCTGATCTGTATCCTATATATCTATATATCAGCCTCGTATAATTATAGTCCGATATCCTAATAGATGCTGACACATAATAGTTATGTGCATAACAACGTGAGGCAGGTAAACTGTAAGGGCACTGACATTTATTAGAAAGTATGATGTCCTAGTAATGTGATCCGACATTTTAGATATCTATTACTGTGATATTGCCCAACAGGAGATTACGCCCACTACATGAGCTATGAAGGCCATTCATACCGCTTGGAGTGAAATGAAACAGCACACACTATTATATGCATTAGTTGGTGATTTAACACGATTACGAAATAGTGTTAAATTCTTCACCTCCCGTGTTTCATGTTCCAGAAAAAACCAGGCTAGCAAAGAAAATGTGAAATACGAGTTCCCCTGGTTAAATCAGTGGGGTTGTCGCATTTACCATGAAATAAGAAATGATAGCCACGCGAGACACCCGACGGTAATTGAGGAGGCAGATATTTACAATATTGGAAATCCTATCCTAAATCCTTAAACATGTGGCTTGGGCTGGAAACTAAAGAAGCTGCGACCTGTGCATGGGTGGGTGGGGTGGTTGCTGACAGGCGGGTAAATGCTGATTCGGCCCCCCTGAGACGGGGTGCAAGACGGGCGGCATGGGCCCTACACTGACCGGGCCTGCCTGATGACAGCCCCGACATGGGAGCAGCTCAGGGGGCAGATCGAGCTGCTCATGGACAGCTAGACGTGCTCTGACCACTCTCATATTGGCTCTTTCTTTATTACCAATAACCTAATATGTCATCACTATAGTGTGTGTTAACGCTCTCTTGGTCAAACACAAGGTGCTGAGGCCTTTCTAGTATTATATTGACAACTGACCGTATAGTAGGACAGCTCCCTTGGATAGTTAGTAGCCCTCATCCACTTTGTACAGCCACAAGACTAAAATTACTGTCTGTGAGAAAAGTTCATAATCAGGTGAGCAGATTCATGTTGCAGCCTAACACTACTATGACCGTTAATAACCAATACTGAATTACAACTACATCCCAGACAGCATTGGTCCCTGGGGCCCATAATGTCATAAGGTCATTATGTGTTACTTGGTCCAGCAGGGCTTGCCATGGTCATTTTTGTCCTGGGCTATAAGTGGGAGCCCAGATGGGCCAGCTCAGGAACCCTTTTATTTTCACAAATACATTGTAAATATTTAAAAAAAATACTGACATCTGATTTTCCTCCAGAAACCATCATTTATTATACATATTTGTAGAGTGAAATAAATCTGGGCTTGATCTGGGCACTTTGAATCTGGGCTGACCTATCTGGGCCCCAACCTGATATGGGCAAATCAGCTTGCTCAGGTAAAAATACATATGGGTCCCACTAAGCAATGTTGGCTGGGATGGTGTCGGCTGAATATTATCAGGGACCACTTGTCTTATTGCCACTATATCATAGGGACAAGTCTGTTCGCGATTATCAGTAATTTTGTTCTTTAACGATCTACCCACAATAAGGTTGTCCCTCTTATGGAATATACAATTGAAACACCATTCAGTAGATACCGTTCTGCCATATAGCTAAACGGCGATTATCTTACTAAGCTCTGCCTTAGTGGTAGGAGGCCCAGGGCAAATAATATACACGTAGATGAGCGATCATTAAAGAGATTGTAATGCTGCTATTTCAGCTTCCTCCCCATCGACATCAGTGCATATGTATAGCTATATCGCCTCCACATCCCACCCTGAAGTTATATCGTGAGCTCTGCCTAGACTTACAAGTATAGAGTGGCAGGGGCAGGTCTAGGAGGACGTGGGGGACTCGCCGGGCACTGCAGTGGTGAGCAGATCAAAGTGGGGAGTCTTTGATGAGGCCGAGTAGCTCAGAGAGTAGCTCAACCTAACTTCTCTGGGGACAGAAGGGGCTGGAGGCTAGTCTACTGAACATGGAGAGTGGGGTCAGTAGGGGAGTGCCTTATTACAGACCACGGCAGGGTGCTTAGAGTGAGTGGGAGGGGTTGGGGGAAGACGGGGAGGAGGGGAGGAGGCGGTCAAAGGTTGTCTAAAGGGTGCATGTACCCTATCACCTGGCCAGGGATGGTATGTGGATCATATAGTCAGGGGGGGGGGGGGGGGGATATGTGGGTAAACGTAATGCAGTGAGCTTAATACAGTGAGTGAGTGGGAGTAAGACAGTGACAGTGAGTGAGTGAATGAGTGAGCAAGTGAGACAGTGAGTAAATGAGTTAAAAAGCATGAGACAATGCGTATGGACCAAGCATGGAATCTTGAATGACGGAGTGCTCGGACAGTGGTCGTTGGAATCAGTGACTGAGGCCCAGTGACTATAAAGAGAGTGACTGAGTGCCTGTGAGCAAGTGAGCCTGAAAGGGAGTCGGAAGCATTGAAGTCACAGAAAACCTGAAAATGAAAGGCTCCTTTACTTTATAGCCAGGTTTGGAATGACGGAGCACGGGTGGGCGGCGGGGTGGGTGTATGAATGGGGCGGGTGGCGCTCGGCCTGGGCCTGTGACGGTGCGCTATGGGTAAGCACCCCCCCCCCCCTCCAGCCCCCGCCCCCCCAGCGCCCACCACCACCACCACCACCACCATACGGCACGGCAGCACTCCGCAATAGGCCGGCGAGCGTGACGGAGCGGCACCGGGAGCCGGAGCGAGTCGGAGCTCGAGCAGAGAGAGGAGTAGAGGAGCCAGTCACGGCCACACCGGCACAGGGAGAAGACACGGATCTACCACCACCACCCTCACACACCCACCTCCCACCCCCGGCACCGCCCCCTCAGTCCCACTACTACTGGAGGCCTCCACCACACACCGAGCTGCTCCCTACTGACCCCTTCAGCCTCCACACACAGAGTGGGTCGTCCCGAGCTGCTCATATAGAGGGATACAGGTTAGGTTAGACACCCTCCCTGCTCACTGGCACTGGACTACCACCACCACCACTACTAGTGTGACCACCGGAGGAACAACTGAATCTGGCAGGCACTAATCCTACTAAAACTATACTTGGACACGGAGCTACTCTTCTCATACCACTACTATAAGTATAACCCAGAGGTTGTTGACCTAGGTGGAGCTACTCACACACTACTCACTGTGGATAGCCTTATTGGGGCATTACCGGTGTTTTGACATCTTCCACCGACTCACCCACCCACCTGCTATCTAACCCACACAGGACGCTTTACCACAGAGAGTGTGTGACCCTCCTACAGCTACCTGTCTACTTACCTTGTCACCTCCAGTAGCTACAGCCTGCAGCAACATGTCAGGTAGGTCGGGCCAGTATGCGGGGTGTACACTGGACTTATAAGAGAGCATATTATTAGGGATGATATATACGGGAAGGGGTGTGTGGGATAGAAAAGGAGATACATGTGAACTTGTGTTTCGGTGATGACTGTGTTGAAGACGATACCACAGCATAGGAGGGGTAATGATGATCAGAATATGCATGTGCACGGTTGTAAATGTATCGGTAACGTTCCTGGTGTGGATGGGAAAACTTAAGGTTCATCTAAAGAGCGATTTAGGAGAACGGAATGGAGAGACAGATAGGCCGAGAGACAGAGAGGCAGAGAGGCAGAGAGGCAGAGATGTAGAGAGACATCGGAATGCATGAGGTAGGGCAGGTATGTGAGAAGGATACATTCACATGAATGTAATGAAGAGAAGAGGAGGGAAAACAGAGAGTACCAGTAAGGCCATGAGAAGATACTGAGTATTAAAGGTGTGAGGGTGACAAGTGGGCTGCAGGGGGCCGGTGATGGGGGCGGTGTAGGTGTGGGTGTGGGTGTGGGTGGTGGGGGGGTGGGGGAGATGTGTACAGGTGAGAGTGGCACAGGACAGGTGTACTGAGCAGCCTGTACTCTGCATTCAGACACAGACGCGTGGGCGTGCTCCTTGAGCTGCTCGTCTTAAAGGGAGCTGCTCCCCAACAGCTTGCAGTCTGTATGCATCTACATCTACCCCCCCCCCCCCCCTTATACTTAATAGGTTGTACGAGCAGAAAAGCCAATAAAGGAGGTTACGTATGTGTACGAATGGGGATCTGGTACAGCGACAGGTAAATGCGGTTAGAAAGCCATACATGTACGATTATACTATAGATATATCATCATAGTCGTGAGGAGTGGCTCGAGGTAATACGGAGGTACTATGACGTGCTTATGAAGTATACAGTCATGTGTGGATACATGGGAGGCGGGAGATGATTGCAAAACACGTGTTTTAAACTTCTTGTGTGTTACTGTTAAATATGTTATGAACAAATATTACAAATGGGAGAGGAGTGGGCAGGGATGTAATACCAACATCCATTTCAGATGAGTGTATCAGGGTGTGGATGTCAGCAAAAGTGCAGAAAGGTAATAATCTGCGTCGAACAGAAAGGAAAGAACAAAGGCATTGCTTTAATGGGAACTTTAAGCCGCTTACATTTGAGAAATCAATCCCATTTCGCTAAATATAGAACGCAACTAAAGGGTCTCTACCTTTGGATTACCCATTATAAAGCAATGAGTTAATCTTATATGGTAAGGAGAACCTGAGAGAGAAGTGTGACACGAACATCCAGAATATTGTTATCAAAATAGTTGCCCCTTTATCTTCTTACCATACGTGCCCATGCACAGAGTACACCATATTTGGCGAGGGTCTGTAAATGTTAGATAGTCTCAGGATACTATTGCTTTGTGACAATCTTGCACACAGCCCGATCTCTAGTATCAGCTTTAATACAACTGCATTTATTATCTTACATGTAATGACAGTGCCCCATATCGCTCTCCATACTTAAAGGCCTATCCCTCTGGCTCTATGATCCTCTATGTCCGGCTGATATCATCTTCGTGTAGAATCACACAGATGGGGCAGGGCAGGGATATCAGGGTATTACTCATACTAGTCATCGTACTTCTCACATCACAAAGACCAGGCTACAATGGCAGCCTATGGCCACAGGCCCTCTATTACTATATGTATATATGATATGTAGGTGCAGCCAGTAGCCTACTTCACAATCTCACAGACCAGTAACTTGTCATTTCCGGGGGTGCATCAGGGTTGTGCACCCCGCAGATAATCCCTGTGTGATTTGTACTTGGCATGTCACCCATAGCTCTAGGTAGGGCCAGGGGCCGTTATCTATAATTGAGACTCCTCTGTTCTAATCAATAGGGAGCCCTCTCCTATAGCAATGCAGCTTGGGGCATTATGGTAGTGAATGTTCCACTATCACACACCGCAGCAATAGGCACTATGTGATAGAGGTTCTATTATTGGGAAATGACTGGCCAAATATAAGTGTATATGGAGAGGCTGTAACTAACTGCACTTCGTAGGATCCTTATATATTATAGGTTATGTCCTTTCCTCTCGGGACATTGGCTATATTGGAAACTGATTACGTAGATAAAAATGTATAGATTTTATTCTTGTATCCTTACCGGCCCAGAATATAGACATGAGGATTGTTTCCCAGGTTCGCTATAACTCAATCTATAACTTTCAAGGGAGTTGAAATATTGACAGTTTATTCTATAATATTATACTATTCTAATGAAGAAGCATCTACACCCAGTATATACTAAGAAAGGTCACTATCACATAAAACCAGACACAGTGCAATTTAGTTTAAAGTTGGCATTTATTACTAAGATAACTATTACTGAGAGACTTGTTAGAAACAGGCCTATATACGTACACCGCATTCATATTCTAATGATACAGACCCATTGTTGTATTATTAATTAGTCTAAGCGTGTGTTGCCACATCCTAGATTCGATGATGCCTGTTCTATAGTATGTGACCTCTGCCTGAGGCACCCTCTAGTGGAGTCACACATATGACGTGATACACGGTGATACACAGACGATCGTGTCAACCAACACTGTCGTTGGTACTGTCACTTTAACAACAAACATGCCACAATTTACTGTGAGGGTTCTGCCTCCACCACACCCTACAAACACACACTCCCATTCCCATAGAAACTAACTTCTGACTCCAACGTTGTCAGGCTGTTGCCAATATAAATAAGTTAAAACTTAATTCTGCACAGTTATTTGTGGCTGTGTTACTTTTATCACAGAAATATCCATATGGTCGAACCAACAGGATATTTTCAGGATTAAAATTGCAGAACCATGTACAGTAAACCTACCACATAACAGTTGAGAACGCCCAGTGGACAGAAAACCGTGAATCAACGTTGATACTGGGTTGGTATCATGCTGGCAAGGTTGATTAACATGACATTGTTGTAAACATGGATGCAATGTTAGCATTTCAATTTTATCAACATTGAAGGTATGGCAGGATCGAATCTCAAGGTGTGCCTAGAGATACTGGTTAACATTAAATCAATATAAAAATGTAATTCCCCTATATATTTTATATCAAAGTCCGTGCTGATTCAGCATAGAATGATAGATAGATGACAGTTCATATAAAATTGATAGGTTTCAATTGTTGCATCATGAACTGGTCAATATGTAATCATTGTTGAAGATGATAATCATATTGATGTAGTACAGTCACTGATAGGTTGATAACTTCATCAAAGTCAACCAAATTCCAACCCAATATTGAGTTAACTGGGTGGATGAATGCACAGTTTACTGTTAAGGCAAATAACACAGAGGAGGTGTTTAACCGTTCTAAGCTACAATATACAAGCTTTGGGTACATGTGATGTCATCATGGATACATAGTGGCATCCTGTTTACATCTCGTGTCTCAGAGGTTGAATAATATGGACAGTTGTAGTGCATACTCTGATACTGACAAATGAAGTTTTTTTCCGACATTATTATGTAAATATATATGATCATTTGGGGCGGTAACACCGCAGGTTCGCTTATAACCTTAACGTGAAGCCGACGTTGAACCATCACAAATGCATTGCCAGTTATATTTATAACTATGAGGGCCTATTCTTTGTATGTATGCTCCTAATAGAATGAGACTCCATTAGCGAAATTAGATATCATATATTTCAACACGTGACAAGGCATACAAGTAAAAGCTCACAGGAGCAGGGGCATTCATACATGAAATGTGTCTCACAACCTCAGCAATGTTTTGTTTTTTTAAATTTGTGATACACAAAGTCAGTGTTGGCTTAACTACGTATACTCCCTCAAAAGGGAGTAGTTTTGATGACACTCACTTTCAAGCGTGAGGCTGTGCCAAGATAGTAGTTTTGACGACACCGATTCTCAAATTTTTTTTCTCCCTGTAATCCAGTTCCAGTGATCCAGAGAGGATTTATAAACAGTAGGCGCCCGCGCCACAAATGCTGAGAAAAAAACACTGCCTCATATAATTATTATAGCCTGCCAACTGTTGCTACAGCTCTCACCACATAGTTAGAGTAGTTGGATGTTTTATAATGGGTGACTAATGTACTAGGCACCAGACCTGTTGTTCCATGTCTACACGTGGGAACGCCCATCAGTACTGCACGTGAGACCATCTCCAGTAGATCTACAGTAGAATCTATTGTAGAATGGATTTACAGTAGCATCTACTGAAGATTTACAGTAGGTTAACTCTACTGTTTACCTACAATGAACTGTACACCTACAGTAGAATTCACTGTACACCTACAAAAATGGCAACCAACTGTTCACAGTGTGGGTTTTATATAGGGTATTTTGTGGGTTTAAAGCCGCGACCTATAAACAAAAAGCAATAAGATGATTAATACTTTCCTCTTTTACAGTATAGCTCTTACTTCCAAGGGGCAGGTACATACTAGTCTATAGTAACGGGGATGTTCTCGCCGGGTCAGGAGTTGACATGATTCACTCCATTCATTTAGCCTAATTTAGGGCTCCTATACTGCATATATATGACTCTCCTCTGACAGCTGCAATGAGAATCGGTGCGTTCATATTCATCCCACCCTAAATTCTCTCCATTCCTGAATGGGCGTACACCAACGCGTAATCCATTTATATTTCCAGTCCTACATTCAATATCATTGCTGGTGTATTTACCATAAAATTGCAGATAACATTATATTAGTTTTCGATTGGACCCGGCATACATGTTATGTCTGGCATGGTTTCCAATAATCGGCAGCATCCAGAAATGATTGTTGATAGACCTTCAAATTCAGGGATCCCACAGCAGTGACCTGTAGTAGAGACTTCCGCCACACCCTCCAATCTCCATCGGTGGTCGGCTGTCATATCAGCAGATAACGACCACCCCTTTGTAGTTGAGTTGTATACATGCCACACCAGCTGTTACATGCTACCTCACTGCCTGATACCATGTCTAACCACACACCTGCTTTACCTAATCGTATCCCTACCTATCAGTACTACCTATATATATATATATATATATATATATATATATATATATATATATATATATATATATCGTTGATATCCCTCTCACACCAACACTGGTCTTCTGAGAGTCATATGTTGATAGTCTGATACTGAACTGATAAAATAGAGGGATCCGAACTTGTCAAATGGTCGTCTTATAAGAAGACTTTAAAGTGACAGTCATAGAATAAACAAGTTAAAGGTTGTCTACCTGAGGACATACCAAGTTACCATCCCACAATACAACACTAGACTCATCTAACTGACAATGTTACCCCAGGTGGTGGCCCACTCCAAATGACGAGTCTAGGGTCGTCGCATTCACAACTATGCAACCCTTCAAGGATTAACTTGTGCACTAGAACCTCTACTTCAGTGCAGGTGGAGCTCACTGGGTTCTGAGCCTAGGCATAATTACTGTCCATGTCTCTAATTCTCAGGTTTGTAATAGCTAATTCATAGAGGTATGTAGGTTAGGGGAATCCCTGCCATGTCCTGAAAGTCTGCATGAGGGTATTTCTTGTCCTCAGTAACAGACTGTTAACACATATACAATGTATGTAGGTGTCATACCAATGAGAGTTTCCTTGCAGCTATTGTACTATTGAAATAAACACAAAAGAGGTGTCTATGCCCTACACATATTTGTTTTGTCTTAATTATATCAAAATGTTGAATCTTTTACCTTTTCTAGCATCCCCAATAGATAATTCTCAAGATTCTCCAAAGCATGAATGTGTATTTCCAGAATTATGATTAAGATCAACATAGAAATTATGCAATTCATTCCCTCACTTTATACATAATGCATGCTATACTGATACCACCTACAGGGGGAATCCTGAATCAGGCCCTGGTTCATGAGTCTAGGGCTGGCATATGCCAGGCTTTGGGTTGGTACATGCCAAGTAGGTGCTTTATCTGATAACTATCATTAGAACACCCGCTACCTTGTCACATAGAATAGTCTGCAGAAGACTTAATTTTTTGAGTGTGCGGGCATTTCTGATTCGCATTATACGGGGCTGGCTAACTCCTTTCCTCACTTATTCCTTTGGCACTCTTACTTACAGTGCTTTACTCCTTACATCTTTTCCCATGAGTCCCTGTGCCTGCCCGCCATGCTTAATCCCATCATAGTGATTTTAGATATGTTAAGGCATTGCCTGCATTTTCGACACATGTATAGGCTATATACTGCATGGTTTGCGCCCATGCTTTCGGCCACTTGGCATCCCACCTTCATGCAGTCTCCAGCTATAGTCCTGCATACTGATTCAGATCCTACATAGGCTACTATAAGCTACTGTAGGTACCAACCACCCTCCTCCTCCTTCCTCCACCCCCTTCATCCCATCCCACACGTCATTCAGCACCTCCCATCAGCCTCCTGTATTTAAGAGTACACGTGGCGTGGATGGCCCTGCCACAGCTATCATTGATTAGGTTCTAACTGCACTGCTGCTTGTCATGCAGGCAGGTGATCAGCGACACACTGGTTGACTGCCTCAAGATTCACATGTCCTTATCACCCCCACTACACTGCGCAATACCTCCACAAATACTGGCCTCAGAGGATGGCGTTTTACATGAAAGCACTGCAATCATTCGGCGGGGGTCTTTTACGTTGCATATTTTTGGATAATTCATAGGTCCATGGGCCTGTTTCTACTCAGTCTCATTTCAAATCGATATATATTTGTTTGGGAGCTCAGAAAACTGCCTGAATGGATCGTTCCCCAGAGAGAATGACAGAAAACTTGGAATTCTCTGAAATGATGACTTTGCCTGATAAATACCAGAATACAGATGTCCGTCTAAAACAAAGTTACTGCGGCAGTGCAAAATACAAATGTACCTCCAATGTCATTGTTGCACTTTTATACAAACTTTAATGTTTTACAATGTTGGTGTACTTTGACGGAATCTAGAAATACATTTTATTGAACTCAAAATCCAGATACCTTTGGATCATATGAGTGTTACATCATTATATTATGGGGAGCTATTTAAAACACTATGGGAACAACATAATGTTGAAAGTCCTGTTGCCAGTTTTGTTAAAGTATAAGCCGTCCTTCTGCACTGTCCACAGCATTCCACAACCATTGTCCCAATTAAGACAGATTAGTAGCTAGATACAGTGATGTATAACGAAACTGAACTAGTACTGGAGGGGTTTTGTAACCGCACATCAGGAAGTCGCCCAGTTATTTAGCATAGAAATGAAGAATGACAGAATACCATACCATAAAGAGACACCCTCCAAGAGATCTCGGCTGTACTGGTACTTACTGACGCTTTAAGGTGATCCTTTGGGGTCAGGCACGAGAGGGACTGTATCAGTGTATCACCTCATCGACAAGGAAATCGGATTGATGGTCTTGAAAGGCTAGTGCATTAGGGCGGACCGAGTCTGAGCTGGTGGTGTAGGAGCGAGAACATAGCCTACACTCTCCAGCAGAGTTGTGGTTTCTGTTATAGGCTCTTATATTCAGGGGTTTATATCACATATGACATGAAAGACATTAAACTATATGCCCCTTTATGAATGTGGTACTCCCTAGAGGCAGTTGGTCTAGATTTATTCCAGGATAGGAACCATTTAGTGCCCCAGACATTGAAACATGCATAGAAGTAGGCGAACGTTGACACATCAATTAATGAGTTGAGATGGTGCGATGGGGAGTGGGAGGCTCTGTTTCGAGAGATTATTACTGTGTGAGTCTCATTCTATCAGATGTCAGTCGACCCCAGTTATTAAAACGGGATTTCTGCCAAATGCCTTGAGAGAAGATTGCTTACTATGGTAATTAGTTTCCAAAGCCAATTTCAGACATCGACACATGTCATTGATATAGAAGAAGCAGATAATTATAACATGTGGGACCTAATGATTTTGCACAAATATAGCTAGATTCATCCACACAATGAACGTGTCACACAGACTCATAGAATATGTATGGAGAGTGGCAGGGCCCCTAGTCGGCCTCCATATTGCCTCTTATACCGCTGCAGTACCTAAGAGGTAGACTGCTCCCCTCATGCTACCCCCTATACAGGATAACGAGCCCCTTTATATACTCCCCCATCACCTCTCCCATAGCCCTGTCCTATGAAGGAGTCCCACCGATAAATATGCATGCATGCGGCCAGTGTGTTATAGGCCAATCTGTAGTATGGCAGCCCCAACATGTTGGGCAGTCCATAAAGTAAGTGTCTGTAGGGTATAGCAGTAAGGGCTCTCAATCTTGTTTCCTCCCTGCCAGCCCCTAGCCCAATGATGATTACCTGATATCAAGTGAGTGTTGGAGGTACAGGGACAGGTTTAGGGTAATCCTGTAAGTCATGAAGTACTTCCATCAAGGATCACTGCCCTTCTTTAGCAGCACATGCATAACATGGTGATGGGGAAACGGGCAGAGAGTTGCCACTCTAGATATTCGAATTTAGATATGGAATACGTGGGTGACTTTACCTGTATTTTCCTGTAAGGAAACGTACTAATGTATAAATATAATATCTCCCCCATAATACAGCGCTTACAGTTAATAATGGCCTAGATAGAGCTTCTTTTATAAATGCTCCATGTTGAAACAGAAGTGTTTTCATTTCAACATTTTAGTCATCTACTTTTATAGCGTTGATGATTGATTCGCTATGCAAGTCTTTCTTATCACAATGGTACTTTTGTAATAACATCTTCTTCCTGATACAAATTATAATCACCATTCTGCCACGGTTCTAATCAGCTGCTGACATCAAGAAGCACAGCTGTTCTGTTTATGTCATATCAGCCCAAACTGATTTGTGTTAGTCGCAGAGGGGGTAGACCTCACCAAACACCATCAGTCATATCTCACAGGTTTTATGTTATGGTGTGGGTTTAATTTTACCCCTCAGTAAATCCTCATCTCGCTCTCTGTTTGCCGACATCTATCTCCTTTTTGTGTGTTTCCACCCGCTGCTGAATTAATCAGGCAGGGGCACGTTCACAAATGACGTCACCTATTTTGAGAACCTTTTCAAGACCTACCCACCACCTGTCATTAATTTGACAAAGTTAGCTTTGTTACTAGACCCGAAGACCGACAGGCCCCGACCCCCTAGCCGATGACGTTATTTGTGAACGTTCCCCAGTGTGCTGTCGTGGATCCATGCAGCCCGATATGACAGGAAACTATGTATGGAAAAGAATGACCAGTATTATAAGCTTATATGTTATATCAGGGTTAAGGGACTATATATCGACCGCCCGATTTACATCATGACGACTAGCATCCAGACTAACTGATATACCTCAACAGGCCCTCTTTCGTTATCAACGGTTATGGGCACCGAATCACGATATCACGTGATTCCATCAGAAACGGCGAGATCCCGTTGCTTTTCTTTAAGTAAGAAAGACTACGGTTTCATTAGATGAAAATTGCCATTGGGTTTCTTATAGGACCCCATGCCTGAGCCTGTATCATGTGTACCATGGCCATGGTGGCTGGTGGTGGAGCGTACCTTGCTGCATGGCGGTGCCATTTCTAAGAGCCAAAAAGAAAACCAGGGCAAAACAAGATGCTCAAAAAGTTTTCAGCTTCTGGTGCCTGGCGATAAAAAGGGGGATGTCGGTATCCTTATCGCACGTAGTACAGCTTACACTCCCCAGATGTCGCTCCAGTATCACTCACAAAGTGCATGGTGGTCTTTGGGTTCTAAGGGTGTCGTAAAATACGGCAATGACGTAAAGTATGCTTCACTCACTTTAAGGGTATCTTGGCCACCAAGTGGAAGCAAACCCGGGAAGTATACCCTGATCAACGATTAAAGATCCTAGTGCAGTCCATTTCAGTCATTTCACTATCTACACCCATTTGTATCAACATTAAGTGACCTTGAAGACATTATAGATGCCTTTTACTACTAGCTTTACTCTATCGTTGCCGACCTGATCCAAGTTGAAGGCATAGTATAATTGAGCTACAGTCTAAGTCAAATGGTGAATTAGTTTATTTTGATATGCACGAAAGTTACATTGATGTGTTCTATGATTTTGCTATCATAAATTGAAGTAACCAGAATTAACATGCTGTAGGCCGAGTTAGACAAAATACCTATATCTATATAGGACTATATTTTCACTCCAAGAAGAGGGGAATATAAATGTAGACCCCTCAGCTTAAAGCTCGAAGCGGAAATCTATAAAGCAAATGTTTGGACAGAGATTGAAGGTTGTAGGTACACATTAATCTATTTAGGTTGGGCATTCTTCTCCAGAAATAGAACTCTTAGAGGGAATGTCTGTCTAATGGCGACTTCAGGATGATTAAGAATGATGCATTAAGATCTCCTGATCCAATAGTAAACCGCAGTTAAAAGGAGTAAAACTACTGTTTGCCACTGTTCCATCTATCATTGTCTCAACCGTATTTTACTTTCAGTTAGTAAAGTATTAGTTTCAATGTTTAACAACATCCTAGTTCGCAGAAACGATCAGGTCTAGTGCTATCACACACATTGTCCTAGAGGCGATTATCCCGTCAGATGAATTCAAAATCGAAATTGAACTTCAATATAATATTTGCGAAAGTCAGATCGCTGTTTCGTAGGGGGAAAGTTGTATTGAAAACAAATGCACCTGCTCGATCTTCTGCCTGGGATTAATTAATTACATTAACTACTGAAGCAATTAATTAAATCTGGTGAATTAAAGGAATGATCAATTTTGAAGGATAAGTTTAAATAGGACCACTTATTTCCTAATATGGTTGTTGTCAATGAATGATTATTATGGTTGCGAACGTACGATGGAATATTAAATGGAGTGTCTAGATGTAAAAGCACACTGAGTATGAGTGAATCCCACACTATATTCACCATCGTCAGTTTTGTTTATAATCTTGGCTCACCGACGTATTTCCTTTCCTGCCATTCTAACCAGAACATTCTACTCAGTCTTCTCCGAAATGAACCCAGAACGAGGTTTTTGCCACACTCTATGTCTCCGGCGGAAGTCCCTCTACCCCAACAGGCATGCCGGGAAACAGGAAACCCCCCACTGTAAAACCTTGAGGCACTGCTGTATATTCTGAAGGGGGACTTTAGTTTAGTTTCTATTCGCAGGCTTGGGTTACTAGTACTTTAAAACCTAATTACTGGCACCATTGGATGCTTGAGTTTAACAGCGCACATAGACACTGTCCACTCAGGTTAAGGTAAACTGAACTATTGCTCTATAAATAAGGCTTTAACCTGCTGGTTAAGTCTAAGTGGTTGGTCGTCCATTTAGATATATAGCCCCAGCTGAGACAGGCACATTAGCTGATGCTTGCTGTATGACGCCTGGGTCGTTGGGTGACGTCGGGCAGGTGTCATCTAAAGCCCTATGTATACTTTAGCTGTTGACAGCAGCAGGTGCATGATGGCCATACACATTAACCATATCCCTCCTCCAGGTGATATGCTCTCTACTTAATGGCCCTTATATACATCCTACCACATCAATAACACAATTCATAAATTGGGGTATATCCTAGAAGGAGCACATATAATCATAAATACATATTTATCATTAGCTTTATTTCAATATCTTGAAAGACAGGCAATACCTGAGAGGTTAGATAATTATAAAGAGGTATTGAGAAGGAAGCTTGTCACATCCCTATGCTAACACGTTTTGTTGGCAGAAAACTCCCAAGAGACACCATTAATTGTAATCCTATTAGTACAAGAAATGCATGATGATGTGTCCACTGTGATCAAGTGATGGAGTCTATCCACTTGACAAACACCACTCAAAACAATCATGAGCCACTCTGTATCCCTCTGTTCTAATTGAAAAACATTAATCACTTAAGACTCCCCCACTAAGGGACCAAGTAGTTCATCCTAGCTGCCACAGACAATCTAGAATGATCCTCATGCTGAAGCTGATTGTAGGGATTGGCAGTGAGATAACCAAGGTAACTGTCATTAGGGTAGGAGTTCTGGACTGAATTTAGAGAGTTAATATGAACAATGATGTTGAGTATTGAAACATATTAATATGATTTCCACATCACAATTCACAGTCTTTGTAAAGCCTCAAAAGTAGTCCATTCTTGAGGAGAACTACAAGAAAGTGTGCTTACCGTACCTAGCACCTTATACTTTCAGGGATTAGCATAGGGCATAGATTACTAGAGCGCATCATACTTGGGGCCCAAATAGCATCTCTCATTAGGTGTGGCATTTCTGCTTGCCCATATTGTACATCTATAGACGTGTTCAGAGGGGTAGCAGATAAGACAAAGGTCAGTGCCACACGTGTGAGAGCTGCTCATACTGCAGCCATTTAGCAGCTACAGAGGGGGCACCGCATCAGGTTATGTACAGTGAGACTTTGATAGTCCGGCCAATCCGATTGCATGCAATATGTGGCCGGATTACTAAAGCTTCATTTAAATGCGCATATTACTGCCACAGTCGGAACCTGCTGGAGAGTTTTGTTTCTTATCATTTCTGAGCACTGTATCTTTATGCATGGACATAATAATTTTCCTGCCTAAGGAGATTGTGGAGATGGCGGCGGATTAAAAGGAGGACACCTCTGCTCCCAAGATCAGGGACAGATTTAGGCCATCCTCTGTGTAATTCACACCCTCTAATAGGGATGACTGGAAAGCAGAGAGGTTCTTGTTTCCAGCCAATCTAAAGAGGAGGAGGATGAATGATTCAAGAAATGGCCGCCGGCTTCGGCTTCAATGAGCAGATTGTGTTTAAGTGCTAATTGAATCAGGGTGAAATGAGATCTTAGGGGTTCGCAGTAGATAAAAAGGGGAATAGGGACAGGGATTTAATTTCCATCCAAGGGCACCAGCTCAAATCGACCTGTATTTTTTGCCACTTGTGTTTTTTATTGCTGGTGATGGTGTGGAAATGCCTGTTGAGACTGCTGTCAGAAGACGGTGTCAGTGGGTACTGACAGTGACAGTCAGCTGTCAGGGGCAGCTGGTGGGCGATAATTAAAGTCATTGTCCCCAGCTGGTGCCTCTTGCTAATGATTATTTCTAATTACCGGCGGGCACCAATAGAGACAAGACAGGCAGTGCAGTCTAAGCCCTGCTAAGGGGTGTAATTATTATTAGGGAGGAGAGGGGGCTACAACAGCATCGCCTTAAGTGTGTTTTATGTTTTCAGTTGATAGGTTTTATACATTAATATACCACTATACCTATGCCTACCTTTGGTAACAAATGACAAATATTATCCCAATGGTCCTATAACATGAATGGTAAGATGGGCTTTGTTGTACATGGTTAGTGTGAGCCTCACCGTTGGCATCCAGATACCCACACACACAACTTATATGTAGCCCCATAATGATCTCAGATATATAAATAAAATATACAGCAGTCCAACATTATAGCACTCCAATGCACTATATGGATATATATCTAAAACTGGACATCGACATCCATGTACAGAAATATTTAGTAGAAGTAGAAATCCATAAATATCTATATGAAGGAGAACACCATGTTCATGCCTATGAATATGTCTGTGTGTATGTTCATTTCAAAATTCAAGATTGCAACCATTCATTGAATGCCACCATACTTTCAATGTAATCTCGAATTGCAGTTCCAGTAATTTGATACTAATAAAAGAAATTCTATTCTATTTTTCTTTCATGAACATTTGGCACCCCATAGGTTTAGGATGGCCACCATTCATTGAATGCCACAATGCTTTAAATGTAATCTTGAAATGTAGTTGCATTAATTTTATACTGTTAAAAAAATCCAACTTAGTTGTTTTTTTCGTGAAGAGGTGGCACCCCATAGGTTCAAGATGGCCACCAGTCATTGAATGCCATAATGCTTAAATGCAATCTTGAATTGCAGTTGAATTAATTTGATTTTTAAAAAAAACACTTTCCTTTTTTTCTTTCATGAACAGTTGGCACCCCATACATTCAAGATGGTTACCAGTCATTGCATGCCACAATGCTTTAAGTACAATCACGAATTGTAGTTGCATTAATCTGATACTAATAACAAGAATTGCGGTTGTTGCCGCGTAAAAAAATGCCTCAAGCATTTTTATACGCGGCAACAACCGCAATTCTTGCATTTGGAGGAACACAATGTCTACATGGTTGATATTTTTGTAGGGGACCCATTCAAGACACCATATACACAGGGCGGGAAGATGATATAACTGACAGATGTGACACAACAGGGGAAAACGTGCAATTACAGGGATTTAGTGTAATATACAGTCACTAGGTGGCCACCAGTGCAGCAGCACTAATAGAACCATTGAATTCCTTTAGTCCATGTTAGGGGGGTAGGTAGGATTATAATCAACCTCAGGAGCATTGAAATGTGTGTTGCTAGGCAGATAAACAATTAGAATAGCTGTTGCTAGGCAGCCAGCTGTCTTAGCAACAAACCAATAAAACCATTGAATTCCTTGGGTCCATGTTAGGGGGGGTAGGTAGGATTATAATCAACCTCAGGAGCATGGAAATGGGTGTTGCTAGGCAGATAAACCATTAGAAAAGCTGTTGCTAGGCAACCAGCTGTCTTAGCAACAAACTAATAGAACCATTGAATTCCTTGGGTCCATGTTAGGGGGGGTAGGTATGATTATAATCAACCTCAGGAGCATGGAAAACTGTGTTGCTAGGCAGATAAACAATTAGAATAGCTGTTGCAAGGCAACCAGCTGTCTTAGCAACAAACTAATAGAACCACTGAATTCCTTGGGTCCATGTTAGGGGGGTAGGTAGGATTATAATCAACCTCAGAAGCATGGAAATGGGTGTTGCTAGGCAGATAAACCATTAGAAAAGCTGTTGCTAGGCAACCAGCTGTCTTAGCAACAAACTAATAGAACCATTGAATTCCTTGGGTCCATGTTAGGGGGGGTAGGTATGATTATAATCAACCTCAGGAGCATGGAAAACTGTGTTGCTAGGCAGATAAACAATTAGAATAGCTGTTGCAAGGCAACCAGCTGTCTTAGCAACAAACCAATAACACCACTGAATTCCTTGGGTCCATGTTAGGGGGGGTAGGTAGGATTATAATCAACCTCAGGAGCATGGAAATGGGTGTTGCTAGGCAGATAAACCATTAGAAAAGCTGTTGCTAGGCAACCAGCTGTCTTAGCAACAAACTAATAGAACCATTGAATTCCTTGGGTCCATGTTAGGGGGGGTAGGTATGATTATAATCAACCTCAGGAGCATGGAAAACAGTGTTGCTAGGCAGATAAACAATTAGAATAGCTGTTGCAAGGCAACCAGCTATCTTAGCAACAAACTAATAGAACCATTGAATTCCTTGGGTCCATGTTAGGGGGGGTAGGTATGATTATAATCAACCTCAGGAGCATGGAAATGGGTGTGCTAGGCAGATAAACAATTAGAATAGCTGTTGCTAGGCAACCAGCTGTCTTAGCAACAAACTAATAGAACCATTGAATTCCTTGGGTCCATGATGGGGGGGGGGGGGGGGGTAGGTACGATTATAACAAACCTCAGGAGCATGGAAATGGGTGTTGCTAGGCAGATAAACAATAAGAATAGCTGTTGCTAGGCAACCAGCTGTCTTAGCAACAAACTAATAGAACCATTGAATTCCTTGGGTCCATGTTAGGGGGGGTAGGTACAATTATAATCAACCTCAGGAGCATGGAAATGGGTGTTGCTAGGCAGATAAACAATCAGAATAGCTGTTGCTAGGCAACCAGCTGTCTTAGCAACAAACTAATAGAACCATTGAATTCCTTGGGTCCATGTTAGGGGGGGTAGGTACGATTATAATCAACCTCAGGAGCATGGAAATGGGTGTTGCTAGGCAGATAAACGATTAGAATAGCTGTTGCTAGGCAACCAGCTGTCTTAGCAACAAACTAATAGAACCATTGAATTCCTTGGGTCCATGTTAGGGGGTATGGATATGCTTATGATCAACCTCAGGATCGAAGGTTGATTAATATTAATTTTATCATTATATGCATAAATTTGTTTTGTGACACCTTAAAACAAAATGGCGGCACCCCTTAAAACAAAATGGCGGCACCCGACTTCCTGTCAAATGAAAACAATATAATGCCTCAACCTGGTAGTTCGCAAGCTCACCACCAGGGCCCCTCCGGGGCCTTTCGGCCTTAAAAAAACTAATTCTATTATTTTTTTTAATTCATGAACAGTTGGCACCCCATATATCTAAGATGACTACCATTCATTGAATGCCCCGATGCTTGAAATGCAATCTCGAATTGTAGTTGCATCAATTTAATGCTAATAAAAAACAAATTCTCATCGATTTTTCTTTTATGAATAGTTGGCACCCCATAAGGTGGCTACCATTCATATTAATGCAAATACAATGCGTTAAGTGCTATCATGAATTGTAGTTACAATTAATCTGATCTACAAAAAAAAATAATTCTATTTGATTTTTCTTTCATGAACAGTTGGCACCCCATAAATTGAAAATGCACCCAGCACCCAGGTCAACGGCTATATACGGACAAGTGTACCTCCCCTGCCTGTTCTCCTTCAATGCAGAGTGAAGAGGGTGGGAGGGGGTGACCATCAACAGTGCATAAACACTTTGGATGACAATGCAGTTTTTATATTACAACCCTAAATTTGTGCAACGAAAATCATCAAGAAATACTAAGTATTTTTTCCAAAGAATAGCTTTTCTAGAATGGCTCGATACTCAGAAATCCTACTGCGAATAAAAAAAAGTCAAATTCTGATTTTAAACACCTGAAAAGTGAGAAATGCTGGCGTTCACGGTTTATGTAGGAAATGTACTAAAAACACCAAAAATATGCATTAAAACCCTGATTTTCTCAAAAACTGTTCAGTAGGATTTTTTCTAACTGAGGTTCCAGTGTTTTCTACCCTCATATTACACATTGGCATAGAGAATATATTGGCACCTATGTTTTTCTATCATAAATTAACTCGGGTGGGATTAAGCGCCCCACACATGAATATTATAATATAACGAGCATACAGAACACCTGCAGCGCCAGGACAGGACCTCACATATATATCAAGATAGATAAGGCTTAATGAAGGTATAAACCTCTTTTTAACCAGCTGTAAAACCAGCATCATCAATGAGCTACGCAAATGGTATAGCGATTCAACTGAACACGACCATCTTCAGAACTTAGGTCCTACCAAGGCTAGATAAAGGAACCACAACAAACAACCTTAGTGGGACAGGAAGCTAGCACCAGCTCGTGGTATGTAAAAGGAGCAGCTCAGGGAGTAGCTCCCATGACATAGCAGCCTACATTCCTCCAGTACATGGGTAGCGACATAAGGCAGGCTGACCTGTAAGGGCACACAACAAGTGGGACACGAGACACATAATACTCACACGTGGGTCCTCCCACGGACCATTGTTTTATTTTGTTATTTTTTCTCACAAGTGAAACCGCCATGTAGGTCTCTGACTGTAAAGTGGGGTCACATCAACACCTTACATGCCATAGGCCGTGTAAACATGCCACGCCCACACATGTGTACACTAGATGAAGTATTATTGTTCTGACCTTGATATGATATATGTATGTTTTATCAGTGCCTTGCTGATTGGCGTATATGGAATTGTTTCCTCGTGAACTAATAGCACTCATGAGTATATGATGAGGGAGATGTGGAACAGTGTTGTTTTTGGACTTGTCAGGGCAAGATGGGGGTGGAGATGTAGGGTAAACCGCCCATGGCCCAACCATTAGTGCATAAAGCCACTACGCATTCAGATAAGTAAACAAATGATATCATCACAAACTATGTATATTTTGTGGGGATTGTGGAAAGATATGATTGGGAATTACAGGGAGTTATGTACTATAATATCCTGTATACATAGGTAAGTGTAGAAATAGGTGATCCACACCTGGGTCGCTTATCTAGGGCTTATACATCTGTAGTGCACATCCCTATGCACCAAAAAAAGAGATGGTTGGACCATGGGCAGGTTACCCCAGATGTTATGTATATAGTGCTGGCAAGTGGTTAGTTATGCTTGTTTTATTCTAACTGACAATGACCCCCTGGCATCGCAATACTGGCTTCATACCGAGACACAAAAAAGACATGCAGGCGGTCTGTCCCCGCCTGCATAGAAGGCAACTTGTCCAATATCGTTACTTTCTTCATGTGGTTTATACCAGACACGCATTGTGTTCAATATGATCAATGACAAGGGTGGGTTGATCTAACAAGTACAACGTATACATTGGAAACACATGTTATCTCCCAAGAGAACATGTCTGAACGACCCACTTATGGGTCCCTACATAGCTTCTGATGTTAATCATTCAAAAATGTTCCCTTGTTTTTCTCTGGAGCAGGACAGAGTAAGCGTTTGGCACTGGTGCATGTGAGGGGCTCAGCCTCTGTTGTCTATCAAGTGTATGACCCCAAAAGAAATCATCAACAGGCCTATTCTGGATGGACATGTGTGGGCCAAAACATTCTGGCATGGATGCTGCCTGGGTGTGTGCACAGACTAAACAGAAGAGTGAGAACAAGTGGTGTATTCTGACGACATATCCGCTATCAGGGGCGGCTAATGGGGACCTAAAATAAGACCTATAACTTTGTGTGTTACATGCTATGTGATACCAAATAGAATACTCATGACAATGGTCAGAATGATGAGGGGCAGTGTTAAGTGTGTACCTAGTACACCTCGATACAGCGTTGTATTTATACATGTTCATATGTCAACGCAGACTGAGGGATGAAGAGGAATTGACTAGAGAACTAGAAGAATGCCACAGGATAAATACAAGATAAATAACCTATATGTCGTCATCCATTGGCATTATCACAACCAGAAGCTGAGAAAACATGTGGAAAAAAACAATGCCATATATAGTGTCATCATGGATTGACATGCTATATACCCGTTCTGGCAGAGGATACTCTGTGTTGGAAACTGCCAGTATTCCCAGGGTTCCTCCAGCCCCCCACCCCCTTTACAAGTATAAATCTATATGTGTCGCGTTGATAATGATTCATGATTGGCCCAGACCCGCATGTGCAGAACCAATTCCCCATTAGTGGGTCGTTTGTGGACTCATCGGGTGTATGCTTACCCTAGGGACTATGGGGACTATAGGGTACTCCCCCCTCCCAAGCACACACAATGCCATATACACATCTCTCCCAGACTTTCCATCCTATGGGTTTCCTATCTATAGTATAAACCTACCCTGTAATCATTCAGGATGAGTAATCACAAATAACTACCCCATTTTAGAGTTACCCCTTTTCTCAGTTCTGCTACTATTGCATATTCTATGACGTCTCTGAATGGACTAATTGCGTTGCCCTTTATGATTTAATGGTTCAGAAGTTCGACAGATGGCTATGATTATATGCTACAGGTTCATTACATTTAGTCCAGTAAAAGTGCTATAATTGATTGATAATCGTTGATAATTATTGTCAAGGGGCTAATTTCTATAAGGCAATAGCTATATTAAAAGAGGCCGCTGATAAAGGCACGTACCATGCAGTGAATAATATAGACTGCATGGTACAAACCCCTTGGGATTGCCTGTATATGATAGGAAATAGTTTGATAAGGAACCTGACGTGTAGCACATATAGCATAGTGTACGTTCTCTTTCATACGTGTTGACATGTATGGCTTGTAAGACAAATAAGACATAGTGTATTCTAAGGCTGTGTCATACCAATGCTCGTGACCAATGCCAATGTACATTGTTTTCTATATTGACTTTCAATATTACAAATTTGTATTTTGCTACCTGTAAGAAACCAAAGAGCCAAATCAATATTTGTAGTAATTAGTATTTGTAGTAATACGCAACTGGTCGTTAACCTGGCTGCAATTCCAATTCCACTGTTAAAGGCGCTTCTTTGAGCAGGTGCTTTAATAAATACAAGCTTCTGACCCCATTCCCTGTGTCTACCCGACCGTTCAAATTCAACGTTAGACATAATGATAGACACACAAAACTACAAAAGACGCAATTAACTTTCTATAATTGAATAGCATGACATGTGCGTTATCATTGGACAATCAATGATGACTCATTATGATAACCACTGTTTGTCTGGGAAACTATAACCAATGGCGATGACTTATTTATGTAATACATGTACTGCCATGTTGTTATAATATTCTGGATGTATTACATATGACACGGAGCAGCATAAATATGGTTTGGGGAATATCTCTTTACACATGTAAATGTGTAATTTCTGAGACATTCACTACGCCTATGGCAGAACAAGGGGGACCATGTTAAAACCACAAAAGGATATCATATAAATGAATGTTCAGAACATTTATAGTGCCATTAATTTACAGCGTAGATTTGCCCATGCAGGGTATTGCAGAATAAAAACGTTGCCTTCAAGCGCTACCTTTGTGTGCTGAGTCCCATAGTACATTTTCTGGTTTTATCAACCTGAGTAGAGTATTGTACCACAATGTCTACCTCCCAAAGTGCAAAGTGGTACATGTTTCATCCTTCACAGAAATGACTCCACATTAGTAATTCCCAGTAGCACTATACCTGTCTATCTAAGGCTACCTCAGATGTGGTTACAGTGGAGAGAAGAGGGTGTCCCCAGAAGCCATACCCACCACCTGCCACCATGTCTAAAAGTCCAATATATCATGTCTGACACAGCAAACACTGCCTGCTTTTAAGTAGTATACAACTCATACAAACCCACCTCATACTCAGCCAGCTTCCCACCCTGCAGTGGTGCCACTGGCACTGTACCCCAACCCCATCCTTTACAAGTGGCATATCACTTACAGAGCTATAGAATTATAGCCTCAAACCACAGTTTTAACAATTGGCAATTCAATTTGTATGCATTAAGCATTGGTCATTACCAAATGTACGTGGGTATTTATCATCGCTATTTGTCAGTCAACGTCATATATATGGAAGTCGGTATTTTGCTATGGCAACCGTCCATCAAGGAACGTCGGATATTTAATCCCACATATTCCCTATTTTGGTTCCTACGTATGCGCCGCCATTTTGGCCTTCCATTTCGCAATATGTAGGCAATATTTGACTCAGAAATACTAAGGTTTCTTAGGAACAAGCTGCGTTCCGAGGGCAGATCCAACATCTCATAAGAGTTGCCTGTGCTAGCGATCAATGGTGGTCGCAGGTACCAATTGCAATATGTTTTAGCATTACATAACTTCAACCGATTAGACCCCAGTGGGTGCTGGTGGACGGTGGCCATTATATATTCACATCGGGTAATTTATTCTGATTATCAATTTACTTCTACCCCACAGGCAATATCAAATGTCAGACAATTTCTCGCCCCCCCCCCCCCACACTCTATGCATGAACTGATAGATGAAAATGGTGAAAAGAAATAGGATTTCTGTTTTTTGTACACTGTTTTATTCTCTTTTTGCTCTGGGTCTACGTCATTTTCGTCGGAGATATCAATCTCTATGGTTATAAAAAGTATATATAAAAACGTCTAGTATCTAGCTAGTCCCTGACAATAACAAGTTAAGTTTGGCTCTTGCAATAAGGTGAAGAAAGGCAGCCTGATGAAAATGTCTAACAATATATTTTTAGAGCCGTACAAAGAGGTATATTGAAGAATATTGTGTTCTCAGACGGGGCTGTGTCTCATCAGATCGGGCCAATGTGAATGCCTTTGACTGGGTGCCATCGTTGACTGGGTGTCATCTTTGACCAGATGCCATCTTTGACCTCCTGACAGAAAACGGTTTATTTAGGGCAGGTGAAGACAATCATATATGTGGAGATATAACCACCACCAATTTTTTAATTTGTATCCCTTACATACCAAAGAAGAAAATTATTTTTCTGAAATCATTGTGCTTATGGTGGCTGGTCAAAGATGGCACCCGGTCAAAGATGGAACCCGGTCAAAGACGTTCACATGGGCCCGATCTGGTGAGACACAGCCACATACGTTTTGAATGAGCCCATTATAGCCATACTTTACGGCCCAATTCATACTGCCCCTTCAATAACAGTTATAGTGGAACAAGGAGCAATACACTGACGCTTTATAATTATGGGAAGTGGGGTTTCAATAACACTCAGTCTATGGTCGTTGACTTACACCTGATTGATTAATATTGTATTGGCCACTTCAGTTAGTATGTGTCTATTCATGTCAGCAATGAATAACCTGAGGTTAGCCTTCCCCCCAGAAGTACTAATGCTATCAACACGCCACAGGCGGTACAATACCTTGTACAAGGCTGTTCCTACTCTTGAGCGGAACCTGGTCCCCACTTGGGTATAGACCCGCAGTATGGCCACTGCAGAAGGGGAGGAAAAATGGAACCTGGAAAGGACCATCAGCAGGAACAAGGGTGAGCCATTTTGTTATAGCTTCAAGTCATAACTCAACTAGGCACTACTTGTTTTCCCAGAATGGTATATGGGGTCTCTGAAGTATGGGCAGTCTCGCTGCATATATATGCCTTACAATTGGTTTATCCGAACAATTGTGTATTGTAGGCAGAATTGGGAATTCAATATGGCATACAACGATTCCAATACATATAGTCAGCCCTCAACTGGGACATGTACTGGCCTCAGGCTTGACTGTGGCCCCGAGATATGGGTGGGTATAAAAAATGATTGCAAACATCTCATAACATTATTATTGTCATCACTATTGGAGGTGGAAGTACAATATGTACGGGTGGGTCCTCACAACTTACCTGCTTCCTCGCTTAGCATCCATTTATGACAAAAGTCAGGTCCGTGTATTCTGGGTAGCTAACTGCTAGCAGTTATTGAATATTAATGCTATACATAGATACTTGTGCCAAACCCCCTCCCCGAACACCATAACAACCACCTTACCCTCCAACTTCTCCACAATACCAGGCACACATTTACAGGTTGTGAATTGCTATTGTGAATTATGAATTCTATCAGTACTACTCTGAAACTGCAGGCTATTACTATGCCGGGCTTCAATGCTTGCTGCCCAACACACCCTACCTCTTCTCTAATTCAATTCAAAATTCAAGGGACTATTCTCAGGTCTACCCATAGTTCATATAGTGAATGCAAAAAGGAAAAAGTATAATATGTCATGGGTTCCCTTCTACAAAGTGATTGTCTTACTTTTCAGTTGATTTTTGTTGGATTTCAATTATTCAAAATTCGAATTAGCCATACCTCCGTAGATACACACACCTACGCTGGCTACCTGTGTGTAGTAATACACGCAGGTGAACACCAATATATTACCTGTCTGGCATCCAGGTTCAGGCCCTTTTGCTAGGTGACACCTCTGCATTCAACTGTCTTCTACATGGTGCACTTCGCCACCTGTTGCAGGACTAGGAACTGTGCGTCAGATTTTGGCCAAGCCTGGTCCCGCCCAGTTCACAGAGCTAATTGCTGGTCACCTGCGGGTAAATACGTCCACCCGCAGACAGCCAGCGTAACACACACCATGCTTTGGATAATCTTACTTGACCCCTAATTTGTTGTTGTAGGTAACGCATATTATACTTGCAAATTATATGGAGCTTTGATCACTAAATACGGAACACCACCCAGGTGACATCTGACGAATGAGGTTGTTGTTTTGAAGAGCTGCATATGGCATTGTTTGGATACAAACTAGCTTACACAATGTATATTGGTGTATGACGTTGCGTTGATACTCACTTCACTACTGCTGGGTAGAAGATGCCTGAGATCTGAAATCCCGCTCCTTATATGCCACAACCTGGGTCCATGGTGAGATTGGAACCCTCCTGTGGGAGGGTAGGTTGCTAGGCACCGCTCTCTGTCCTCTTCTGTGATTGGTTGGGTCCTCTACAGTGGTTGGATTTCATTGGTGGAATTCCTATTGGTCACTTGGACCTCCCCCTGTATTGGCCAGTGCTTTAACTTGGCCAATGAGGTGCCCTGTACTGGGATAGGGTTTGGGTCCCTAAAACCACTCCAATGCCCCTTGAGGGCGGTTTTGGTTGATTGGGTATCCGCTCAACCATGCCCCTTTGGGTGTTATGCAAAGGGCTGGTCCATTTGTACTCCACCTATCCCCTGTGACTGGTCTGCAGTCTGGGGTGGGGGAATATAAATGTTTGGTGGTGAGTGTATTTCCAGTTAAAATCACAGTAAGCAGGCGAGTTATTTGATCTTCTAACAAGCAGTTTCGGTTATAAAGAACCTCATCAGGTGAAAATTTTATGAGTTGGGGTGTAGCCTGTATTTGGCAACTTTTTTTGGTAAATTTGTGTTGTCCCCCCCCTGTTGGGGGAGTGACCATTAACCAATTTATAATGCGGTATTGATAGCGGTATTAGTGTGGATACCTCTATTAGTGGGGGGATTTCTAAATGTGGTCTCGGCATGTAGTGTGTAGGAACCAGGTGGTCTCCCACTGGGGTGGGGTAAGGTGGTTATATCACGTTTATATTCTCTTGAATATACTCGTGAAAAAATTTTTTGACGTTGCTTTGTTTGGTTTGTGGGACCTTCCTTATCCATATCGATTGTCCATGGTGTTCATTCCTTTTGGTGTTTGGGTCTTGAGCCTGTGAATCCATTTGAATTCGATCAGTAGTCTCAATTCCAGTGCTCGTGCACTGAGAGGATGTCTGTAGACAAAGTCTAGTACCGATATGGTTACATCTTCTTTGCCATGGTGACCCGGGAGTTTGAAGTGGGTGGGTACATCATTGTCCCCTTCTCCAGCTTCAATTCTCCCTAGATGTTCATCCAATCTTTTTCCTAATTCTCTTTGTGTCTGTCCTACATATTGCATGCCGCAGATTTTGCATGTTAATATGTAGATTACATTTGAACTTTTGCAAGTTACATTCCACATTGTTTTGTGTGTCTTTCCGGTTGTTTTTGATGTGACAGTACCGGATCTGTCTATTTTCACACATTTGTCACAGTTGGGGGTTGAACAGTAGTTTCTGTTCTCGTTGTCCTTCTTGTCCGGGGGCCTATCTGGGTGGTAGTCTGTTCTAGCCTTTACCAGGTAGTCTTTGATGTTTTTTGGTCTCTTGTACCCGTGTATCAGTTTTGTGTTGTACAGTTCTTTGGTTGTTTTTGAGGCTCCCAGTGAGTCCCAATTTCCCCCTACCACTTCTTTTAGGGGGTTTCCCCCATCTTGGTAGGTGGTTATTAGGAATGTCTTTTTCACTGCATCTTTGTTTTGATCAGTTTTTTTATGGAGGATGTCTTTTCGTGTTTTTTCTGTTGCCTTTTGTGAACAGTCTTGTAAGATTCTCTCTGGGTAGCCCTTTTCTCTGAATTCCTCCATTTTTTGGTTTTTGTGTTTGTGATAGTCTTCTTCTTTGTGACAGATTGCAAGGAGTCTTAGCATTTGTGAGTATGGGAGACTCCTCTTTGTTGCCGGCGGGTGACAGGAATTGTATTCAAGGTATGTGTTTGTGTCTGTTGGTTTGGTGTACAGATCTGTATACATTTTGCCATGATCTACTTTCACTGTGGTGTCTAGAAAGTTTATTTCCTTTGTTGAGGTTTCTGAGGTGAATTTGATGGTAGGGTGTGCCATATTTAAATGGTGTATCCATTTTTTCATCTCTTCTTCTCCATGTTCCCAGATGAAGAAGATGTCGTCTATGAATCTCCACCACTTGAGTGGTTTGAGATTATAGTTGCCCAATATGTCCAGCTCGATGCTTTCCATAAATATATTGGCGTATGATGGTGCCAATTTTGTGCCCATAGCGGTGCCTCTTACTTGGAGGTAGTGCTTCCCGTTGAATTGAAGGTTGTTGTTTTTGAGGACAATTTCAGTTAGGTCTACTATTGTTTTATTGCATAGTTTTTTGTGGCCCAATCTGCATTTTTCCAGTTTTTTGGAGAGTATGTTTAGTCCTTCATCATTGGGTATGTTGGTGTAGAGTGATCCTACATCTAATGTCCCAATGATTGTGTCCCTCTTGAGATGGGGGATTGATTCTATCTTGTTGATAAAATCTGTGGTGTCCTTGATATAGGATTCTGAGGTAGGTACTAGAGGTTGTATGAAATGGTCTACAAATGCTGATATCCTCTCAGTAGCGCAATTGTTTGCTGATACTACTGGTCTCCCTGGGGGAGGGTTCTGTTTTTTGTGGATTTTTGGTTGGAAGTAGATGTGTGGGGTTTTGGGTTTTGGGGTTTTCATGGCCCCGGCCATATGGGTACTGATTTCCCCTTTCCCCAAAATTTCATCTATTTTGTTATCTATTTGTCTCGTTATTTCTAGAGTGATGTCCCTTGACATTGGTTTATAGGTTTCCAAATCTGTCAGTTGGGACAAGGCTACTTCTATATAGTCTGAGGTATTCTGGATGACTGTGGCGCCACCTTTGTCGGCTTCCTTGATTGTGATTTCATTATCACGTGATAGGCCTTTGAGAGCAATTTTTTCTTTTTTAGTCATATTTGGCCTGAGATTTGGCTCAAATTCTAAATTTGCCAATTTTATCTCGTTTTGGGCTATGAACCCCTCGAGATGTGCTGACCCTCTTGGGGCCTTCCAGTTTGATTTCCCCTTGAGCTTTCTTTCCAGTTTTCGGTCGTGGAAAGGGAGCTCAAGGGGTACCAATCTGGGCTGGTTCTGAATTTCAATTTGATTCAGTTTTTTGGCTTGTTTGAGGTCTTTTTTGTCCTCTTTTTGAAAAAATTGTCTAGTTCTCAGATCGTTATGAAATTTATCTAGTTCAATTTTGATGTCACCTGGGGTTTGTGTTCTACTAGGGCAGAATTTTAGACCCTTTTCTAGTACATTTGATTCATCATTTGAGAGAGTTTTCTTCGATAGATTTACAACTATTGATTTTTTAGCATTTAATCGGTTTTTGTTTTGATCAATGATATTTCTTTTACGTTTCTTTTTTCTAGAAGCTGTACTGCGAGGTTTTTTGTTTGCACCTTTTTTCTGATTCTTATGAGCTGATTGGACATTGACAATTGGACAGATTTCTGTGATTTTATTCTCTTTTTGAGTGACATGGGAATCAACAGTTACAAGAGTTGCCTTTATGGCTTGATTGAAAATCACATTTGAAATGTCGTGGGCGGTGTTGGGAGGGTCTAGTAGCCTCCTCGTCCCCTGCCCCTGTTGCTGCCGCGTCTTGGGTCCCTCTGGTATGGACCCCCTCGGCGTGCTGCTCTGCCTCGTCCTCTCCCCCCTCTGGCTCGCTCCGGCTGAGAGGGGTGGCGGAAATCCTGCTCGGTATTGTTGCCCTGTGTTGCGTCATTGTTGCCAGCGATTGCGGTGCCAGCTGCACTTGCTGCTGCGGCTGATGCTGTGGCTCGTCTGGTGGTTTCAATGCGGCGAAGGCGAGTCACCCCAGCTGGTGGGTTGACTAATTCTTCCGGCAGGGGGCTACGCTCCTGGAGGGTTTCAGCCCTGGCAGTGAGCGCGGCTTTTTCACGATCGTGATCCTTCTTGTGGCTTTTTCGGTTGCTGGCCTTCAGGGTCGCCATGTTCTGCGACACTTGGGCAGCTGGTTGTTCGGCAGTGGTCAGGTTTTCAATCACCTGGTAGTTTGCGTCTCGGATGCTCGTCTGTCTGGTAGCAGCATTGTGGAGTGCCGCTGCAGTTTCTCTCATGATGTCTTGAGCGCAGTTGCGCCGGATCTCATAGATGCGTTTTTTGAGGCGTGGCATTTCCTTCACCCACTGAGGAGGTTCAGTGATGCCCCCCGCCCATCCTTCGATTCTGCCTGCTTGGTTTAAACGGTCATACCAGTGGGCTCGTACGTTATGACGAGCTGCTGAGTTTCCTCGCGCCCTTGCTGCTTTCCACATCTCGTGACAGGTGTCCGGGAACAGGCTGTCCAGATACTGGAAATGAGAGACAGGAGGTGTTATTACATTTGTATCTGTACATAGCAGGTGGCTAAAAATGTTTTTTCTATTGGTTTGACTATTGTTGAGGTTTTGGGGAGACTGTTCTGTGGTCTGAGTTGACCTTGACCCTTGGTCCATGCTCTCATTGTGGAGAGGTGGACATTGGTGTGGTCCCTGTGGTACATTGTCTATATAGCGGTGTTGCCCCCTTGTGGGGGGAGGGGTAACTACATCATGGTTGGAGATGTGCTGCCCCCTGGTGTTTAAATCTGGAGGTTTTTTCGGAACCTCTAGTCGTTTTCTTTTGATACTCCCTTGGTGTATTTGGTATAGATCTACCAGATTATCTAAGGTGGAGTTGGCACATGGTGACCTTGACCTTTTGTTTTTTCTGATATTGGGAGTGTTGGCTGCACCTTTTATGTGAGCTGTTGTTAAGAAGGAGCTCATAAGTCCATTTTGTAGGATCTTTTCCCTGTTTCTGGGCTGGATTCGACTCCTGTTCGGAACAGGGTCGGTCAGACGCAGTACAGGGGATTCAGGATTACCTCCCAACACAGCATGGGTGTGAGTTGGGGTGGTGATCTGGTTTATAGTATGGGGTTGTCCCATATTGTAATTAGGACTTTGTATACAGTGCAGGCCAGTGGAGGCGGGACTGTGTACATTGTCTGTGTGAGTAGTATGCACAAGGTCGCAGGATACCTGCGGCGAGTGTGTACTTGTGGGTATAGTGTTACCCTGTGAAACCTGTTGTGGAGTGGGGTCAAAGATGACGACTCTCCCTGTGTTAGACTTACATGTAGCAGTCTCAAAGTAAGCAGAGATTTTGCTCTGAGTACTAGGTTTCATAATAGTGTGAGTATGGGTGTAACTTACGGCGTCTCCAGTTGGTGCTGGTGCACCCCCAGCCAGGTTGTTGTGCCCGAATGGGTTGCGTGACCAGTCGTCCTCTGGGTCCGCCTGAGCACCCGCATGGGGGGGAGGGGGGCCGCCTGACCCTCCTGCCGCCGTGGGGCCCGTGTTGGTGGGGCCTCCTGTGCTGGTGCCTGGCTGAGGCGCCGTCTGGGTGGCGCTGCCTGCTGCTGAGCTGGGGGTGTTGGACCCACTCATGGCGCTGAAGGGGTTGGTGTTACCGTCGCCGGTGAGGGTGAAGTTGAGGGTGTTGTCGGGGTTGGTGGTGTCCGACTTGGGGGTGGAGTGGGACCCGCCGGCTGGGGTGAAGCCGGTGTCCTCGTTGTCCGACCCGCTGTCATGTGCCGACAGATTGTCGGTGTCCATGGAGTCCCCTTCTCCCTCTGGTGCCCAGTCGTTGTTGTTGGCAGACATTTCTGTATATACAAAATATAAAAAATGTGAGCGGTCACAGTTTATGAAGTTGCAGTCATACAGGTGGTGTGAAGAGCTGAAAAATTCATTGAAGTATTCTAAAAATATTCTAAAAAATTATTCAGTCTCCGCTGTTGGTGAACCTAAAATACAAGTATGGGAAAGAACATAGTGTCAATCAATAGAGTATAGGTACAAAAAGTATATTGGTGTATGACGTTGCGTTGATACTCACTTCACTACTGCTGGGTAGAAGATGCCTGAGATCTGAAATCCCGCTCCTTATATGCCACAACCTGGGTCCATGGTGAGATTGGAACCCTCCTGTGGGAGGGTAGGTTGCTAGGCACCGCTCTCTGTCCTCTTCTGTGATTGGTTGGGTCCTCTACAGTGGTTGGATTTCATTGGTGGAATTCCTATTGGTCACTTGGACCTCCCCCTGTATTGGCCAGTGCTTTAACTTGGCCAATGAGGTGCCCTGTACTGGGATAGGGTTTGGGTCCCTAAAACCACTCCAATGCCCCTTGAGGGCGGTTTTGGTTGATTGGGTATCCGCTCAACCATGCCCCTTTGGGTGTTATGCAAAGGGCTGGTCCATTTGTACTCCACCTATCCCCTGTGACTGGTCTGCAGTCTGGGGTGGGGGAATATAAATGTTTGGTGGTGAGTGTATTTCCAGTTAAAATCACAGTAAGCAGGCGAGTTATTTGATCTTCTAACAAGCAGTTTCGGTTATAAAGAACCTCATCAGGTGAAAATTTTATGAGTTGGGGTGTAGCCTGTATTTGGCAACTTTTTTTGGTAAATTTGTGTTGTCCCCCCCCTGTTGGGGGAGTGACCATTAACCAATTTATAATGCGGTATTGATAGCGGTATTAGTGTGGATACCTCTATTAGTGGGGGGATTTCTAAATGTGGTCTCGGCATGTAGTGTGTAGGAACCAGGTGGTCTCCCACTGGGGTGGGGTAAGGTGGTTATATCACGTTTATATTCTCTTGAATATACTCGTGAAAAAATTTTACAAAAAAAGATACACACACCTACGCTGGCTACCTGTGTGTAGTAATACACGCAGGTGAACACCAATATATTACCTGTCTGGCATCCAGGTTCAGGCCCTTTTGCTAGGTGACACCTCTGCATTCAACTGTCTTCTACATGGTGCACTTCGCCACCTGTTGCAGGACTAGGAACTGTGCGTCAGATTTTGGCCAAGCCTGGTCCCGCCCAGTTCACAGAGCTAATTGCTGGTCACCTGCGGGTAAATACGTCCACCCGCAGACAGCCAGCGTAACACACACCATGCTTTGGATAATCTTACTTGACCCCTAATTTGTTGTTGTAGGTAACGCATATTATACTTGCAAATTATATGGAGCTTTGATCACTAAATACGGAACACCACCCAGGTGACATCTGACGAATGAGGTTGTTGTTTTGAAGAGCTGCATATGGCATTGTTTGGATACAAACTAGCTTACACAATGTACTGTCCTGTACTATCCTCCCCCTGGACTACTCCCCGTGCTATTACCAGCAGATTGTAACATTGCATTCCACTAGTTGGGAATTCGATTGGTGTTTTTGGAAATGGTATCTCCACAGCATATGTGGTATTATAATTCATAGATAAGTATAAAGTTTAGACCGCCAGAAATGCAACTATGTGATCTTGACGATGATGTATTTTTGGCAATCAAAGCATTAACAATGTTTACCGCGTTACACACGTGTTTTTTGTTAATAAACGAGTTCTGTGAGAGCTCATTGAACAAAAAAAAATCGGTTACAATTTACAGCCACGGCAGAACTAGGGACAAAGACACATTGGCTAGCATCCATTCGAGTACTCGAGACAGATTGATACATGACTGTGAGCTCAGTTAAGCAAGATGTAATCACTCCACCAATGAAGCATAACTACTAGTATTCTTCCCTTTAGTGTAGCATGACTATTCATTCCTTCAGTGAGCCTTATAAACATTGATATTGTGTATTCACCGTTACATTATAAGTTACTCTGATTTAAAGCTAATCTTAAAAGCTAAATTGCCATGGGAAGAGACCTCTTTACCAGACCTTAAAAGGGTCATGTGACCTTTTGTTGACATCATGTCCTTAATATACCCATGGGAAGAAGGGGCCAACATGAAGGTCAGTTTGAGCTCCTACAGGAAAAGAAGGTAAGCCCGTGTGGGCCACAGAAATACACAAGCAACCCATCCTATAATGTCACATCTAACGGTCAGCACAGGAATATCACGTAGTCATAGGTAGAATTCATGGATTTAATGCATTGCAAATGTGGATGAGGGCACTATATGCCTATTTCCCAAAAACAGCTAGGAGAGAGAATCATGGAGGGGCTGGACCCCCTCCATTCATTCCCACTGGCTCAGTCCTCTCTTTCTCTTCCTCTTTTTCTCTCTCTCTATCTCTCGCTCTATCTGCCTGTGTCTGTTTCTGTCTCTTTGTCGCTTGTTAGCGCACATGCTGCCATCTATGATAACATTATAACCTCCATTGAATCATATTTCACTTCAAACAGCCTGGTCTTTTGATCACTGCACGAGTATTGTTATGCGAACTTATATTCCATCTATCTGGTTACACCGGCGATTGCACTACTATGACTACGTGTACCCAATGAACTCCACAGGGGATAGCAAACGTATAATGTATTATAAAGCGGAGTTTCATACTACATATATGAAAGCTATTTAGCAAACGACAATAAGAATAGAGGTTGACCTTTACGGAGAACTTCTCTGTGTAAAGAAAGTCAGGCTGACTCTGGTACCGGCTCTGGTATGAAGAACTGTCTTGTCCGAATGTCATTCAAGGACAAGGCTCTAAAGGGTATAAACTTGTAACTTTATGTGACTATTAGAGGATGCTAAGATTGACTGTCGTTTGATGGAAGTGAAAGTCCTGCTGATTCACTCTGAGTCAGGCAGTGCCTGATCCTGGGGAGAGTCCAGCCGACTCTCTTTTTTTTGTCTGTGTATATGTGAACTATAATCAGCTCTATGCATCGCCATCTCACTGGAGCATTTGACATAACATGATATTGTATTCGCTATATCTTATAATACTATTACACTGAAACAAAGTTGGTAATAATGATATCTCAGTATTAAGATTTCTTGAGGCAAAAATTACCTTTCATTTGACCCTAAGACGAAAGCCCCAGAGGTGATAAATGAAACGAAATTGTCTTAAAATTGAATTTGTCCTGTTCCACATGCTACAGAATATCATGAACACTCGAGAAGTGCTTGAATCTGGGGATACAATGATCGATTACTCGGGTTGACATTCGAGTCCCTCAAAGGTTACCCGTGTGTCCATATTTCATGACACATGGATGTGTCAAACTTGTTAAATGTCGACACTCTCTCACATGTCCAATCTCGTGAAACTTACGACTTTCCTACCCAAGTGTCTCGTTCCCACATTCCCCGTATATTCCCAACTAGAGAAAATACCCAAAGCAGTTATGCAGTACTTGTCTTGAATAGTGACCCAAACGACATAACATCCAACACCGTAGTTGCTGGACGCGGCAGCAGCCATTCTCTACACCAGTCTCATCACCCAGTTCATACATCGCCTACAGGAGGCTACCCTTTGTATCACAGTGAACATAGTTCTATTTATTCACCATAGTATATGTGGCCAGGTGAGGGAAAACATGCCTCCAGGGTGGAAATGGCTTTTCAAAGTTTGTGTTACAGGCTTTAAAATGAGATATCTTGAGCTAAGATATCCCAAGTAGTTTTGCTGTAACTGCTTGTCAAACCGGGGTTGGTGTGTACAACTGAAAATGGCAAATAAGCTCTAAATCCATTATATCCTATTATGAATACTAATAATGTCAAAAATACAGTTTTGTTGATTAAAAACAAAGACATCTGGTGTTTTTATCATAAAATTGGTTCAAGAGGGAATTTCTGAGGTCTGTTTTCAATACTGAGTTCCTTGTGAAATTTTCACAAACAGTTGTGGCAAAAAGAAATTCATTTGGAATTATGGAGTGTTTCCATGGCAACTAGAAATTGGCATATATGCCAATTTTTCATGTTTCCATGGCAACAGATGTTCCTTTTGCATTCCAAAAATTGAATGTTTTCAGTGGAGATGGAATAATTCTAAGCATTTTACTGGATTCCCCATGAAAAATTGGTCTCAAGCATTTTTTAGTATATTTTTCAGTGTTTAAACCATGATACTGCCCCCTGGTGGCCAAAACCAGTACTAAAAATCCCCCCTGGAGGCGCGTTTTCCCTCACCTGGCCACATATAACATATATAAAATACATACCCCTTTGTACAAGGACAATATCCCTTTGTACAAGGACAATACGTCGTGGCACAGAAGGCATATGCTACTAAGTGCAATATGATCCTAGTATATGAGACCCCGTATTAAGATGAGCTTAATCTGCTTAGATGTGAGCTGCACCCAGAATGTGTCATGACTGCCTTACTGATCCCTCATAATGTGACGTACTCTCAGATAGATAAAATGGGCATTTTTGAAATTTGAGATGACTTATTATCTATAATCCATATAATCAAGTGATGTCACTGATGGTATGCTGCTGTAGGGCCTAATCCTAAAAACACACTGGCATAGCCTGCAAACATTTCACACTGAACCAAAGACATTAATTCCTTCAGAAATGAAAAATGTCTGGGGATTAGAAGATTAATCTTTGTCGATTGAGAGAACAGAGCTTTGGTGACTGTTCCAATTGATTTTGACTGTGACTGCTGAATTGTTAACAGTCCCTTTATCATCTCCACATTGACATGGCAAGTTCCTCAGTGGATCTGAAAGTCGGAACAAAGGCCTTTGACTTCATTGATAAATGTCAGTCTTTATAATAAAGCTTTAATTTTAAGCTGGAACTGTGCGGTCTGAAAAAAGAAGCACACCTCAGAATTATTACCTATTCTATATCCTTTCAAATAGTTATACTCAGATGAGTTGTATGTACTACTTGGTATACTACATGTACACTGTAATTCTACTGTACTACTACTACTAGTGCTGTCTAACTACTGATACCTACAACCTCCATATTGGGCATGTGACAATACATTTGCTATGCAAGCCTAGTCCACGCGCCACAAACGGGGAGATAATGTATAATAAATTACCCCATACGTCACACATGAGAGGGCTTCTATACATCTATTGGTATTAGTCTGACACCAGTCCCGTAATATATGTGTGTAGTCTATACATTACACGTGATCTGTCTATAGTTTTCTTAGACAAAGGCAGTTGGTCCAAGATTAATATATGGATTTATAGTAATTACCAAGAATTGAATTGCCTAAAGACGGCATCATTATTCTTGATATCATATTATTCAAAACATGGCTGCAACCTGGGAGGTCTAGAGAATTGTATTAAAAATGTATCAAGCTGTTATTATGTAGGCGAAATGACCCTTAAGCTGTATACATTTGGTACGCATGGGGAATTAGTTAACCAGAAGTGAACCGGGAAGCAGTATACATGTATTGATGTTCTAGCCGTTATATAGATATAATGGTACTGCTGCCTATGCCCTGCAAATTGACACTCAGTGTTTCATATTCACTAATTGAAATGATTTCGTACATTATGGAGCAATATATTATTGGTACCATTCTTATCTGGGATTTTGTATATCGATGCATGCATCCACGAAGGCAGATGTCCACATCATTATACACTAATGCCCTCTATGCCTAACTCGGTGAAACGAAGAAAAATACATTAAGACAATACGACCTAGTCATTAGTATCACAAAAAGGAGACATGATGGTTGTTGATTTCATCTCAGCATAATACCCGATGATAGGTTTAAAAGTTTCATGATTCATAGAGCTCCAGAAATCTACTTCCGCACCCCCTCCCCCAATACATTGTTCCACCCTTATGAATGTGGAGCGTCACTGTTGAAGTCGGCCCCTTTTGTCATTGTGGATGTGTGTTTCACTGCGACAAAGTCTGCCTCGCACACGGACGTGTATAATTCACGTGTCTCCATGTTGCTCTAGTAGAGCAGCCTCGTGTGTAGGCCAACAAAAAGGGGTGGATTACCGGTAACATGGCCAGATATACTTTGGTAGGTAGGTAGGATTTATGTTCCTTTTTTTTCTGTAAACACATATTATGTCGGACCATTTTTATCATTGTATAGTGCTGGCTTTCACTTTAGGGAAGAATGGTGTGCTGATATCATCATGAGGATTACCAATTATTGCCAACAATAATGCTATGGCGTGCCCTGTTGTTGTCCACAACCTAAACATCTCCTGATTTTGGGAAGGGATTATACTCTCCCCACTTTTGAGACAATACCAAATTTCAAGACACCCCGATGCCTTTCCATAATTTTTTAAATCCCTCGGTACAAATGCGAATATTGTACCTCTATACGTTGCTGCAGAAGCCTAGGTACCTAGCACCATCAGCATGAAGGACGGGTAGACGTCCTTCTGTAGTTACGCCCAATAAATGGGGTGCTCAGCAGCTGGAACGGAGAGGCCCATAATGCTGTCGTACCCTGTTGGGTTTATCTGCAGGCTGGTACCCCCCGAGCACACAAATCTGCAGCAACCAGCAACGTCCCCTGGTAGAGGATACCACCCAGGTGCCACATAACTGGGGTAGGAACAGGCCTGTAAGGTTTAGATACATGGACTCTGTAGAATAGGGTACAAGAGGAAAGTTCTAGCACAATGGGGCTTACATGGGGGGAAACCGTAAAGGGAGCATGTTCCAAACATTTTATAAGAGCGTAACATGTTTGATAGTTTGATTGATCTCATTTCGGGACATCGACCATAGAATTCTACCCCCATACCACCCCTCTGGTTTCTTACTGCTTGCAATGTTCCTCTCCAACTACATCTAGCGAATATGGAGTTCACAGTTAGAAGTAAGTAGGGTTCCTGCACAGCAAATATTGGGGGGAACTTTGGTTCCAGTATCTACTGTATCTACTGTAGACCCAGACCTGAAGGTCTGGGGTTTAACTCTCAGTATTTCTACTCGTCCATGTGAGGGAAAAAATGTTTTTTTATGGCCAAAAACAACACAAAATGTTACATGAACATTGCTTCAACTTTATGAATCGTTTACAAAGAGGCTACATCCAGATGAAATGTTTTTAAATGTTTATAAAAAATCAGAGTTCTAAAAGGGTTCACATATTTTTAACATTGGGCATCTTGCGGATTTGAACCCCCAGCTTCCGATCCATAGTCCCGAACCATGACTACTACACCAGTGAATCCTGCATGTCAGGTACATTGATATACCTCATACTTAGGTGTGAATGGTAATTTCAGTGTACCAAAATGTATTAATTTAAAACTGCATCAGGAGAAATGTAGTATGGATGAGAGTCCCTTCCCAGGACTAGAACCGCGACCCTTAGACTACATCACCAAATGCTCTACCGACTGAGCTAGTGGGACAGTCACTTAGATGTAGCCTGTATCAATAGGCTTTTGAAAAGATCAGGTTATATTTGTGGAGCTGCTAAGGTTCGAAACCCACCCTGATGCCAAATCACAAATTAACTTCATAAATATATAAATTCCTTATCAGGAGATGGGTATATACCCTTTTCTCATTCTATATGTTGATAGAGGATGGAGTATAAGTGAAAAAATCTCCTTGGGGCTGTGGAGTGCGACAAAGCCTCCAACCTCTCCACTCTAGCTCTCCCCCTCTGGTTGCTGGTTATGGGATTCAAACCTGCATCTACAGCAACAGAATTTTACATGTACATCAAAATTTGCTGTATTATGTTTTACAGCTAATGTACTGTACATGCAGTTACAGCACATTTTGCTGTTCACGAACAACACTTTTTTTTACAGTGTTGATGTTACATGGTAGCAGCAACACAAGAATGAGTTTCAATGGCTGACATCACTGGGTCACTGGTGCTCTGGTAGCTTGTAGCTAGTACTATACACCTTCCTAGATGCATCAACCTGAATGGGAGCCTTTCCCGAACATTTGATTTATTTAGTAACATTTCTCGCCATACACATTGCAGTATATTATTGCAGTACATATTAGTTCGGCTATCCCGGTGTATCTAGTATACCATCGGTGATATATCACCGTGTATTGTTGGCAGAATACACCACAGTGTATGGCGAAATATGTATTGTTCCTTTTAAGCGCAGGTATCATATAAATATTCACGACAAATGATCCATCATTCTATAGAGGTGGTTGGCTCTATGAGGGCCCACATGTATATATACATTTACTGTGTGTGGATAGATCAGCATTTCCGATAACATTATATATATATATATATATATATATATATATATATATATATATATATATATATATATATATATATATATATTCTTATTATACTTATCGTTATATTGGAAATATGAAAGTAAAGTCTTGGTGTAGACAATGTCATGTCCTTGTCAACAGCCCTGTGATCAAATAATGAAGAAGTTTTGTTCTTTTCAACTGAATTCGATTACAGAAATTAATTTCTCAACATATAAGAATCCCACCAAAATTACCGAAACGAAAGATAAGCCTCGCTGGATGATATCTGGTGACCGGAAACGCGGTTTTAGGGGGCGTATACGTAGTGTCCATAGTGTCGCATTCCTTTAATGCCGGGCCACTCCCCATTATGGCTTCAGTAGGTCAATGGGTCCTGTCTGTCTTGTTTGGGAAATGTGTGTAGAGATCCCCCATAGAATTAATGAGTAGTATAGTGAATAGGGCATTATAATGTGGGTATATAATGGACGATGTGAACCTACCTGTGTCAGATAATTACTATGTGGTGCTCAGTTCTATCCCCTCTACTCCCTCTCTCTGACTGCATGTTAGCTCTGAAGGAAGTGGGGCTTGTTGTGGGACCAGAGGGGCGTGGTGGTTAGATTCGGAGATAGGGGTTAATGTCTCCTACTCACTGACGCAATGAGCAACACGTGCCAAGGGAACTGCTCCCCTGCTGCTCACCCAGCCAGCTCACAGATAGCGCACACAACTCACGGATAGAGCACTCCACTAAGATAACTGCTTTAGAGCAAGGGTATTTGTTATAGGGAAGGGCTAGGGGCAGGCCCAAGGATTTGAGAACCAGGGTGCAGTAAACACTAGAGTACTCACCAGCGGAGTATTGCTGGATCAAAATATCAATAGGAATATCTACATTGTATCGCTACAAGTAGGGGGTGTATATATCCCATATGGCGCGTGACATATACACACCCAGGGGCACACCTTTAAAAGTTTGTGCTTATTGTTTAATTGAGCGTTAGACAAATATGCAGTTTCTTTCCTTTTTATACTGAAATTGTTATTTTGATTTCGTTTATAAGGGATGGTTAGCGTCAATCAAGCGGGAACGTGACAAAGGTGTATATAATCTAATAGATTTTACACATACGAAATACATTCCTTGTCAATATGTAATGGTTGGAATCAATAATATCTCCTCGCCATTAATTTCTTAAAATGTGCTAGTATAATCCATGCAGAGCACAATATCTGAACTCATTAGCACAGATTACTGTGTATGCCCCAAGGCAGCAGATGACATTCTAAACACACCAAACATCCCCGGTGCATCCCTCCAGCACACTCCACCCCTCACAGTAACACTGCCATTTGTAACCTGATCTGGTGGAGGCTGAGCAGTTGCAGCAACAAGATATTCACAACATGAAAAACTGTCAAAATCCTTGTTGTCGGCCCTCTCCACCCCTGCCTCTGTCTATGACATAGGAGACACCCCTCCATCGCCGACCTCCCCTACCAGCACCAGTCCCGACTCCCTCCCTCATCATTCAAAGCAGCCTGGGTTCTTCCTACCCATGTGTGCTTCTTCCGGCTGTGTCTGACTGTCTACCAGGCCCTGTTCATGGCTAATGGGGAGAGATGTGGTACTCAATGTATCACCTACACTATAGCAGGTATACATCTCTATGCATATTGTGTGATGCAAATCCAAAGTATACTATAATTCCATATCCCTGTACTGTCTATTCCCCACCCACTCATGACTCTTCTTACACTAAAGGTTCCCAGCCCCAACAACTAGAAGACCCACACCCACTCCTCCCATGTATCACAAGGTCCCTAACCCTCACATATATAAGACACCCTCCCCTGAATCACATACATACAAGGCTCCTCCACAGGGGTCTGGAGTAGCTCCATCTGCTTGTATGGAGTAGCTCTAACAACCTGTGGGTAGGTCCTGCACGACCAGACACCCCCTGATACAGTTTATCCCAGTCAGCAGGGGAGTACATCCAAATACACCCATGTTAGGCTGGGTTCCCACACCACTACCCCAGAGATTGTTAATGATGTCCAAAGCCACTTTGCACTATTATTTTAGAGAACGGTCCTCGAATCCTGCCTATAACAACGGACATACTGCTGCTCTGTACTGAGGTATTCTTTATACAGGGTGTGCACAGTGGTGTGCCACAGTGTTGTGTACAGGGAGATTGACCCAAGAGAGTGTATACCCTTTTAAATGTCCTGCGGTGTCTTAAATATAAATGCATTACAATTTCCATTGTTTTATCAAGTATTCATCACCGCAGTATTCGATTCTGCACTTGACTTTTTATGATATTTTCTCACCTAAGAATTTTGCATTCTGTGTATATAGCTGTCCTAATGCATGAACTGGCTATATCGCCATCCCAGTATAGATAGGCATTTGTTCATTATGTAACACTGTATAGGAAAGTAATGATAGCGTTGGATAAAGTATTTAAGACGGAAAACCAGACTATACGCGACAGTAGAATGCTAAAGGAATGAAATTGGCACACTTCAAAACAATCAAAGAAATTCATGAAGCAATAAAAATAATTGAAAAAGCAAAAAGCAATTGTAAAAAGCAAGACGCGCCCTCAATACTCAAAGTTGTTGTGAGTTCCGGCAGCAATGGATGTCGATGGGAATCAATATTACTTTCCACGTCTTGGTGATTGAATTTAACGTGCCTCTCCCGAAAATAGTTGAATCTCATAACAATTTTGATTAAAGTGGAAAATGCGAATTGTGAGTGGAATTCTGATTTGCTGCTGCCAAAGACTTCAGGGGGTATTTTGCTCGGCGCCCTATGGGTTAAAATCCCAAACAGAGGGCACCCTTAGAAGACCTTACTTTGGGGTTGTTATGTACAGGCGTCTTGATAACGTGTTGATGTGCTTGATGTGATGCATCTAAAACACCCTCTCTTCATTTGGACAGGCATTGAAGCTTACAGATAGACTACCCAAGTGTAAAGGGTAAAGGGTGTTAGAGAGATGGGGGACACTGAGACCTGCTAAATGTCAGCTGTGAACAGGAATTTCTGTAGGACATTCATCCTAACGGAGAAAAGTCTGGATGTGCAATGTACACAGGAAGAGGTAGGGAGACCTGATGCAATGGAGACTTGGTGCAATGTTTGCTATATTATCAAGCCACAGCCCTAAGACAAGAGCCCTATAGGCTATACTGTATGTATACATGCTGTTGCTTCTGGACTTTTTATGCCTCGAATAGTGAACAAATAAGTAACGGTCCAGTAGCAGGGAGTAACCCTTTTATTGTTGTCTGACAAGGGCCCCTTGAACTGACCTTTGAGTAGAATTGACAAGACATGTCGCAAGCACATACACTAACAAAATTCCATCGTTGAATTTTGTCTGAATTCCAATATAGCAACTATTTCAGATGCAGCATGACTGTGGTTAAGTTGCAACAAATATATTAGGAGCATTTGTTTATTATACCATTCATTTCTTTATGCGCGACAACGCCACCCTCGGTCACTGACTGGTCTATTATGTGCCCTGGAATGAGGTATTTTATACGATTTTGCCTTGCCCACCCCTCAGTTTACACTAACATATTAGATGTATCAATATGTGTTTGTGTCTAAACTGATATAGAAACCCTTTAAGAAGGCGAACTGTAGTATAGCCCCGGGGGTAGTCCTATGTGCATATATAGCATTGGGCGGCAATTAATAATTGCCGGATAATCTGAACCTCACTCTCCACCCACCAGCACAGCCTATGACGTCACCTCATTAGTATGCAGGCGTCCCCTCACCTCCTGGGGCGCTAAAACCCCGCACTTGTACTCTTACCGCCCTACTGGTCGGACCCCTCTTTTTGTTTGCCATGTCGGCAAGTGAAAATGAAGAGACCCCCGAGGTCTTAATAGGCCCGGATGGCAAACCTCTAAAGAAGCTCACACAAAAGGAGCTTCTAAAAAGATTCGAGACTCAACAGAAAGAGCGCCTAGACTCTTTCAACGACAGGATCTCGGACATGGGAGCAACCCTGAAACGGCTGGCCGACGCCGTCCTCCAGGGGCCGTCCAAGAGGCCCCAGCAGGAAGAACCCCACGTACGTGAGGAGAGGGAGAGGCAAGAAGCTGCGACCGCCCGAGCTGCGGCAGAACAGGCCGAGGCAGACCGGATCGCCGCCGAGAAACAGAGGCAGGAAGAGGCAGAGAGGAAGGCCGAGGCAGACCGAGTCACCGAGGAAGAACGCCGGGCAGACGCCGCCAGAAGGGCAGCGGCAGGGCCGTACGCCTGGCCGTATCCATGGCCACCACAATGGCCGACATCAACAAGCGCGGGCGGCCATCTTGGACAACCGACAGCATTCCCTCAACACCCAGCATTCCAACAACCACCAGCCTTCCACCAACAGCCAGCTTTCAACGACTACGCCAGTACTGCGGCCACCCCGGCACAGAGGCTTGTTGACATCCTACAGCTAGCAGCAAACGACACATCTGTACGCCCAGGTAACAATGCCCATATGCACGCACATTTCCATGTCACTAAGGGGGAGAAGCGCGAAAAGACAGGGCCTGGAGAACTTAACTTCCCCGACTACCTGTGGGGGATGATGATGTACCATGATCTCCCGGACACCCCGGACATTGATAGGAAAGAGATCATGTCACACATAAAAGACATGATAGAAGATGTACGTAGGGGGTATAAGTGGTCGAATGTAAGGGGATGGTCTGAAGAGCTCATCACAAACATACGTACCACTCCTAAGACGTGGCATGACCAGGACATAGGTCTCATGAGGGTAAAGATGGCAAATGCCAACCCCCCGGACTTAGGTAACCTCCGCGCCATAGGCATAACAGGCAACCAACAGGTCAGCAGCGCCAATACTATTGGCGTCGCCGCCCTCACGGACAGCCGAGAGTATACCCAACTGTATAGCATGTCAGCAGAGGTGCTGGCTGCAAAACCCAGCACCCCCTGCCGTGAGTTCAATAAGGGCATATGTAAGGTAACCTCTGATCATACCGCCTCAGGCTACCGCCGCCAACATGTATGCGCCTGGTGTCTTTCAAACGCAGTAGAGGCACACTTCCACCCTGAATCTGAATGTGGTAAAAAGAAAAGGGCGGATGAAAAAAGGGTAGCAAAAAACCCCAGGCCGGCGACCCAATAGAGGGTGGTCGCCGGGAACCCGGGGTACAGGTAAACACTAGTGTAAAAGGTATGGTCACACAAAAGGTAGAAGTTGTTCACACCTGTAATGTCATCTCACCCACTGTACCTATACAAGCTGTTAATACCCCTGTTAGCACACCAGCCCCGGTAACAGTAGTCTTTGATTCTCACAAAGTCGTAGACAAATCCCTCGAGATAACTACAAATGTATTAAGGGGTGAACACACCATTAATGCCAATGAAACAAACGAAATACTGTCGGATGACGAGGTGTCCCCACCTCTGAAAAGCCCACACGATTTCAGCAGGTTTATAACAGACCATTGGCCCTCCGTTACAGCCGAGGGCAGACAGGTCAACCCAGAATTTGCAAAATTGTATGACACCGTACGATCCCATAACCTCCCAAACTATCTCGGGGCAAGACAGGAGGTAACTTCCGGTTTCAATCTCGACGTCTGGGAAAGGGAATTGGCAGCTTATCACGACAAAGAAATACTAGATTTCCTCCGATTCGGCTGGCCTAGTTCTTATTGTAGGGAAAAAGTACCCACACCCACCCTCGTCAATCATGGCCCCGCCAATGACCACCCCAAGCACGTCAGAGATTTCATCCGGAAGGAACTAGATAGGGGAACCTTAATAGGGCCCTTCACCCAACCTCCCTTTGAACCCTGGACCCAAATAAGCCCTCTCTTAACACGGGAAAAGAAAAATACCAGCAGCAGACGGGTCATAGTAGATCTGTCTTTCCCCAAAGGGGAAAGTGTTAACGACGGCATATATAAAAACAACTTCCAGGGGCGTGAGATTAGTTATACACTCCCAACCATAACAAACCTCACTAACAAGGTTAAGGACATAGGTAGGGGTTGTTATATATACTCAACCGACCTCAGCGCAGCCTACCGGCAGCTGAGGCTGGACTACTTAGATCTCCCTCTGGCAGGTATTTGTTTTGATGGTTTGTATTACTGTGACGCCGCACCTAGTTTCGGCTCACGTAGTAGTTGTTCACACATGCAAAGGGTATCTTTGGCAGTAGGTCATATGATGGCAAAACGAGGTCACCCCATGTATTGCTATATAGATGACTATGCCGCGGTAACAAAAACAAAAGAGGAAGGTACCAAAGGTCTTCAGTCCCTCATTTCTCTGTCGGAGGAATTAGGCCTGAAACTGGCGGAAGAGAAGACAGTTCATCCTACCCAACAAATAACATGGCTAGGGTATCATATAGATACCATAAAGATGTTAGTCTCTATACCGACAGACAAAATGACAGAAGTCAGGTCAGAGGTCAAAAAATGGATGAAGAAAAAGGTAGCGACTAAGAAACAGTTGCAGCGTATTTCAGGTAAACTCTTCCACATAGCGTCAGCAGTCCCCCCCGCGAGAACCTTTCTCAATAGGGTACTAACAACCCTCAGGGCTGCCCCCGCTAGTGGAATAGTACATCTCCCACTCGACCTCAAACTAGACATGAGATGGTTCATGTCATACGCAGCAAAATGTAACGGCGTCCATTTAATACCGGAGATAAAAGAAACCTTCGATATAGAATGCGACAGCTGCCTGGAGGCTGCAGGTGCATACTCAAAGACCGAGTATTATGACATAGTATACTCAAGTGAGTGGGAGAACAATCATATAGGTCAGAAAGAAGCTGTAAACCTAGTCCTAGCCTTAAAAACACTAGGTGCGTCCGCACCTAAAGGGTCTGAGATTAGAATCGCCACTGATAACATGGGTTCAGCGGCATCCCTCACTTCCGGCCGCGCCAGAGATAATTGGCTCGGCGCGTGCGCAAGGGAAGTTTGGTTATTCGCGGCGATCCATGATGTCAGGGTGATTGTAGAACACCACCCGGGGGAGACAATGGTATTAAGTGACGCTCTGTCACGTCTCCACCTGGGGGAACCGTACACCTCAATTGCCGCACGGGAGATTGCCGCGCGCGGTCTCCGGCGCGTCAAAGCAAACCTCACACGTGATATTTGTACTGTAAGTCTGTAATTCTTTACAGATCTGGCGACTCACCCGCTATACCTACAAGCCAGGACCACGTTATTGTCAGCCATAAGTGATTCTACCAAATCAAACCGCGACAGACAACGCGATAAATTCCTAGCATTTCTTGCATTCATAAATGTATCTCCTTATGCCATTTCCCCACAGATAGTGGCGATGTATGTACAACATTTATCAAATACCATGAAGAGCATGGGAACTGTAAAAAACTACCTATCAGGGGCTCGTATGTATGTTGAGTTATTACCAGCAGACGCGTCAGCATTCTCACATTTCCTTCCGCGTCAGGTGACAAAAGGAGCAGTAAACTTATGTAAACATGTACCAAAGCAGGCTCCGCCGCTACTACCACCCCATCTAGTCCACATTATTCCCATTATGCAGTCACTGGATGCCGACGGATTTGTATGTGCCGCGGCCCTCTCATTGGCTTTCTTTACCTTTGTCCGGAAGAGCAATGTAGCTGTAACTCAGTCTACCGACTGGGGATCTGACCATACTATTAGGCGTCAGGACGTTAAGCAAACGCCAACAGGTTTATTAGTAATAATCCGTTCATCAAAGACTCACTCCAAGGAGGACCTGCCATTGTGCCTCCCAATCTACCCCCTACCGGGCGCTCCAGTCTACTGCCCGGTGAGACAATACCAATCAATGATAAGCCGCGTCCCGGCTGGCCCGGACGCCCCGGCGTTTATCAAACACTCTAACTACATGCCCTTAACTACGGCAAATCTCATGACGACCCTCAGAAGGGCCCTCATAAAAGCTAACATTCCGGGGGCTGCCCATTTCACACCCCATTCAGTGAGACGCGGAGCTAGCCAAACCGCCGCCCTAGCAGGGGCGAGTGTCCAACAGGTCAAACAGCATGGTCACTGGGCGTCAAATGCTGTTCACACCTACGCCCCCACTTACATGTTTAATCCAGTCCCCAACTTATTGCGGGATTCGTTTGCCAAGCGCTAATAAATTGTAAACTGCATAAACAATGTACTAGTTAAGCAATTATACGCATACCCGTCTACGCACGGAGTGTCACAGTCCCTGTGCCCTACTGAGCACATTAATACTTATTGAGCTGTTCTACGAATCATCTCATACTCATGTCATAATACATAGTGACATGTTTATATTTTATTATTCCCTTGTGTTTTGTTGAGTAATAAAATATATGTGCAAATAGTGATTGTGTTTGTTCAAATTGGGCGGCAATTAATAATTGCCGGATAATCTGAACCTCACTCTCCACCCACCAGCACAGCCTATGACGTCACCTCATTAGTATGCAGGCGTCCCCTCACCTCCTGGGGCGCTAAAACCCCGCACTTGTACTCTTACCGCCCTACTGGTCGGACCCCTCTTTTTGTCCCACCCACCTCTCCCTCTACTTATGGGATTGGTTAAACAATCCCTGGTATAGCCAAGCGCTAATAAATTGTAAACTGCATAAACAATGTACTAGTTAAGCAATTATACGCATACCCGTCTACGCACGGAGTGTCACAGTCCCTGTGCCCTACTGAGCACATTAATACTTATTGAGCTGTTCTACGAATCATCTCATACTCATGTCATAATACATAGTGACATGTTTATATTTTATTATTCCCTTGTGTTTTGTTGAGTAATAAAATATATGTGCAAATAGTGATTGTGTTTGTTCAAATTGTAGTCTTGGTGGTGCCTCATACTAATACTAATACCATCATACATCATACACCCGAAGTCCAGTCTACAGGCGTGCACATGTCCGTGGGAGGTCGCCCCTGGTGCAATAGACCAATTGTCACAATTACGTCCACGTCCTGTCATTTCCCCCAACTTCAGGGTGCCCTTCTAAACTAGGCTAACAGACCCCAGCTAGCAGCCTGCGCCTATTCACTACCAATGCACACAATTACCCCCTCCCCAACTTGCCCCTGTAAAAAATAATAAAACAAGCCCTCATTAGGTACAATAACTGCTCCCCAATGCCGGCCCCTGCGTGTGAACTGTGATGACTGAATGCTCCCTGAGAGGTCACGACCCCAGGTCAACAGGCTGGTGCCCCCCGTGTGTAGTATAGGCTGTGTGTGTGTATATATGTGATATGCCAGGGACCAGCATAATCAGACAGGGAACTAATGTAAACTTGGACATGTTTATTTCCTTGGATTCGTGTACATGGGTGGATATTACCATAGCTGATGATAATAGAGACACTTATATGTAAATAGGCCCTATAACTGTAAATATCAATTGCTTTGTGGCCCTTGAACAGAATTGTATGTACTATCATTGCCATGTGAATATTCAATATTGAAGGTATGCCAAAGGCCCGGGCCAAAGGAATCAATATTTGTGAGTTTAATCATACGATATTGATGATATGCATCTAATGAACCTTCCCATATGTCACAGAAATGTCGCCAATACATTTTGTATGAACTCAAAACAAATGGGTAACTTTCTGAAAACGAGAATTATGCAGTTTGTGGTGTAAAGCATGTTAAGTAGACATTAGCCAGTTATTTATTTTTCATTCCAAATGATGTTAAAGGTAGACCTACCATAAAAAGAACAACTTTTGAATACATAATTCATAATAGCCCATGTGTCCTACAATTGCGGTTTGGTACATAAAGAGATAAAAGACCATCATGGAAAATTAATACCAGAATAAGCGGCAAAGTATGTTATTCATTAGAGAGACACAAATAGACGACCAGATGGAATGAGTCTGAACGTAAAGGATGTGCCCAGAGGTAACAGTGCTGTAATTGGCCACCAGGTGCCAGTGTGAAGGAGGCGTATCCTTCCTGATTACTGTGTGATGAGGACGGATCTCCACCCAGGAGTACTTATCGGCCTTATCACCAGGGGCCATTGCTACCCCTGCTATCTCGTGTACAGGGTAATCGTGTGTCCAAGACTTCTTGGCCTGGTATTTCCATTCCTCCCCTAGTATAGCCAATATCTAATAAATAGACAAATGCCAACGCTCATTGAGATACTGTCTCTGCTGTATTTTCATGAGTGGGGGCTGGGGCAGTATCCCCCGAAACCGCAGGCTGAGTGGGATGTGCCCCAGTCCTCACAAGTGAAATACATCAGAGCAGTATGAATGTAGTTACCATTTGTGCTTTTTTTTATTCGGAAGCCATTTAACAGTTTTTAAGCCCATTGAATACGACCACATTGTATTCAATTGGGGGCATTTGATACGGCCCTTCCAGTACATAAGCATAGTAAATCTTTTACGAATACGACCACTCTTTTTTCCACCCCTTCCTCCCTTTTTTGATCCCAACTATACCCCTTCTTTTCCACACCCATTCCCTCCTTTGGTCATTCCATTATGCTCCTAATCCCCCATTCCCCTAACCCCAACACTCTCCCTGGCTAATCCATGCATTTTACACATGACAACACCCCTATGTATAGTGATAGGAACAACCCAGAACACTATGGCGCCTATAGAATGTTGAATAATAAATCAGTAGCATTTACAAAAGGCCACTGCGTATCAATAGTGGGCAGGGCACAGGTTCGTGTGGTTCCCTTTGTAAAACATTATCCAATAATTAGGATGACCGCCTCGAAAGCAACGAGAACAAGCCCACTAGACATCATCCTGATTATTCATTGATGGGGGCAGATAGCTGCAGCAGGTACTATAGACCTCTTCTTTTACCTGAGAATTGGTATTAATTTGGAGGATTACATCCCTCATCCCTACATACGCATGCAGCGTGTGAAGGGGACAAGGTTTAGAGGGGATTGAGCCTGTATGGATGACCACACAGAGGAAAATGTGAGAGTCACCTGGACTCACATGCCATAGTCAGACCCATGTCGCCAAAACCACCCTCATGTGAGAGTCTAGCTGACTTTGACTGTAGAGATAGTCCAGCACTGCCTGACTTTCATGAGAACGAGAGTCCAGCATTGCCCGACTTTCGCCTTTCCACAGTCCAGCACTGCCTGACTCTCATTATGATGAAAGTCAGACAGTGCTGGACTCTTGTTGTGATGAAAGTCAGGCAGTGCTGGACTTTCACTGCAGTCAAAGTCAGGCAATGCTGGACTCTCATATATGAAAGTTCAGCACTGCCTGACTTTCATACTCAAGGGTAGTCTGGCAATGCTGGACTTTGGCCTCAATGAAAGTCAGGCATGGCTGGAATCTCTTCTGTACAGTAAGGCTAGTTGCTTATTTGCATTGGGGAATGATCTTTTTAAATATATATATTACCTCCCTGACATCTGTGAAAATAAATCCTATACAAAAATGTTATGTTTTCCTGAATAAGAAAGGGTGTGCAATCACAGACCAACAGTTATTTAGGTATGTAACAACACCATAATACATGTACCAACATATGTCAGAGGTAATACCCAGAATCTCAATATATATAATTTCCAAAAATCCACAAAAATGGTGTCTTATACCCTACCATTAAATCTCAATATTGTATTGTGTCCCCACCTGGTAGCAACCAAAGAAGGCTCAGGCTAACTGACCCTTATCCCAAAGTCAGACATTGCCTGACTGTGGCTAGAAAGTCAGCCTGACTCTGGTATGAACATCTGTCTTCCCTGACTGTCATACAAGGATCAGGCTGACTCTCAAATAGGAGTAACTTTATTGGACCATCAAAGGAGGCTCAGCCTGACTGTCCATTAATGGAGTGAAAGTCCAGCAGACTCTCCTACCTGAGTCAAGCAGTGCCTGACCCTGGGGAGAGTCCAGCTGACTCTCATTTTTTTCTCTGTGCAGAAGGTGATGGGATAACAACTGTGGTGTAGGTCACTGGTCATTAGTCACACAGATCCGATACTACCCTGCCCTTCTACAGCTGCCTGCAGCATACAGGTCTACCTGCCACCACTCGTATAGGCAAAAATGCATGTCCTACCATTAGGCATAGTACCAGCTATGGATTTCTATGATAACTTGTTAATCTTTAATGGTTTCTCTTAAACTGTTTCGCAACAACACTGTAGTGTAAAAATGATTTATTAGTGCCAGTTAATATTGGACTGAGCTTGCCTATAGTATATTACGTTAACCATATCTAAGCAGGCTGTCCATACATACTGTTGTAGAGAACGCTTTATTATAAAGTCTTCCTACTGCAATTGTAAGACAAGTATGTGCGCTTTATTCAAAACTACTGATCAGCTAGTGGGAACCTTTCCCTGGTTGTCTCGAACCAGGCCCCTGGGGTGAGCACTGACTATATGAATGTGACTACCCACGGCCACCCTACAGCGCCCCCCCCCCCCCTTTCCACACTGGTAGTGTTCTGACCGCCCCTCCCTTTCAGATTGAGGAAAGATGTGCACAGTGACCAACCTCCTATGTGGGGTAAGTGAGGTTTGAGGTCCAGACAAAGCAATGACAAACTCACGCTGCAAACTTACCAATTAGCACTGCAAACTTACCAATTGGTCCTTCCTAACAATCATAAATAGTTTTGTTGTCAATTAATGCTGTATAAACTCAAGGAACTTTAACCAAGAAAGCCTTATGCCTCAATTCCCAATGGGATTAGGGGGTGACCGCCCTTTTTTTAAACATTGGAGTGGTGTGACCACCCCTTTTTTTTAGCCCTTCTGACAATCAACCGCTCCCGCTCCGGAAGATCGTGCTGCAGTGGGTATCCAAATCATACCTCAGTGCCCCCCCCCCCCCCCCCCCCCAGGACCAGACCCCACGGGCCCCACCTGATAAACCGGCGGTTGCTATACATCAGTCCACAGACGCCATCGGCGTCTCCACAGTCCTGACCATTTGCTTGTGTACGCACGACTGACCCTCGATGGAGTTCAGACTCTACAACAGAGGTTTGGACTCAACTAGAGTCGGTCACTGCCATCTTGATACCACCCACAAATACCCAGGAGATTCCATCATGCTTCTTCCTGCGGAAAATATACTATAGTTGTGTAATGAATGGATATGTTAGCAGTTATTCACATTTACACCCACAGGAATGTTCCATGCAATGTTGGTATATATAATACATATATAACTAAATACATTGCAACCGCCCATTTGTTTAATTGTCGATAAATACCCAGGTGCAGTTTAATGGAATTGGCAAACTCGTCCCTACAACAGAGTCCATGAACTGTTTTGGGAGACGTAACCAGCCAATAGAGCAGGTTTGTGCTCTTCAGCATGAGCCGTGAGCAGCTCTGAGCACCTCCTAGAGACCTGTCTCATCAATCAGACTGGGTGTAATTAGTGTGCTGTCTTTAATAAAGCCCCAACACATGTAATTATCTAATCACTGAGTAGGTAAGACTACTGAAGGGTTAGGCAGAGAGCACTCTCTAGCTACAGCTGATCCAACCCTCTCTGGTCCTCCATGAAATAATCTCCTTCCTTACATATTGGCACATAATTATATACCCTCGTCTGCCCTGGAGCTCAATCCCTTTTTCATAAGATACGACTTGTGCCTGCCTTATTCGCAGGCAATTTCTCTCATTAGCTATATCATTTTTTGCAATGAGATGAATGATTGTCATCTCCTTGCTCTTAGGGTTTCCCCTTTGTGATAGGTCAAAGATCCCAAGCACAATATTTATGTTGCGTATGTTCATGCTGTGCAATCGGGAGTGATTTTAAATCCTCACCTCCTTTATAAACAAAAGGCCCAAAGTGCCGGTTCTTGTTCAGCTCAGACAGTTAAATACTGGAGGGGCAGCAAACGTTTCGCCTTTACATCCGATTCTCCTGCCATGTTGTTGGAGTAGACAATGTTTCTATTTAGGTTATGTATCGCCTGTCGACTACATGAAGAATAGTTATTGCTGAAAATTGCTTAGTACCAATCAGTAATTACACACACCACAACTACAAAGACTTCCTCAAAGAGCGAGCCATGTGCAAGCCCCTGTATAATGTATCCAGTGGCGGATCCAGGATTGTATAGGGGGGCGGGGGCAAACCTGGCCAACCTAGAGTGACTATCTGTTTCCCGCGCCAAAGCGCATCAGTTGTATTAAGGGGGTATGGGGGCATGTCCCCCAGGAAGATTTTGTTCATCTAGCCTTGAAATGGTGAATTCTCACGCATTTTAGGACACCCCCCCCCCCATCCAAATCAAGGGCCCTCAGTCAGGCCCTATGATTCATACTTCACAATCTCTTTATCTCTTTCCCTCTTTTCTTCTTTTTTCTTTTCTCTTCTTCCTCTTTTTTTCTTCTTTTTTTTTTTTGGGGGGGGGGGGGGAGGGGGGGCCAAGGCCCGTCGCCCCCCCTGGATCCGCCAATGGTATCATTACTTCAAGGAGAAGGACCTACTCGGTATTAGATAGCAGGCTTCTGTGAAATAGAAGGACAAGATAATTATTTTCACAGTGGCTGGCAGAAGGTCTTTATGCCTATGTTATGGTAAAATTGTCTAACTCAACCTTGAATATTTACCCTGTGTGTAGCAGGCACATTCCACTCAGTGTAAGGAGTGTCTCTCAAGTGTCATTAAAGCATGTCACACCTTTAACCAACCTGCTGACAGTTCCCATGACAACACGTCCCACTCACAGTACTCCCACCCCCTCTACCAACACCTCTCCCGCAGTGCCCTACCACCTTCATCCAGTCCCTATAGGCTGTTTCCTCCCACCTGGATGAACACTGGTGAAATGGTACAGAATTATCCCAATCGATTCCGACCCAAACACCTCCATTCCTAAACTAGATACCCAGTCCTTTGCACCATAAGAGGCCCTGATTCAGGTCTACCCGGATGCTGGTGAGGGGAGGCTCACACAAAAGGTGAGGGAGGATCTAAGAGGCCCTCATGTAGCCACCCAGAGAGTGACAGGGCATAGGCAGTCAGTCAGTTGTAAGGACTGTCTGTATTGGAAATACAACTCCCTGTTCTAGATTATTGACTCTCATCCTTTATTTGGTAAGTGATGTATGGATTGGATGGAGACGGTAAATACTCCGTTAAGCAGGCTTGCTTTACTTTTAGACTCGCATCTTCACTAACATGGAGTCTAATCCTGAATCTAGGTACTGATATGTGTAGGTTATAAACGCGTTCTCATATTGAATCTGAGTACCAGTGTACATGTGCCTGCTTAGTTTATGAACCAATTTTCCTTATGCAGTTATACATCAGCTATTTCATCAGCTTGATGTGCTTGTATACGTTTAGTATGAATCATTTTAGGTACGCATCATGTCAAGGATTATTTACAGTGCCCACATTGAGCATAGATCCTGTGTTAATGTAATTTAAACAATACCTGGAAGACAGGTTTTATCGATCTGTATGCTCCACCCACCTCAGGCCATAATACTGAGACATAATTCATCTTGCCATGTAGGCATGGCCACAAAACATGTCACATTTTTCTTTCATCATCTTGGGTACTTATTGTTCGGCTCCTACTCATAATCTCCAACCCAACCTTCCCAATATAACATGAACAGATCCACCACCAACTATTCTCTGAAAGTGAGAAGTAACACCCCATTTTAGATAGTGTCATGAATTATGTTAGGTCAACTTCGCATTTTATTCTGATTCCCTTTCTGTGTCTGAATACCTACCGTCCAACAGCTCTCCATCTTGTCCAGCATCCATTGTATCACACTCCATTATGTGCAGTCCCCTTCCTTCTGACATAGACTGCTCCCTACCTGTACATACATCATTCCCAACACTAAGGGCTCTGCCAGCACCTGATTGAAACAGAAATCATTGCAACACTGGCGGTCCCTTATATCTACCCGATGCACCCGAGGCTCTACCCCGTTATTTGGCTGACAACCCCTCCCCTGGCAGTAGGCAGACATGGGAGACAGAGCAGAATTAACATTAAGACACAGCCCAGGTCAATACAAGGGGATTTCCTAAACAGAAAAGAGTTGCTATTGGGTGCTGAGTCAGCAATAATATGCTACAAAATCATCAGTTGTGCCCTGTTAGTTTGTTTTCACAAATGAGTTGATATTGGAGCAAAATGTGAAAAAGATATTAAAACATAGCATTCAGCCTGATATCTAAATATATTTCAATATCTTCTTCACATTTTGCTCCAATATATATCAAAGAACTAAATTAGAAATGGTGGTACTACTGAGCGCCGTGGATTCTAAGTGGGTATGTTATATTTTTGATTCATTGTAACTAGCATCTGAAAGCCACCTCATAAGAAGTAACAAAACATCAAAAGCTTTGGTCAGAGTTTTGCAAAAGCAGAATTAAATTGACGATTGCTGGCTATTTTTGTTTTTTAATTTAACATGGTGTCTCCTCCATTTTCGTACAGTATTCATTCCCTTCATCTTAATATCAATAACTCATTTTCTCATACGTCACTGCAGTGGACATGATTGAGCGATGTATATATACATCAACAATGTGCCCTGCACATGAGTTCATATTCTTCAGTATTAGGGCTATCATATGCAAGGTGATAATGTAAAATGGTAGTATTAATCTGTTCACCTTTAGTATGTCGTAACATAATGTGACAGGATTCATGTATCTGAAAGATATCACAGGGTAAGTATGATGTGTCTCAAAGCATTGTTATGGAACCTCTACATTGGAAGTAGATATCTCTTATAGTTATACTGACAGCCATAGCTTAAAACTATTCGATTGGGCCTGCATCTTTTATATCCATTGCCCAGGGATTATGGAAAACACATTTATTTTGGGAGTATGCTCCCTTTTTGAGTGTCGTCCATTCCCTTCTATAGTTATCTTCTTTTTTAGAAGGATATTATCCTCATTTATATGCATCGATGGATCTCCCGTTATAAATCACAACCATGCAGTAGGCACTTTTCCTAACACTACTGACATGTGTCATACATCGACCTCTGCACTGTGGCTTCCTACCTACGTAGGGCACTTACAGTAATATAATTATATTAATATAAAATTGCTTTGTGGTCTCTCAACAAAGGAACATACATTACTGGACAATGTAAACGCGATGGCAAAACATAATGTCAGACCGTGACTGCCCGGGCCAGAATGCAGTGGAAGGACAGTGTTAAGCCAGTGCTAAAACAGTTGAGTGTGACAGTAGTGCTTCAGTGTTGAAACAGTGTCAGTAACAGTGCCAAATCAGCATCCACTGCCTGTTCACTGCCGAACATTACAGAACAGGGTAGTAGTGGTCCAGTGATAGAGCAGTGTATGATCAGTGTGCAAGCAGTAGTGGATCAGTATGTCCGAAATATGTAAATGAGGTGGTAGTGCTTGATCAGTAGCCTACTGATTTAGCACTGCTGTAGCAGTGTCTATTCAGTAGGTGTTGTAGCCCATAGAAAACTGGGGTTGTGGCAGTATTGGATCAGTACTACTGATCAACCACTGTATTAGCAGTAGCTGATCAGTAGACTACTGATGAAGCACTGCTGTAGCAGTATGGCATCAGTAGTACTGATGCTAAGGTGAGCAATCAGTGGATATAGAAATGTATATACATGTACAATTCAAAAGGCCTTTCAAGATGTTGACCCAATAGAAAGAATGAGGCTGTTAGTGTGAGAACAGGTCTGTGTGATTTACTTACCATAGTCAATTCCTAATTCTATTTCAAGTAATCCACTGTGATCACAGGGTATTGAATGTATTGTATGCCCATTCTTGTAGGATTGAGTAGCCTCCTTGTCAGATATTTCTGTAAAATATGCTCCCTATGTGTTTCTCTGTTGGTCCTGCTGGATTCTGGCGCATTCTGTCTAACTGTCAGATTTGAATGTGTCTAGTAACTCAAATAAAAGTAGGCCATAAGTACCAGTATGTCAGTACTGAATCAGTGACTACTGAATTACACTGACACTCGCCCTGGGGACTATGTCCCAGAAGTGTTGGATCAGTAGCCCTGGAAATAGCCCATCATCTGACAAAGAGATAGCAGTGGAAGTTCAGTGGACTACTGGGTCTGCACTGAATAAAGCAGTGGGGGATCAGTAGTTTTGGGAGTGTTGGATCAGTCCATACTGACATATGAAGTGGTGAATCAGTTTGGTTTCAGTGGTCACTGATTTAAGAAGTAGCTACTGCCTTCTGGCCCGGGTGGGAATTTACAGCCGTATTCTTTATTATTCTGACACTGAAAATAATGCGTATGCTCTATTTTTCCGTATTCCCTTTTGAAATGACATGTACATGAAGTATATATATATATCGCTCAGAGGTTGTTGAATAATGAAACATGCAGTAGCATTTACAAAAGGGCAGTGGAATCAATAACCTATAGGACATGGGGTAAGGTGGTTCTAGGCATAACTATGATGAAACAATAGGATTGCAATAATGTATCCTTCATTCTTTGTGTGTGGGGGCGGGGGAGGGGCACAGCAGGAAATCTGAACCTCTCCCTATTGAATTTGCCTGAAATGGGATACGATTTAAAAATAGCCAAACAAAGCTTGGACTCATCCTTCAACCCTACAGCAAAATGCAGTGTAAGGATCGGATGCGGTTTAGGGGAGAGTGGGGCTTATCTGAATAATCAGGGGGTGAGGTGAGGACCTGTGGTATAGGTCACAGGCCATTAGTCACACAGATCCGATACTACACTGCCCTTATACAGCAGCCGGCAGCATACAGGTCTGCTTGTCTCTGCTCCTATTGTGGGAGACATAAATCCCAGTACATGTCACATGTGTGTGTATCCCACTACTAGGAGTTTCTAGAGATGCAATTGCTAACCTGCAAAAATATAATCTATTTCTATATTTATAAGCAAGACATTCATGTAGCATAAAACATGATTCTTTTTATTATTATTAATATTTAGAGGAATAACGGTCACTTCAGAACATGTCCTTCCTTATTATCTCCTAGTTACTGTGTACCAGTGAATCGTTCACTGAGGCAGGAACGTTTGATGTAGCAGATTGTAATGTTTTCTGATCAAGTTCACCATAACCTTTACATAAATAGGCGTTGAAGGAAATCAAGTATTCAACAGTGTACTACATAGATATTGCATGTTCACTTCCTAAGTATATTTATCTTTCAGGTGTACTGAACAGCCGATTGAAATTATTTCCAGATTGTCTCTAACCAAAGCCAATAGACTATGTGTTGGAAGCACACGAACGCCCTTATTATTGTTACCTCCCTGGACCCGACCCATTACCTGTGTATGCATTTCTGACAGAAGATGGCACCCAGGCCCCACAGCAGGGGGTTGTACTACACTACAGCTGGTAAATGCAGCCCCACTGCCTCTCAAGATCATCTCTAGATAATATTGTCCGTTGGGATTTCTAGATTCCTTATTCCTTGATAATACTACATGGTGTAGTTATTAAGAATATCACATTGGCACTCTTAGTCAAGTTGTAATTACACATCTGTTTGATCATTGCTATGAAGTTTGACAACCTGCCTCAATAAGATGACCTTGATTGTTCTATGTGACACAACTCATCAATAGAGCAGGAGCTATGAACAGCTCTGAGTAGCTCCAAGAGACCTGCCCCATCCGTCATGGCATCAATGAGACAGGGGGTAATTTGTTGGACGTCCTTAATAGATCTCCAACACATGTGATTGTCTACTCCCTGAGAGCGCTGAGGGTACTAGGAGCTGTCGCTGAAACTAATCTTATCTCCTCTGGCCTCCTCTCAATATTCTTCTTCATTACAGATAGGTCAATGTTTGAGAGCTTGTACACGCCTCAAAGTTCAACTCCCCGCCCTGCTTAATTTCGCGTGTCCATGATTCCTGGCTTTTTATCAATTATGTTCTTTGCAATTACAAGCATATCGTTTTCTTACGGGCCTTGTTATTTGGATTTTGAGACAGCACTTTGAGATTTACAGGCAATGTAAAGATGTACAGCCCCCCCCCCCCCCAAGGACATGAATCAATGTGGCATATAATATTTGTGCCACATGAATAGGCACGTGTTGTCACTCATTTTCTCTTGAATCGGTATTTATTCATCTCATTTAAAGTTGGTATTAGGGCTAAAACCATCCTTCCCTGTGTTGTACATACTGCTTTATAGAAGCAGTCAATGCTCATGGTACGAGACCGCATGATGGATGGTTGCTACTGAATAGTATTTAGCAGAAATAGGGGATTAGACACACTACAGATGCAAAGTCATACCCAGGTCTAATCAAAGGGAGGTCACATCCTGGGCCTTTGTCTCTATGTCACTACATCAATCACCTATAGGGGTAATTCATCAAGTCTTGTTAACACTAGAAGGATGTGCACAGCACTGACTAGTAGGCATGTGTGAACATTGAGATTAGGTTTGAGAAAGAGCTTTTTATAGCTTGCAGCAGGTTCTTATATCATCCTAAATCAACATTAAATATGTATACATCCTGCGTGTAGCGTGATTCTACCAGGTTTAAGGAGTGCCCTTCAAGTGTCATTGAGCCCTGTCTCACTTTTAACCAACCTGCTGACAGTTCCCATGACAACACCTCCCATTGATAGTGTATCCTTCTTCCCCTGCCGCAGTGCCCTACCGCCTTCCTCCACCCTATAGGCTGTTTCCTCCCACCTGGATGAACACTGGTGAAGTGGTAGAGAGTTATCCCAATCGATCCCCGCCCTAAACCCTCCATTCCCAAACCAGAGCCCCAGTCCTTTGCACCAAGAGGAAGCCCCTGATACTGGCCTTCTGAAATGCTGATGAAGGGAGCTGCTGGTGGTGGGAGGCTCACACAAAAGGTGAGGGAGGATGTGAGAGACCCTCATGAAGCCATACAGGGAGTGAGGTGGCAGGGCATAGGTATAGTTAGCCAGTTCTAAAGGGTTATGTGTATGGGGAACAACTTCCTATTCTGGGATATTGATCCTCATCTGCTATGTACTTTATGAATTGGAAAGATACAAATAACTGGCTCTGTTAAGTAACTTAAGTTTTATTTGATTTTGTATCATCACTAAGTATTGTGAGTTTGATTCTGGCTTCTGACATGTAGATCTTGTAAATTCTTTTATGATGTCTCAACTACCCATCTTCACTATTATGGTACACCTCAACAATGCCAAAGGCATGTCACTCTCGCCAGGCTATTCCTAGATGTTAATACCCATCCATCTTGATATGCATCATTCATATAAAGTGACTGAGTTTCTACAGGCCACACAACACTCAGAGATGTTGTATCTATAGTAGATGCCAAGAAGATAGCGACCACAACTTATCGATATGCTTCACCAATCTAGTTCCATAGTACTGACACATAATTCACAGTCTTGTCAAGTAGGCATGACAACAAAACGTGTCACATTTCGCCTTCATCAGCTCCCCTACTTATTATTCCTCCCCTCCTTTCGCTCCCACCTCTCATCCTCCCTATCTAAGACCAAGCCCTCAATGTGCTTCTTCGACGATTGAAAAGCAAGAACTCCTCCTCTTTGGAAGGTGCCATGTTCATGACAGGAAGTGAGCCGCTGGGTGGTGGCCATATTGAATTCTAATCAGCCAACGTGGCAGTTATTCTGATTCCCTTTATGGGAAGGCCACTCTTGAGACACAAGTGTTCCATTTTGTGCAAGGTCTCGGCTAGCGTCCTTCTCCCTCATACATGCACCCTCATGTGAAGCCTCCTTACTACTGATATATAGACCGCTCCCTACCTGTATACACACCATCCCCTACACTAAGGGCTTTGGCATGCACCTGATTGAAAATAGAAATCATTACTATACTGGTCCCGCCTTTTATCTACCCGCTACATTACCCCTATACCCCCTTTTCTAGTTGACAGCACTCCCTCTGGCAGTAAGCGGATGCAAGCCGACAGAGCGGAATTAAGAGTAAGACACAGCACGGGTCAATGTAAGAAATTTGCAGATGGAGAGGGGAAATATGGGTGCTGATTGAGTTGGCAATACAAATCTGGGTCATCACAAGTTAACCCATGATACGATTCAATTCAATTCAAGTATTAGCTAAACTAGCAGTGATTATCTCGAGTCATAATTAAGCTACTCAAATCTTATGTCAATGCTGTAACAATGTATCAGGATACCTAATTATTCGAAAGTTCGAATACATAATAGCAAGCATGGAACCTCTGTAAAAAGAGATTATCATGCAGATCTTCTGCGCTTAGTTTCAAGTTGAAACTGTGTTATCAGTTTCAACCTGCTAACCTTTAGTTTGCCATAATACTGTATTGCATCTCATATCTCACTGCCGCAGATTTGCAATCCTCCAGGGACTTTTTTTTTTCTTACTTGCAATTGAACTCGACCTATCATACTGTCTAAGATAACACCAGCGTAAATTGCGATCCGACGTCAAACCTTCCTAATTTGCATGGTGTTGAAATACAACCAACTTTAGGGCAAATCCTTTGAAGCAATTGGAAGGCCAATGACATTTCAGGAGAGGTTGATTTGAGATATTCTACTGTGGTGTAAAAACTGTGGTAAATGGGGGTAATCAGGAGGGTACAACACTTTTGAATTTGATATTACATCACATATTTGATAATATAAATAGCACTCAGGGTAGGTGCTGTCCAGATATCAACTGATACTATCAATGTGGCCCAGAATAAACCCACAGGCAGCAAGGTCCATGACAGCAGTGTCATATTCAGGATACAGGCAGTCATTGCTTTACAGTCTGGCATATTCCATACCTATTGTGCATACTTTGGATGGGTAAGCCATCACAATAGGCACTGACTCATTCATATAAATGTATATGTCACCTCATATAAATCAGAACAAGTAGCTCCTATCAATACACCCAACACCTGGCACCTCGTACACGTGGCTGGGATTCTGCCTGGGATTCTGCATGATGGCTGCCTGTGTAGGGACTAGGATGAATTAACAGAGATGGAGAGAGGGGTGTCACCCCTAGTGGCATGTACTGTATAGACGGCTGGAGATATCCTGTTGTGTGATAACCTAGACATATGAGCTGACCTTGTCTCCTGAAGCAGTAGGTCTTGTATATGAATGCAGTGGACCTCAAGTCCCACCCTTTCCTATTCTGTCCCTGGTGTATAGACATCAGTATATTATGGATTCTATATCCTTTGGAGACAGTCATATGTGTTGGTTTCCTAGACTAAACAGACAAAATATCAATAGATACAGGAAATATATGGCCCTTAGGGAGATGTGAAAATTCTCATTCTCTGTGTCATACACGGTGTGATTTGTGTATAAGACCCAAGGCTGCTTCTATAGTACTATAAAGTTATGGATTACAGTTTTGGTCTTAAGTGTTGTCAAAATAAATCAGTACCATTTAATATTTTGAGGGGGAAAACACCTGCTCATTGAGGAGTGTCCCGATACTTCTAAGAAAGTATTAAGAAGCCCCAGGCACACAGTAATCAGCCGGTAATGTTCAGCTAACGTCACTTATGTCAAATAAAAAAAGAAAAGGTAATCTGAAAACTACTGCTCTAATATGCAATATAATGTAATGTATGATAATATTACACATAGAAGGCTTCACAGAACAAAACAATATTCCTCTCGGTGATTTCATTCCTCCATAATAATAGTATGGTGAGCCAAAACCGCACACCCTCTTTCTGCACAATTAAAGCTGAATCGGTGTCTGGAACATAATGGTCGGTTCTTTTTCACACATAACACGCCTATAAACCACGACTGTGTCCCAGTCTTAATGGGGCAAGAGGAGGTGATTCAACTGCTAAGTTAACAATTTTAAAGAAAAAGTAAGTCTTTCGGTTCCCGTTCTGGGGATGGAAATGGAAAGTATCGTATTGGAAGTACCTTTGGATTCGTTGGCGTCATGGTTTCCGAACTGAAAACCGATAGTTTCGAGCTAATATTCTTTTGCGGAATCACGCTGCTTCCCAGTCTAGCATACTTACTGAGCTATATTACTCTGTACAACTCACACACAGCTGATTGCCCCAACAATATAGGAAGAGATGGGCTAATGTTCCTTATAAGTATGTAAGTAACATGCAATTTACTGATTATCGGTAACATTTTATGAGGAAGGTTGGACTAAGATGGTCGTCCGCTCGGCAATCTAGATTGTGCCACAGTATACTTATGAAAGCTCAGGTATCATGTATCCATTGAGGCTATTTCGCACTTGGTGTAAGTAGTATATTCGTTGGGACTCTGTAGCAGGTTTTGGTAACTCGACATTAGTATATGGCTGATAACGATCAGATAACTCTTTAACCCAAACAACAGACAATAAGACTTATTGGGTTTTAGGCACATACATGCTTTGCTTAGAATAAGTCTTTGCTTTCCTATTTGAAGTACCAACTATAGTTTACGACCTTTATATGATATAATCAATTACTAAAGCTATTGAAAATACCAATCATTAAGGACAAGCTGTACGGTATGTCATGGATACCATTATCTGTTACCAGGATACAGGGATCCTATATACATAATAGTTAATCCTATCATGTGTGTACACCTAGGCCTGTATATAATTATACTCCCCTCTGCACGGCCCTCATATCAAGTATTCATAAAAGCCCTTACGCTAATTGAATCAATTGCTTTAAATTACTACACACTGATACAGGAGAGGTAGAAGCGACCGACCATCATTACAGAGTCTGTTTAAAAAGTAAATCCCCAATGTGTGCAATGCCTACAATTAACAGGCTTAAAACCGCCTAATCTCGTGCAATTAAGGATATTGGCCGGGCAATTAGATCGCAATCTCCATGCCCCAAAATAATTACTGCGCTGTTGACCCAAGGCTAATCTTTGTCCTTTTTCTAAAGATCCCTTTTTTCTTGTTTCCTCACAGAGGAGGAGAATGGCTGCTTACGGTGCCTCAACTGCCTGGCCCGTGTACCCTGCGCCACCTTGGCCGCTTGGGTAACCATGGCAATGTCCACCGGCGCATGCGTCGGGGGCCTATTGATTGCACGAGAGAAGACGAAGGACATTCTTGACGACGATGACTTGTAAGTAGCCTGCTTATGATATCTGCATTTTAAAGTACATATTATATGGAAATTTGTGATGGTGTAGGCATAATCCATCTACCCCATTAGCACCAAACACCTATACCCAATGGAGTGCCTCTTCAAGGACTCGCCACCTTATATCATTAGCTCCCTCGCCGCTATAATCCTATTACCTACCCATGTCTGCTTGCCAGAAACAAAATCCTTGCTAAAGTATCAGTGCCTATGGTAACAGCAATTCAGATTGATGATACCAGGGGACATGCAATTCAGTGGCCTGTTCAGCAGGTACTTTAAGAATACAATATTTCTGAGCTGTTTCTATATGCAAGGGCTCTCTTCCATTCCATAGTCGTAAGCGTAAGCAGTGCTCTGGCTGGGGAAGGCGTCGACTTTCATGAACATGCTTGAATGAAGCTATAAAATGTAGGAAAGTACCTCTTTATGGGATATGAATTAAACACCTAGGCCTAAAGGGAGACTTAACATAGGCACCCCAGTTCCGATGAAGGCTTCAACTCATGGTATGACAATGATGGAGACCTCCCCCCCCCCTTATCTACACCTTATCTACACCCGTCCACCCCACACCTGTCACTACAAGTGAAGCTGCAGGCTGCTGTGTGCTGTATTTATAACCCCGAGCAGCTCTCAGATGCTCATAATCACCCTGACGTCGCCCCGGGTTCACCTTCCAGGCCCTTTTAATCCCATTGACGCGGGGCTGAGTTCTATATTTAGCAACATCACTTTGAAAAGGCACCAGCAGCTAGAGTATCTCCCTTTCTCATGCCCCGGGTATTATTTCAGCTTTTCCCATTTTGTTCACCTTTTTTTTCTAATCACCTCTCTCCTTCAAGCGTGGATGTCAACATCCCTATGCAATGCCACTGTGTGCTTCTTTCTTCCCTTCCCCTTTGGGAAGTTCCAGGAACCGGCCCTGATGTAATTCCCGCCCCGAAGCAGTTTTTTTAAGCTTGCCTCAGTGTGATCCTGAATTATTGACAGGTCAATTAGGTCATTAATTTCCTGCCCCTGATTGGCCAGACCGCTGATTGGCCGCTTTCCTTGCGACGCGAATTCGGGAACTTCTGCAATGGTTTCTGGGTTAAATCAGTTCCCCGGCGGCCAGGCTGGGGTGCTTGGTTTACTTCTAGACTACTACCTCTGAATGGAAAGTACGTCAGTAAAGACTGATTTCCTTTTGAAGAAAAAAGAAGATTCTTGAGCGATATTTTCGAAATCTCCCTTCTCGAAAATTGGGCATCTTTACAATCAGCTAAAACTGTTTTGGTGGACAGACGTTACGTGATGTGTACCAAATACAGCCCTGGATTTCTCTATGTGAAGAATAGGAATGTTTATCCAGAAGATTACCTACCACCATCTTCGCAGTGATATGGTATTGAACGCCAAATCCTTTCAGCAATTACTGTGGCGTCCCATGGGCCTGTATTGTGATATATCTCTGAGGCATGTAATCCAATATTTGCCTCCGGCACACCAACGTTTGCTGACAATCAAATATTGAGATAATTTGTCCGGCATCAGAAAGATTAACGGCTTATTTTAGGTAGCATAGAATGGAGGCACTCTTCTTATTAGTCCACACACAAGGATTTATCCTCCTGTCTTACTGTAGTGTTAATGTATATTATAATGCAACTTCTTTAGGATGGTCTGGCTGCCTGTCTGCCACCCTTGTAACCCAGTATAGCTTCCTCAAATACCCACTGAACATTGGATCCAACGTCGACCCTTTTGTCAACTTTGCTTTTACCACAAATATCCTGGGGTTTCTGTTGCTGAATAGAGGGTGTTTCCCACAGACATCCCCGCCCCAAAGTTAATTTCCTCTGCTTTGCTGATATCATTTCCCAACTTCATTCAATGTAATAGAAAATTTAACCGTTATCCTGCAGGTGCTAGGCTTATAGGCTTGGACGGTGGGGTGGTTAGACTGACATTGCTCCTTACAATCCACCTGTCCAACTTCCTGTTACCAAGACTGCATCAGTGTAGCCTACCGTAGATCTGCTAGATTATGATACTGCATTTGGTGCAGAGGCTATACGTAATCACCCTAATGCAGACCAGTAATGCTCTTCAATATTAGCAGATGCCCAGATCAGGTTCGATGCAATATCATGCAAGATCCAAGATTGGCTTATATACAAGACCCTTAACTCCAGACTCCTTGGAATCCAGAGTTTGGGAAATTCCTCATTCAAGTATTCTATCTGCAGTCACGGTTATGGATTGTCCTATCTGAAGGGCATCTTCCACAGTGAATGCTATGTGAGACTCATGATGGTAAGCACCCAAGTGCACACGTTGTTTTTCGCCGTTAATACCTACTATCTTGTAAAGATTGTTCCAAAATTGGGCATTTCAATACCAAGTATTATATTTTGTCTTAATACAATTTGATGCTATAAAGTAGAATTTAACTCTATTCCAAATGCCTCTCACATTCGAAACATAATTATCAAACTGCCAAATAACAGAAATTCGATAAACCAATATACGATTACATCAATGTATAACAGGTTCAACACAATTCTAATAAACTATCCATATTGAATTGGTTCATTGGAGTTTAGCCACAGCTCTGACTAGGATTTATTTCTGTGGTTTAGCCTGTGAAGCCCACAAAATGTCAGACAGTGCACCATTAGTACATTGCATGCCCTTCGGCCCTTCCACCCGTATGAGCTTTATTCTTTTCAACTAGATATCAATCGTACCAAGCCGGAAACAATTTACATAACATTACCTGAATAAAATTTAATGACTGAATGAATGATTTCAAAGAATACGGCAATTACAACTTGAGGTATCCATGCACAGGAATACTGTTGGATAAATAAAGTAATAATACAACAAATGGGGTAGTACAGAGAGGAGACTAGACCGTGGTGAACCAGTTCATCTTGTATAGAGACAACCATCCGAGACTACCCATGCTAAGCAAATGAGACACAATATAGACAGTTAAAATCGGGGGTCGTGCAGAGAAGGAATGAATGTCTACCGCAACCGAATGTTACAACATCAACAGCCTATACATTATTTAGTTTCGTCTTTCGTGTAATTGCCATCCACGATTTTACTCTGTACTCCTTTCTCTTTCCTGATCTACTTTAAAAGGCTTTGGGCCATGCCACTTACCCTTCCGTCTTTCATTCATTACTCCAAATCCTTTTACTCTGGTAACCCCTCCTACCTTACCTCCCCTCCAACTACCACTCATGTATCAGCTCGATGTACCCTGCCCCAGGCCAAAGGTACCCCTCCTGTCCCAACCCTTCTCCTTGAATGGTGATTTACCACATAGACCTATAAGGGGCCTTCATGAGGTGAGTGGGGCTCTGGGCCTCCAGGGTGGATCGCTATAATGGTATGATGGATGAGCGCTATAGCCAACTTTCTACTTGCCCCATACCAGCCCTCACTGCTATGACCTAACTCCATGATGCACCACCACCAACAGTTGCTTCTTACCACCAGTTGCTAGGATACACTAAGCACCATTGGCTGCAATATAGATGAAGTGTGGCAATTCAATGATTGTCAAAAATTCCCTATAGCAAGTAATAATGCACATTGAGTTAAAGCTAAATAGCCATAGGGATCAGCAGTATGTGACGGTGTGTAGCTGTTGGTCATGTCGGTTGTATGGCTTTATCATTGAATTGGCAGATATAGGCTGCTGCCTATTCAGTGCTGCAAGCACATCGAGGAGTTACTGTCAATTGATAGTGCGCTCCGATAATCTCTTCATCCTGTGAGACACCTCTGTGTAAGCCAAACTATCTTTTTGATAGGCAGGATAATGTTCACTGTCTGTCCTTTTTGACAGTTTATCCAGCTTAACAGCCTAAACCACCTGACACGTGTTGATTACAGAGATAAAAAGGCATGATTCCTTAGATAACTCACAATCATTGTCTGTCTCATGGACAGGCTCATCAGATACGATACGATGATCGACAGCTTAAGAATCAGCCACTGGTGTATGTGGCTAACACCTTATTCAATAGAGCTTAATCTACAGGTATTTCTTTTCTAAAATGTTGAAGTTTGTGTTCGTAGATGGGTGTTTTCCAGTAAAATATTGGCTATAAATGTGTATATTAGGGGTATATGTAGATGTAATCTTAAGTACGATCCTGACTGGGATTACCTTCATTAGGCTTAAAGGGTCAAGACAAAACGGTAGGTCTAGGTAAGGAGAGATTCGACTGATTACATTTGTGGCACGTGATAGAGGATTGAAACTGACATTTTAAGGTGTCTCGATACGTTCAAGATCTCCGTTTTGCCCCATACCTACATTTTACCGATTTGTTCCTTTCGTGCGCTAATCTAAGACAGAAAACATAACAGTTACTGTAAATTCCTATTATTTGGACAGCCTGAACAACCTTGCAGAGGAAAGAGTTGGACAAACAAAGTACCTACGTGATACATAACAGATGTGGTTGCGTATAGACATGAGAGGGGAGATGAATCTATGGTGAAGCCGATAACCCGTCTTACACAGAGAAAATATGTAGAATCACTGTGACTCTCGACTTGATCACTGAGGTAACTCTCCCCAGGACTCTGAAGTGACTCCCTAAGGGAGTGATCATTTATTTAACAACAGGGGGGGGGGGTGCTGGGTTGGGGGGGGGCAAAAAATTGTAACCTGTTTTGAGCCAAAAAGCCCGCGTGTCACTATGCTTCAAAGGGCCCGCGTGCGAGCCAATTTCCGAGGGGGGGGGGGTTAAAATTTTTGACCCCTTGACGGGGGGGTTGTAAAAATCCGCGCAAACCCACCACCCCACTTTTTGTGAAAAAATGATCACTCCCTGACATTAGATAATAACTCCATAATGACTCCTATTCTAGGACTCCATAATGATTGGGAGTCACTTTAGAGTCCTGGGAAGAGTCACCTCAGTGATCGGGGCTGGACTCCCATTTGAGAGTTACAGTGATTCTACTTCTTCTCTCTGTGAATAGACAAACCTCTTGTGTGTACATACCATATACAGCAAACAACGTCCCATGCTAAAAAAATAAAACTACCCGAAGCTGAGAAGAACAGTTAGATAGAACTAAAGTAGAGATGATTATGAGAAAATGATGTTGTGTCTGTCTACCCAGCACATATTGCACCACCAACAGTTGCATCCTTACTAGCAGCCACTAACATACAACCTTATGGTCTAGACACTGGTTGTTATTTGGAGAATGGTTTATAGTATCGTAATAATTCATTGAAAGACTGCTCTCCACCATTTCCCGATGCTGCAACTCTACTGCACTGGACAATTTAATCTAGCTACTCTTAGGTCGGACCCTTGCATTTCTGCTGGTTCCTATAATTTGGTAATCATTCACCAGGTCATCTCAAAGCAGCAGGTCTACAGAGGCTAACATCCAATTGATTGAATTTGTGCCTTTTTTTGTCAGAATACTGAAGTTGCTGTCCAATCCTTTCATACTCAAACCATCCTTGCCCAAATACCTGTAACTTTATGAGGCATCCCCCGTCTGAACCCAATCCCCCGAAATGGGATTTTAAAAGGTATTCCTTCAAATGCACAAACGTCCCGACCAGTCCGTATCTACGTCAGATATGATCTAAGCTGCATTTGAACTGCACCAACAGTTGCTCTTTAATGGCAGCCAATAACATCCCACAAGCCTTATGTTCTCTATTGGCTGTTTTGGGGGAATGATTTAGAATTCATATAGTAATATTATTTTATTGAGAGGGTGCGGCTGTCTCCCGATGCTGCAACTCCATTACACTGGACAGTACAGTGCAGCCACTGTTATTGATAGGACTTTTGCTTGTTCCCCGGCTCCTGTAATTTAGTTATCATTTAGGAGATTCTTCTGTTATCATAAAACAAGTAGCAACAGTTGCTTACAATATTGACAAACATGTCCATTGATTGTCTGCAAGCTGACATCTAGGTCTACACCTTTTCAGATTACAGCCAAGCTGAATAAAACTAAGGGCATTGCCAGCTGATTGCATTGGTAGAGGTGACAGCCTTCTTAACAATGTCACCCTACCCAAATCCGGTAACATCCTCCTCATTCATCGCGCTCAAATGAATTCGATCTGCAGGACGTACTGAGGTCCCTTTTACTAGTACATGTCACTTTATCTACCTGAAACATCCCCACCCCTACCTTTTAATCCCCGCCTCCTGTCCACCCAGAGATGAAAGTAGTGATTTCCAGATGACAATTCATGGCTTTCCTCCTGGACAGGTTCATCAGATTAGATACAATAATGACAGACAGCTTCAGAATCAGTCACTAGGGGGAGGAGGTTGTATGTCACATTTGTGTCTCTCCAGGACCATGTTCAAGAGATTGCTATTGATCCCCAGGTCCTCTGTCCCAAGTATATTAAGTAAGGAGATTTTCAGACATGTCAAGTATATACATTATATAGAAGGCTATCTCTGATTACTTTGGCGGTTGGGATGTCTGGGAAATATCATTTTTATTTACAGCATATAGTGTGCAAGCTATATTATTGGTTTGGCAGTCTATATCAACCAAAGTAGATTACAGCTAGTTTTCCAGTGGGTAAACATTCCTTGCTACAATGGACTGGTATGATGGTTCTCTGTCATCTGAGATGATTTATGAGATGCTAGGGTCCACAGGAAACGAAATGGGGTCCGTTAATTAATATCATAGAGGGAATAGAAATGATTTAACAGCTGTTCGAAAACTAGATAATTAAGTTTGAACGGTCTGAATACCCAGTGTTCTATCCGTTTCCACTTACATAGTCTCAACGATGATATTTTTAATTGCCCATTATATTTTGTCGCCCGGTTTGGCAAATAGATATTAAGCATGTTTGGTACCCTCTACCCCTCCACGAAGAAAGCACACAAAGTCACCCCAAAAAACGACCTATCAAAAACAACACCCCTTTTAAAATATCTAATTTTTATTTTGTTGTCCTCTGATCGGCTGGAAAATATTCACGTGACATCCACGGGGCAATATTGATGGGGATCGACCATTATTAGATAATGTTATCACCCTATTGGAGCCCCGGCTAACAGAATTTGTCTATATTATGTCTGAAAGTTTCCGTTTCTGAAAGGCCCTTTCTGGACATGATGTACTACAGTAGTCCATGGCATGTCTATATTATGGGAATTTCAGATCATAACCAATGTTACTAAATCTGGTGGATGTAGAAGATGAGGCCATGCACATGAGTTATTCTCTTAACATCACATTTACTTGATGTCTGACATTAATATTGTGTTCACACTCTTTCTAATGCGTATTGTTATAAGGAAGGAACTAGATGTAAAGGGGGTGCACAGGGGTCCCCCCTGAGGTCGGAAAGTCGCCGAAATCAAGGGGTCCAGGTCGAAAAGTCGCTTTTTGGACCCTTTAATCTATAGTATATTTTATCCAAAAGTCGCCATGTCGCCTTTATCATTGCCTTAGGTCGGAAGTCGCCTTCAAAACAGCCCAGGGCGCCAGGTCGCTTTTGACCCATCTGGAGCCACTGTAATACCTTCGGTAAAAAGGTGGACCACTAAAAAGTATCTTTCTGACGTTGTAGCTTCAGTAAAATGCATCACGTCAAATAGCAGCTCAACCATCCATCTCTGAATGTGGCTTTCATTCCAGCTCTTACAAATCACGAAGGTCTACCATAGGCCTTACCAAAAAAGGACCTGCAGGCTGCCTCTGTCTCAGCGTTAGGCAATCAATATGATACAGGAACAGGGGAAGCCTGTATGAAGAATCCTATTCATATTAAGTGCTGCCATGATACGGCGCCAGTCCCAACAATGTGTAGATCCATTGAGCAATTTATCCCAGCAGAATGAGAGGCAAAGAAACACCCAGCTCCGGTATTGGCATATACAATATTCTAAATGGATCCTGTTTGGGGTAGGCTGTATGGATTCAGTTGCTGATTTATGAAGCTGCTTGTCTTTTCCACATCCCTTCTCACCCTGGTCAATGTCGCCGTCACTTGGGCTAAACTAGAACAGTTGCTCTTACTTAGGCTGCCCATGGACGTGCTTACATGTATCCTCAGTATCTTCAGCTGAATTCCCTTTATTTGAAATTGATCTCATCTTCCCCCATTCTGATGGGATTATGGATATGGAACGTGTATCGCACGTGTACCCCTTTATCACCATCCACTGTTCGAATCTATCCCCATAATTCTATGATTTACAGTTTTCCTTTCCGCCTCATATGCCGGCAAAAGGTCCAAACTTTAACATACCCTACTTCACATGGTTTGTGTCAATACCATCCATGTCACTATAATTGGCTACAAGGGTGTCTCTAGTGATGACTACATACACTTTATCCTGTAATGAGATGAAAGATATTGATCTTTGTATATTTGTATCCCAGATATATTTCGCTCCCACCAATAGCCAATAATGATATCCATTGCTCCCCCTTGCCGTTAAGGCCTACAACTGCCCCCTCCAGTGTGTATAGAGGGTGGTGGTACTTGGTATGATATTCATTGTTACCTCTTGTCATTACAGCCTACAACTGCTGCCTACAGTTTGTATAGGAGTGGTGTTTGGTATGATATTCATCGCTACCCTCTTCTTGCTCGTCTCCGTCATCTCAAGTGGACGAACCAGTAAGCAGATCTTCAACACATCCAAGAAGAACATATGTGGCCGTGTGCTCAATGTATTTGTAAGTATAGCCCCCATGTTGTTGGATTTTGTATGTGGTAAGAACATGCAGGGTAGGCTTGCATAAGTCATTGATTTTAAATGAAAGGTAAAATAAAAGCAATTCGCGAAATGTATTGTCTTCTATGTATACTGTAAAATCAATAAGGCAAGGGGGTAGGATGTTGGAGATGAGTGTCAGTATCGGTGATGGAGGCCAGTCTGCATGCAGGCTTGCAATTCCAAAAATGCTTATTTAAATGTCAAAATGGGATAATGTGAAAAATCAGTACTTTCTTGTGGTTGTTTATTTAAATCCAGCTTCAGCCGCCCCCTCCCCTCTGTTTGAAATGATTTTATTTCAGTGGCGTCCGTTAACCTCCACCAATAACACGAGTTTGTGTAAGGTTAAACATTTCAACACAGACCTTTTAAATTTGTTTTAGACCTCTCATCTGGGGCAATTTAATCCTGGGGATAAAAGTTGAAACCAACAGTGAAATGAAAATGCCTTTTTTAAAGATAGTGTGTCGGTGTGTTGCAAAGGCCACTTGAATGCATTACTTTAATGAAACTAGTTTCACAGTGATGCCTAATGAAACAGCGCTATGGGTATAGGGCCTACAGTATGCAATGCCCTATAGTCGTGTCAAAAATAAGCAATCAAATGGATTATAAAAAGGTGTCAAGAGAGGACAATACTTTTTTTTTTGCTATTCATATAGAGGGAAATCAATTATGCATATTCATAATGAGGGATGGGGGATGAAACAGCTTGACCTCACATATTTTAAGGCCAACATTCACCAGATGGCGTTTGCCATCAGAGACGCTCTGTATTGCTGTCGGCACGCCAGGTACCCAATAACGTGAGAGATGAGGCAATGTGCGAGTTGTTGTTGTAGTGGTGGCCCTGCCCGCGGAGCCTCGTTATCGAGCTGCTAACTGCCCGGCGTCTCACCAGGGGGAGATGGTGTGCTGTATATTATCTCCGTTATGTGTCATTGGGGGCTGAGGACGGCCGTACGACGCTGCAGTTTAGGGTGGGAGATCCGAGGGACGTAAGGCACATAGGGCATACAAAGAGGTAGGAGAGAGAAAGGGATACTAAGTATGTGTACATGGAAATCGGAGGTGGGGATTTATTTTGAAGCTCAGGAGAAAAGGTTGGGATTCTAGTGTCTGGGACGTGAGAGGAAACAATTCACGCTGGGAGTTGGACAGCTATGCATTAAGAGATTTAGGATAGCTTTATTAGAATGAGGGCACTGGACTTTGGTGTATCAGCCGAGGGGTGGGACTAAGAAAGTGAAAGGAATAAAGAATTACGTAGAATACCAGGAGACAGTAGGAGACTCCTATGTAAAAACATACAACCAGAAAACATCAATATGTTGTGCCACGGCAGACAAAGGTCCTCTAATGTTGGTGCCAAAAACGGGAACCCCTCTCATCAACAATTCCCTTACTCAACACATCAGGCCGTCAGGGAATAAGTTCAGCATTTTCCATACATGGACTAAAATAACAGTTCCACCAGAGGGCAGCAGTGTTTGGACAGAGGACCATGAGCATTGTCCAGCTACAACATATTCACCCTATTTTGTGCCTGTAAGAGCTGAGCTCCCAGCCCTTAAGAGCCCTCTTGTGAATGAAAACTGAACTATATCCAAAAGTGCTTTTGGCCTCACTTCAACCATGACGGTCAAGCTTTAATATTAATATATTCAGGACAGACAGGGATCAGATTCATGAGATGCATATTGGCAGATCGTATATTGCTTTTCAGGTATTTAAATCATGTGAACATTTTTCAGGTATTTATAGATCATTATGAACAAATGAAAGAAAGGGACCCTATTTATGATTATGTACAAAACACATAGAATGAAATGACTGTTCACAACTTTATTCCACCACAATAAGGCAATCGTACTGTGGGCACCAGAATGAGCTGCTCCCACACAGTAGATACTTTTTATGGGGCCTTATCCATGTAGGGTATATGTACACAAGGTAACGAGCAGCTCATGTAGCAGCTCACGTGCGTGCCAACACCAGCAGGGCCAGGTAGCCTGCGTCCCTGAGGGAGTTGTACATGACATCAGGGGCAGGAACTGTCCCTTTCCCATCACCCACAGACTCCACCCCTAGCTGCCACACACACCATGCACCCCTCCCTCAAATACACCACCTCTCCCTCACACACACAACGACACATGCCAGGTTACTATTCTGTAACCATCATAATTATACAGCATTCTCAAATGTGATGGGGAATGTCAATTTTAACTGTTTCGACCGTCATGTTGAGCTAGAAGTTACACATTTATATCTGGAACTAAAATGTGCCTTATATTCATGCAGGTGACAAGGTGGCATCGCTTACCTTTCTATTCAATGGGAGTGCCCTGTAACACAGGGTTTGCAGTACTTCCCACAGCGGCTACTTTTATCTGCATGTCCACACCTCTGCTCTCCCACTCATGGGCCACTCACCGACCCATACAAGGCAGGACATAGCTCCTGCTGCAAGTCAATACTGACTGATGTATTGCCAATTCAGCACACCCCTGCAGACCTCCCACTCCCAGCCTGCCCACACACACACCTGCAAGCTGACAACCGATACATCCTATGTCAATGTGGCTATTGTGGATATATGTAATGCTGTTTGTGTATGTATACATACACTCAGTTATAATGTGGGGTCAAAACAGGATCATAGATATCAATTTTACATATAACATTGTCTGCAGGGGAGGGGGTGTCATTTTTAAATCTAAAGTTATTTATTGTTGGTGAAGAAGGGATCAAAGGGATCTATTTGCCCTTTACTGTATCCTCCACCCACGCTGCCACATGCATATCTTGATGCTGGTTGTCTGAGGGGAGGAGGTTCTTGGCCTACAGACCTGTGGTGGGCTGGGAGCCAGGGCTGCCTTTGATGATCCTGTAGATGTCTTCTCCAGTAGTCATTAGTATAGGGCTGCTGGCTAGGAGCCCTAATACATGCTGCACAATAACAGCCTACAAACATGACATGTCCAACATATGGAACAATCCATCTTTGGATTATTGAGGTATGGGCAGTGGCTCTGGTTACTAGAGTGGCTAATAATAGATAGATCATATTAGGCCATGACAACCCCAAGCCTTCGCAACATCCTAATTTAATGGAATGGCACCTACAGTACCTTACAGTAGTATATTGGTCTTGCCCTGTATCCTCTGCAGGTGCCAGTAGACCCTAGCCGTCGTTCGAAGCCAAACAATAGTTTCACAGGTAGCTGAGGACTAGTATGTGGGCCGAAGGGAACGATACTTCCCGCTTTGGGTTGGGCCCATGACATTTATTTCATTTTGAAAATTTGATAGACTTATTTCAACTTCTCTATGTCCCATAAACTTCATTTCAATTCGAAATAGGTGACATAATACCCTATTCCTGCGATGGTGACGCCTATCAACGTGACTTTCGCCGCCATACATTTCACTTATAGTCTTATATAAACTGAGTGCCCATCGTCTTGAAGTCACGAAATGAAATTGATGATGTAGAATTTATAGTTTTTTAAAGATTGGAATATTGTCCTTTCTCCTACAGGTGGTGATGATCATGGTGCTTCTACAGGTGGCGTGGATAGCTGTGACCACGATCCTCTCCATACCCGTCTTCCTCATAGCCATCCTCCACTACCAGCACAAGATGGAGAACGTCAAGTGTTTCAACCTCAAACATTACGGTACTACCTCATACTTAACCTGGCATATCATAATCGATTTATCTCAGATTTCCTTTGATAAGCTGTGAATTACCATCCTATACAACGTGTTGATAAAAAAGGGAACAGAAAGATCAAAATTCCGTCTTTAGAACAGTCTAATTTTGAGATTTATTTTCCTAAAACGGATTTCTTTTTCCCATAGTAGGGGGTCGTCCTATACTATAGGCCTAATCTTATTATATGGGATTAAAAAGAAAGTTTTTATCAAGTCTTTTTCATACGAAACAAATCCATCCCCGCCCCCAAGTAGGGGGTCGTCCTTAATGTGGAGTCGTCGTAATGGAAGGTTTTGACAGTAAAGCTTATACAGGGGCTCAGGCAGCTACTGAGGTCGGATGGGATGGAGTAAGAAACAATGACGGAGCATATGGCAAATAATTGGAAAGAAAATGATATGAATAAAGAATTTATTGGTGTTTCCTTTCCCAGGTCCTCTCGAAAAGAAGTTCTGTGGGGATGACCTTAAGGACCTGTATAATAAGGTATGTTCCCAAGAATTTATCACCGTGAAATATCAATATGTGACGCATTTTGTATACTTTCTCAGAAGGTCGTTTTTGTATGGTGAAATACTCGAAATAACTTCTCATATCATAGCTTACTATAGAAAAATTGAGATAAAACTTAGTCTAAAGCAAATTTCATCAAGTAAATGGATGCATTATACTCCACCTGATTGCTGGTACTTAATTACTTTAGTTATTTGTATGTGACTATGAAGGGAGCGATGGCAATGATAGAAAAGAGATGGAAAGCAATCTTATTGTAGAGATGTCTATAATTAATTATTTGTATTTCTGCCTTTGCAGATATCAGACCCCTTTATATGCTATGCTGTAGCATACGTTGCTGCGATCATTGTGTGTCTGAGTATGGTAAGTAATAACACAGTTTCCCATTCATCAATTATTCTGCCATGGCCCCCTCATTGCCATAAGAGGCTCTTAGCTAATTGGCGGAAGGAAGGCCATTTATAGACATAGACCCTGTGGCCTTTAGAGTGTCTTATCAGAATGTATCACCGGAAAGGTTCAGTTACATGCCGTGTGTTCACCTATCTAAAGCACTAATGAACAGCTCCTCCTGATGAGGGAGGGCAACGACTCACTACCTTCCATATCAACTCTAACACATGCCTGAATTGATAACTACCTCCCATGTTCCCTCTTACACATGGCTAAAAAAGAACACCACCTTTCATATATGCTTAAACAAAAAACTTCTTTTATGTCAGCTCTTACATCTTAAACATGTCACTACCTCTCTTTTCGACTCTTATAGATGCGCATACAAATATCTGACTAGTATTATCTATAGTTGCCAGTCATTGAAACAATGTCATGCAGGTTACAAACAATAGACCAACTGTTTTAAAATAGCTAAAAGATGCCTAAATATCATAATAAACCTTGCTTTGTTTTTTGCAGTCTTACTTCATGATCTGTGCAGGATCTAACGTTGTCTTTCTGCGGGAGTCACGGTTCGTCACATACAATGCTTACGGCAATGACTCACGGCAATCCAGAGACTCTATGCACGTAGTAGACACAAAAATGTAAATGCATGCACAAGGACCAAAGATGATCTGTCGACATGATAACTTTCATGGTAGTTGCTGGGGTATGTCCTATATGAAGCTGTCATTACTACCAGATGACTGCACCACCTCTAGCAACTGTCATGGCCATACCTGGGGAACTGCAGAAGTGTCTTAGTGACTACCGGACGACTGCCTTCGAAGAACTGTCCTGTACCAACCCTATAGTTATCGCTACAGGACTCCCCTATGGCTGGATCTTTACAATTGCAAGAATAAAAAATGGTAACATATTGTAGATTTCACTGCAGTGGCATTGCTACGCTAAGCCGTTGGATGATTTCCTGTGGCAACATTATAACAATCATGTATGAGGACTGTCCCTCTAGCGCAATTGCCATGGTTATGTACAGATAGAGGACTGCCCTGCAGTGAAATCATCATGGCTACAGTCGGAGGACTGTCCTGCAGCAGAATATAATTATCATGGTTGCAGTCGGAGGACTGCCCTGCTGCAGTATCATCACTGGTTACAGTTGGAAGACTCCCCTGAAGTAGAATGCCATGGTTATAGTTTGAGGGGAGGCTTGCTCTGTAGCAAAATTGCCATGGTTACAGTAATATGACTGTCCTGCAGCGGAATTACGTGGTTTATGTAGCGCTCTAACCGGTGTGGACCTGCAACTGTTGTGTATACTGACACCGGCAATCTGGTGAGATCTTGGTTCTGTCCACAGAATGCAGCTTGTTCCTGGCATATCATCATGTGTGAATCTGGTACCCAGCTAAATCTCGCAAGATATTCTGAGGACAGAACTAACATGGCCGCCCATACGGAGCCACCAGATTTATCGCTATACAGTTGGAGGACTCCCCTGCGAAGGAGTTGCCATAGCTACATTTGAAGGACTGGACTGCAGTGGGATCCTCATGGCTACAGTTGGAGGACTGTCCTGCAGCAGGATGTATTGATGGTTGCAGTTGGAGGACGCCCTGTTGCAGTATCGTCATGGGTTACAGTTGGAGGACTCCCCTGGAGAAGAGTTGCCACATTTACATGTAGATGGCTGTCTTGCAGCAGAATTGCCATGGTTACAGTTAGTGGGAGCTGTTCTGTAAAAGAATTGCCATGTTTTCCGACCTTTCTCTAGTAAAAAGGTCAGCCGTGGCAATATGTACCTGCGATCAATGTGAGTGTGGACGTTCTAGTGTAATGACAGCTGTGGTGACTACTGGACCCATATCTGGTAAAACTACCATCAATCATGGCAGTGATTAAAGGATTGTCCCGTAATAAACTATCATGGATATACCTGGGGATTTACTTCATGTCAAAGACCCCAGTAAAATGCTCATGACTGTGGCTTTGGGATATTCAGCTTGTAGTGACTTGTACATTGACTACTCCTGTGGAGGAACTCTTATTATGTATGATAATATCCAGGTATACTGAAGCAACTCTACGAATTTAGCACTGCCTCTACCCTGAGACTTGGCCATGCTCTAGGCCAAGGTTACTTCCTCATATACATTAATGACACATTGAAATGGTGCTACGTGAAGACGACCGAAGTGGGCTCTGATAGTCTAGCAGACTGTGGAGGAGCCCTGTGCTTAACTTTAATCATTTCCCTGAGATTCCTTTACTATACTTGACAGTGCCATATATATACTGATGCTGTCTCATGAACACATGGCATAATTCATTATTAGGTTTGGTTGTGTTTTCGTGTGTGAGAGGTTACTACATCAAACAGCTTTACCCATACTCTATAATGCATCCACATTAGTAAATGAAAGAACAAATAACACACTGTCTCCACACTGTGATACGATTTGGGACTTACATGCAGACAATGATCATTCTTGCTACTTTGTTCTACTTTTTTCTCTGCATGAATCCATGGGACAGAGGGCCGTAGGTCAAGGTCATCTGTAGTTTGACCTTGACCTTGGTGATTATAAGAGTAATGGCGGACACAGATCTCTTGTAATGCCGGTGGTAATGCCCCCCAGATTGACCACTTAGTGTGCAATGACCGCTGCCACTCTCCTCTTTATGTGCAGATGGAATATAACATAGTCTACAGTGCCCAGTATTCCCTTTCTACTCTGCACCCTTACCATGTACTGTGGAAAAATACACTGCTCTCATTCCTATTGTACCTCTGTGCTCATGTATTTGTATATTTGATATTATATGGTCTAGAAAATATGACTGAATTCTGATGTAGAAGTTATGAAATTATCATGAGAAAAAGCTGTAAATTGTATGATTCCGAATGTGTATGGACATGCTTTGAGTACTATTATTCGAATGAAATATAATGGTATTGGACAATTCGTATAATATTATGAATTAATGATGGCGAATTTAATGAGGTGCAGATTCAGTGTAAAGCTATCGCAATTGAGTTGGATGATTATGTCCAAATTCAGGACCTCAACGTTGTGCACTGTATAACACCACATCTGTGTTGTAAATACTATACAGAGCTTACAACCATTAGCTTTATTCATGTTATTCTAAAGGCTACAGAAAACTGGGATTGTTTTAAGAATCTGAACTGTACTGCGGACCTATGTGTCGTTCTGGAGAGATGTGTTGTTGAACATGTTTGTATAAGTATATATCTGAATGTTGAGAGGCTGCGAAAAAGTACATTTCCTGTTATCTTTAGAAGAGGCTCTCACTATGTAATCAGCATAACGTGTAAGTAATATAAATGGAAAAATAAATAAGTATTTCTGCATTTCTGCTTATCATTCAGGAAGTCAACAATATAGCTAATATGGAAGCCGCACATGAAGTGTTAATGAATTACATGTATGAAGACCTATTTTTCATGTACTATTATTATATGTATATTCTATTATACAACGCTGCTTCCATTTAACTGCTAAACTCATGTCGTGATGTCAACTATCATTTTCAATTCATTCATCATCATTTTGACACTGACCGCTCTTCCATCAGACATTATTTCATTGACATCAGCCTGTGAAAAGCTCAGAAATAAAATGCACATTATTGAAAACAATGCACTTGAAGAAAGCTTTTCTCCTTTGATACTTGTCTGAAGTCTTCATCCATGATGACACCTTAAGCTTTTCCTAACAGCCAACATAATTATTATAGTCCTTCCCGAAAATACTCCCTGCGTTATCAGGTGCCCCTTGATTAAAAAAAGATTTGGCCAAAAAAGCACTTTCAATTTCCAGCGTTGTTTTACTGTGCACAATTCATGCTATGTCTCCGACTACACTGCACCATTATACTGTAGCCTCACCACAGTAAAGTAGGCGATTTATCTGTCAGAGTGACTGATAGCTATAGCCACAATAGGTAGGGTAATCGGGTTAGTGGAACCCACAGCATAATACAATAGTTCATGCTTCCCTTTGCCCTTTTGTCGATGACTGCAATATCCATGTCCATGATGATCCTGGTAGATCCACTTCCAGTGGTCCTAGTGCCGCCCAGAGACACCAATTACCTGACCTTAGAGTGCAAAATTACACTCCCGATGTGTACCACATTAGGTAGAAGTCTACTCTGATACTTTGACACTGTTCCGTATATTATCGAGGTATCATAATCCATGGTAACATGTTTCTGTATCATAATCGAGGTATCATAATCCATTTGGGGTGATTGTCCTATAAATTAGACGTTTTTGTCATATTTTTCAAGGGGAAAATAACCAGAAAAGACCTCAACCCTAAATGGGACAAGACGTATTCTCTGATCTCCCGAGCGCCCCCTAAGTATAGAATACAGTGTAACTAACTTTGGCAGAATACAGGCGAGCGCCTCTAAACTTCGTTTCCTTTCTCTGTTCGCACATGTGTACTATTATAACTCAAGATTTAACCCAAATATCCTACCTGCAATTGGTATATTTCTGGGTGAAAAGTGTTTGCACTGTCGTTCATGTCACAGACGCAAGGTGGTGCCAAAGTTATCAATTATATACTGACTTAGTCCCAAAGGAAGCTATGGTAAAACAGACTACAGTGCTATGGAACACAACTTCAATAATTCGATCAACAATTTGGGAAACCAGAGTAGGTCATTGTTAGATTTGCACGGTGGATTTGGTGGACATCATCTGTTTTCAATGAAGTGTCCTTCCTAAAGAATTATGAGATTTTTCAAAATGATAAACACCCCCAACTCCCCATCCCCACCCAAAGCTAATGATCAGTGATGATAGAGGGAAGGGAAGAGAGCGAACATAGTAATCTATGATTAAATAGCCACACAAATTGCTGTTTATAATATTTCTTTGTTTTTATTATCAAGTTGGTATAAATTATAAGGTGTTCACATTGAATAATACGATTTGTCCTGGTGATGCATTAATCTGGTACGTGTCATGAATGTCTCAAATTATAAATGCAGCCCATACTATTGTTCGCCGTCAGCTCCCCTATTTAACTCCTGATAATGTGGAGAAATGGTACTAAGGCCTTCAGTTTCAGGATCATATATAATTAATACAATAAGGATCATGTCATACAATAGGAGAAACGCAGTACTGAATTATGTATGCCCATTGAGCTGTTCACGTATTGCTCACTTGATGTTCTTCATCTCTCTGAGAAGCTCCCTCAGTTTCTCCAGCTTCTCTTCTGCTCTGTTGTTGTCCCGCTTTTCCACGGGTTCGGAGCTGCAGTAACGCTTCCTCCCTCCAGCACTAACAGTTACCAGATCGGCGTGGTTACAGGTGTTGTATTTTCTGTCAAACAACGTACCAGGGGCACAGGGGAAGTCGAGCGTCTCACCCTCGACACACCTGTGGTAGCCGTCACAACCCACGGCGGGGTAATAACCGTCCTTTTTGTTCGCACAGTTTAAGGCAACCTGTTCCGGAATAGCCTGTATTGATGAAAGAAAATGGAAACTTTGGCTTCTTTCCTTTTTAATGTTTCACCCCACCCCACCTCTTTGCATCACATATCGTTATATCGTCGGGATACTACTAGGTAGGGGGTATCTAACCGTTTTTGAACAGCGTGGGGGTGGAGGGGTGGATAATTATGGATTTGTGGTGCTCCTATAGAGATTTCTTTTTGGCCCGCCCCCACCCTTGTTGTTAAAAAATTACCACCGTTTTAATATTTTTCCTGTTTTGCCGGATCAATCAGGCGGCAACCATCCCTGGAGTCTTGATTATATCATTTAACTGATATGGAGCACCTTAACAATCAGTGAATTTAACTTGGGCCTATCTGGAGTATAATGGTCTTTTTTAGCGCTATCGGCGTTTAACATTTAATAGATATAGTTATTTCAGGGCATATGATTATAAACCATTCCAGTATACACATGCACAAATACACTGCATTTTATGACATGCGGCCAATTCCACCCCATGTACATGTAAAATAAAATAGTCTCTAAAATGATATCATGACCGAGTAACCCATGAGAGAGATTCCATGCTGTCATGATATTGTTAAATCTAAGACTTTATGACGACTGTTTTTGAGAAATATACATTTTCTCAATGTAGTATGTGCATGACTCAAGCTTGACAACTTCATTTACCCACATACAATTTTATGTAAATAAAAGAGCGCTGCTCATTCTTTTTAATGATTTTGTTGCTTAAAACGGGTGACATTATTTTGCCCCCCTCCCCCCACCCCTATCAAGGGCTCTTATTGTTGAATGACAACTCCCCATGTTTTTACCATACACCACGGTTTCTGTATGTTCTGTGGTCATAGTTTAGAGGCTTATCCTGAGATTATGTTTTATATGTAAAGTGGTCATGGTATAGCAACAAAATAGGTTTATAGAATTTGATGGCAGCATTTTAGAATTTGTTGCTTTGAAATCGGAATTTCAATGGTCAACATCAGCAGGGTTCCTGGAAATGGAAATCCTCGTGTTAAAGTGACATTATCACCGAGCGTATCCCACTCACAATTATAGTAATGTACTAGTTTACTATGTGGTTAAGTGCGAGTGGTGAGAATGCCCCTTTAAGTAGACAGTAACAACCTACCTCCTCGCGTTTCTCATCGGGTGATGGACAGCTGTAAGTGCTCGTGGAGTAACAGGCGTTTAAAGCAGCGTTGAAGATGGTGCCGTCTTGGCAGAAGTGTGTGGACTTCGCTCCATCCTTACTGCAGTAGTAGAACTGGTGGCATCCCCGCATCAGGTCGGCATAGAAGCCGGGCTCCAGACCGTCACACTTGAAGTTGAGCCAGTCAGGGGCCCCGTGACTCGGGGTCTTCTTTGCCTACAAGCCAGAGCCCCGGGATGATCACATATGTACAGATTACATACAAGTTGGTATGTCCAATGAAATGCCATGCAGTTTATCAAGGGAGAGTCATCGAGTAGCAATGTTAGGAAAGCAACAAAAACCAAAGTTTTATGTCCTTCAGGTAACAAGATAAGAAAATAATCTACATCAACTGTAAAGATCTAAAACAAATATACTAGAATTATATGAACATTAGCACAATTTAGCGAAAAGAAGAAAAATCTTTTTGATGTAAACCTGCTAATAGAGAAAGGTTGAAGACCATTAACCATATTCCTTCAAACAAATAGGCAATGACCATAAGGAGATTGGCTTACCAAATCAAGTGAGCGCTTTGATACAGAAGGGCAGGTGTAGAGAGACGGTAGGTCACATGCCCACAGTGCCTCATTGAAGATGTAGTCACCCTCACACTCCCGTTTGATCATGGCCCCATCCTGACATTCAAAGTACTTTCTGCATCCATTGGCACGGTCGGCGTAGAAGCCATCTTTGATGCCTTCACACTTGAAGTTCATATAATCAGGGCTGGCATGGCTCTCGGCCTTCTTCTTTAAATACTGCAATTGAGATCCATAAAATCAACACATTGGTTATTGTGTGGAATATCGATTGAACTTGAAGGGAATTGAGTCCATCATGTTAATATTTTGCCGAGAATTGATTGAGAACTGAGAGACCACTCACCACTGGGCTGGCGCAAGCCAAGGCCACGAAACACGCTGGAAGCAACAGATGGCAAATTATTATGTGTCGGGTCGTAAATGTGAGGAGATGTGCACCAAAGGCAATAACCTTATTATGATCATAATGAAATAAACTGAATTGGCTACAGCATAGCTTTTGAGTATAACATTATTTTATCATTTTAAAAGCTAGAATTATATACATTTATATAGTTCCCAATACGTCTAATCCTAGTAGTCCTAATTGATACCCTCAGCTATAATAGCTCTATAATATCCAATTCAGATTGAGGACAGAATAAATGGACCAGGATATTGGCGGTCTACACTTACCTATGATAAGAAGCTTCATGTCTGATCTCAGTGCCTGGAGTGTTGTCTGTGAGGCCCGCACCTACCTGTAGCTACCCTTTATACCCTGGATATCTCACCACCACCTCCTCAGCCTGGAGGAGCACTTCACTCCGTCTGACGTCCACATCCAAGGCTACCATCAAACACCTCAGGGAACGTTCACAAATGAAGACACCAGCTTAGGGGTGAAAAGAGGGAGGTGTTTGGGTTTTGTGACGAAACGTGACCCAAACCATACATTTCTATAGCCCAATTAACCCAAGATATATAGTGACAGGGGTAAGTTGTGGTCATAAAGAAAGGTCCCAAAATAGGTGACGTGATTTGTGAATGTTCCCCCTCAGACTAAAAGGAACTAAGTGAAGAACAAGAAGATAACATTCTCAATTGACGTATTCAATAAGAGCTGATAACACGTCTAATCAGTGCCTCTATCGTCACCTCACACAGCCCTAAATCTTAGTGATGTGTAGATTATGACCAAGAATAGACAGGTTTATTTCAACAGCCCTTAAGATTCTTCAGATACCGGTCATCTTATTATTCTTAAAGGTACTTTATAATTAAGGAATCCTTTTTTTCTGGTCACGTAGGTAGGAATTGTCGTCTTCGCTCTGAGAGGGTTATGATAACCATCTACTTACTGAGCTATATAAGAGAAGAAAGAACTGTATTGAGTAAATATCTTTTCCGATTCCAAGAATGAATACCCTTATTCTCGTCCATGATTTGTCTCGAGATATGTAAATAATTAGACTGTGCAACTTAGCGCTTACGGAACATACACCATGGCAAGCTTAAGTTACAAATAACTTGAACCCATGGTTAAGAAACAGCAAATTTATTCAAAATTAATTTACATTCAATAAACAACAGACATTTTTCAGCAATCACGTCGAAAGTGCGAACAAGTCGTATATTTGATTATCATGTTCATGTAATTCTTAAATGAAATTATTTTTGGATAATTATGTAGACATCAGACAAACTGTATTACTGTAAGTATTAGTTAATTATTCCGCACTTGTGGGATGCAGTAATTACCCGGTGAGACCTATAGCTGAAACTGGTTCCTTTCATGTTAGTGGTAGTTGAATATTCCTTACGTTACCTGTCTAAATTTAGGGAGTGGTTAGGACACTGGCCTACCAATCATAGGGTCATGACTTCGAGTCCATGCCAATGTTGCATAGTTAGTATAGCTATCTTTCCTAGTTGGTCAAAAATAGTACCGGTACTAGTATTTACAAAACAAGTAAAGATTTATACAAAATTATTTTAGATTACCCTGTAGATATTCATCTTGTGTAAAGGATCTACCTTGTATACTATCACGACCTTTGAGCTACCAAACAAAACAAAAACATTTAAAAATGTTATGTAATAACCTAAGCTTGGATTTGAGGTCTGGACCCCTGGATTGGAGGGCCAGTGGACTTCCCACTCCCCCAATCTGGATAATGCCTTACACTGGTCATCCTGCTAAGGTGGAATCGTATCTAATTATAACTATGATATTATTATACATGTATTACATAATCAAGTATTTATCAATAAGTTGATTTGTACCTATACAAGACATATTGAATATATACCATTGCATTGACTAAGATATAATTAAACATAAACACAATGGTCAAGGACAGCAAATTTAATGAAACATTTACCGTAAATAACAGGCTGTTTACTGTAATAGCGATGATCAAGTGAACAAGATTCACACTTAGTTGACGATTGTACATCTTGCATGCAATTAGCAGACCTGTAAATTCAGTATGGTATGGCCCGGCAACAGTAAGCGTACTGCTTCTTACTGGGTGTATAGGTAGTACATGATGCTGAATCCATATCATGGAGGTGAAAGACCTTATAGTGTCAATGTTATGTCCCGCTCTAAGTCCATGCTAACCTCAGCAAACCTGACTTTCACCTTCTAGATATGGACCCAGCATTCCAGTGGCGGATGTTAGAGAACTACACAATTCGCATACGTAACAAGCCAATTATAGTGGATTTAAGACCAAGGTCAAACGCAAAGAATATAAGGTGGTTATGTTTGTAGGCACATTTTTCAATACTGCATAATTATACATTTATAATCACTGTAATTTTATGGGCATTTAAAAATGAAGCTGTAGCAATTGCTAAATCTTTGGTGAAAAAGTGTTTAAAGACGTTAAAATAATGCATATTGTTGCTATATAGTTACCATGGTGACCCAAAATAGCCATGTTCTCTCAAATAATATAGGAATCATCATTTCGATACCGTTGATAAAATACAACATAAAGCTTAAATCAAAACAGTATAATGAAATCGGGTTTTCTCAACAAATTGTATTGAAAAAGACGGTAAGCAAAAATTCAGTTCCGAGCACGTTATTACTGTAAGTATGTGTGCATTCATATTTAGCAGCTTTTATGACATTGATTTAATTCTTAATTGAAGTTGTTTAGATATCACAGGTATTGAGTCCATATCCACAGATATGTGCGGAATCCAACTATCGCGGAACCAGCACTACTGCTTAGATACGGTATAGGGTGAAGGAAGGTATGTTCAGAGTAACTCAAGCCTACATTTTGGGGAAAAAAAGAATCACCTTGGCCAGATAGCACCAGACTGTATGATGAGCTTAATTTCGGAGTCGATGAAGAACAAAATGCAACCTCACATAAAACTACAAGGTTTGATACGCCGAATTATAGATTCATACTGTAGCTTTTTTCTAACCCTATTTGGGGATTTTTCTTAAATTTTTACGTTTTTAAGCTTTTTTCTTAATTTTTAACATATTTCTAGTACAAGCTCCCACTCCTCTCAGTGGCATAAATGATTCGTCCTTTCTTTGCAACATAGCGACAACTTGTTAATTCCCACATCCAATAATACATGTGACCCAACTAGCTAAAGGACCCATCCGTGTGGGATTTTTAGTAATGGCTTTAGCCACCAGGGGGCACCAGAATGGCTAAAGAGTGCATAATTCAAGTAAAAATGCTCCATGATATTTCTTTTTGTGTATAATACAAAAGACTTATTAGAATTGTCCTATCTTTACTGCTTACATTCCATATTTGGATTGCAATAAATAAAGTTTTCTATGAGAAATTAGCACATAAGACATTTTGTGGTTGCCGTGGAAACCATTCCATTACACACACAATAGCCCTAATTTTTTAGAGATAGATCCTGTCAGTTACTCAAAACTGAAAGCAGACTGTAAAGCCTCTTTTCTGGAATCAAATTTTGACTTATAAATCCCATTTTATTTGGTTATTTATCAATAAAACAGAATTCTCATAATCATCATTATTATTTTATTGTGGGATGCAATGCTTTTAGAGCTTATTTACCATTTTCAGTAATTCATATGAACTAATCTTTGACAAGTGATTCCCACAAAACTATCAGGAATTTATTGACTCATGCTATCCCATTATAAAGGGTATGACACCAACGTTAAATACTAATTCCTCCCCAGATAGGCCTTTTCCCTAGCCTGGGCACACGTGTCTATAGCACAATATTGAATAAGTAGGTGTAGCCTGATTCATAGATTCTTGTAAAGCATTAAACACGGTAAATTGGGCAAAGGGTCACTAGACAGTTTTTATCATACTGTGCACAGGCGATGACTTTTTGAAAGAATTTGGATTAGCGTTCTTATTTTCTTGTGGAATATATTCGTGGGTTGATCTATAAAGTGGCATGGGTGAAATGTCACAACTGTTGCTATGGCAACCCTCCAAAGTAGCCATACCACCAAATCGTGACCTGCTGACGATAGCAAAATGTGATAATAATGTCGCTTTTGAGATCTGATCGAGTTTTATCCGATCTGATCGAGTTCTACAAAAAAGATCTATGTAGAATAACCTTGGAAAAAATGCCAGACCACAACAAGTCATAGTCAATTTTGGCCGTGCACAGTACTCATGAGAAAAGACCGAAAGAGGGAGCCTGTCGAATGACCACCTGGATTTCAAAGTTAACCCCCGCCTAGAACGTAAAACAAACTATTTTCTTTGGTGGTATAAGCTTCAAGTAACACATACTTGTTTGTATCAATATAGTTATTCTACAAAGTACTTTCAATTGCAAAACAAGTCATACTGGTGTATTTTTTTCAGCAATCATCGTGCAAATGTGACCCGAATCAATATTGCGGACCGCACGGCTAGTGTATTATGATTACAAGGTAAAAAAGAAGGTCCATGTCTGCTCGTTGTGTACAATTATGCTAAACTTGAATGGAAATGGATAGTCCATGTGCATCAATAGTTTAAAAGATCATCACTACAGTGTAAGTGTAGGCCAAGGGTGGAAAATGTCGTAATTAGGCCACTTAAAAAAGGTTTCTCATCACCGCCCGCATCACAGAAATCAGATTTAAGGAAAACTTCTTTTTTTTTGCTTATTTTTGATGAAAAACATGATTTGGTATGAAAATAAAGCTTATACTGAAGATAATGCAGTGGAATAGAAATAACTTACAGCTTTCCACTTTTAAGGATCAATTAATTCTTAACTAATCAAATGTGAAGTTTGGTCACTAAAAACCTATATAATCCTAGACATTTTAGCTTCTTTTTTTTGTGCTTATTTTTGATGAAAAACATGATTTGGTATGAAAAAAAAGCTTATACTGAAGATAATGCAGTGGAATAGAAATAACTTACAGTAATCCACTTTTAAGGATCAATTAATTCTTAACTAATCAAATGTGAAGTTTGGTCACTAAAAACCTATATAATCCTAGACATTTTAGCCTGTGAATGAAATAAAAAAAATTAAAAAGCCTCCCTCGTCATATTTTTCAGACCTTGGTGATGAGAAACCACTCTTTTTTTTGAGTGGCCATAGATGGATAAAAGAGTAACACACATGCTATTCTATTCAACACACGTTGATATCTAATACATTTTACGGTCATGACCACATTTTTTGTCAACACACCTCTTAGTTCATCCTTTTACTAAATAGAAAATACAAAGAAAATCCCCATGGTCATTTTAAGCCACACATTTCTTAACTATAAAAATGAATGGGAAAATAGTATAATTTCCCGTTGTCTGTCATGAAGATCACTGAGACACAGTATGCAATTTATGGCGTTTGTACATTTCACACAGAATTGACAGCAAGTGGCACCCAGAGCAGGTTATGATCAATTTTAGCCACATTTCAAGAAATCAATTGCACTGTTTAAGTGTAATAATTTGATTTCAAATGTTAAACATACATGAGTTGTAACTTCAAACGATTTATAGAGAAATTCTATACTTCAAAATTACATTATTTTTATCAAAACATATACCATATTCATGAATTGACAATCCTCTAAAGGATATAGTTCATTGAATTTAAACACCTGTTCTGTGATAGGTAAAATAGCCATATGTCCGCCCTTCTAAATCCACCTGTGCCATTCACAGTCACCAAGACAAGCAAGAACAAAATAGGCTCATACCAACGGAGACTATAAAAGAAGGGTGATAAACATCAAATGGCCTAAAAAGATCTTTCAAATGGCATAGAAAGACTAATTGAGATAACAAATGACAGAAAGTGGTGCGACACCATCAGAACGAGGTGGATGAGATGGTACGGGCATGCACTGAGCACTGCAACACTCCAGCACTACAAGAACTGTAGGAAGCTACTAGAAATGTGAAAAAGCAGAGAGGAGGACAAAAAATGACCTGGATTAAGACACTGGAGAAAGATCTCAAACAATTGGGATTGATAATAGATAACACAAGGGAAATAGCAAAGGACAGAAGAGAGTGGCTAAATATAGTCTGGAAAACTAGGAAGTCATGTGCACCCGCACTTCGTGCATAGTAAAAGAGGAAGAGCCTTCTAAAATGCTGCTTTGCTAAAATCCTTAATTAACTTAGCTCATGGGTTATAGATATGATTGGTGCGAAGTATTGGATGTGCTCCTCGAGAGACTGCTGGGTGTGGTTAAATATTTACAATCACACGTTTAACTCCAAACAAAATATGATTAATGCTTTGGTCAGAAAGTCCAACCCCAATATCCCTATTGTCCTTAGAAACGGAAAAAAACCAAGGCGGGTCAGTCAGTATTGACTGACCTGACAAAAATATCACTAATGCCTTAATCAAAATGGACAAAGTCTAAAACTAAGCCTTCTATTCCTATCGCACCTAAAAATGCAAACACTAAGGTTGTCAGTAATAACTGACCTGAGTGGGGAGTATGGAGATTCAAAAACATACTAAATAAGCTAAACACTACTGGTCAAGTTTTTATGCTTAAGGGAGTGATCATTTTTTAACAACAGGGGGGTGGTGGGTTTCCGCGCGGAGCATGCAAAATCTTTTAGGGGTTGACATTCCCCCCCCCCTTACGGGTCGAAAATCGGCGCGTACGCAGGCCCTTTGAGGCATAGTAACGCGCGGGCTTTTTGGATCAAAACAGGTTAAAATTTTTTAACCCCCCCCCCCAAGAGGGGTCCAAATTCCCCCGCCCCTCCCCCGTTGATAATAAATGATCACTCCCTAAAGAGTATCAATGAAAAGGGTGAACTCTACTACCTGGGGCGGCGTGCCTGCTGCCCATGGTAAATTATAAAAAATCGCGTTGAAATGTGTGCACGGTTGACACACTATGTTTGGATTGTTTTCAATATATTTCTTGAGTTAAAATTTCTTTGAACGGCGCCCATAATAGAAGATATTATTGAAGTGAATTCTATTCTGACTTTGGGCAGGTCTGGTTGGTGCTTTACGTGGTGTAGATCTGACCTCTCTCCAGCGTGAGAAATCCAGAGTGGGCAGGGTGTGACAAGCGACACGTTCATTCCAGGCTCCATTATACAGTTTGTAATATTTATCCACCTCCTCTGTTCGCCTATTATCCCTGGAAAACAAATTTACATATTATGTAGATTGGTGACTGTTCTAGAACAAGGCCGAGTTGTATGTATAGGAAGTACATTTTCATTGGGGGTTGGTCTAGATGGAGGAGGGGGGGTGTAGGACTGTAAAGTTTACAGGGGACCTTCTCATAACCCCCTCTCCTCACCTCTTTCTACTACGAATGGTTTTAGCAAGTTATTGCAATACATGGTGTGTATTATGAACCATTTCTGCAGGCACAGTATAGTAGTCTAGTGTGTATACCCGTGTGCTGTATTCTTCATCTACGTTACACACACAGAAAAGTGAGAGTCATTGTCGCTAAAACTACCCTCACCTGAGGGTCAGACACTGCCTGACTCTCAGGTGAGGGTAGTTTTAGCGACAATGACTCTCACTTTTTTTAGGGTGTAGGTGTGGTACCTGAGTAGCTCTGCGACGCTTGCATTAGGAAAGATATAATCTATAGTTACAAAACCGGAGTCTAGAACTCCTTAAAGTGGCATAATCACCGAGTGTATCCTATTCACAGTTCTAGTACTGTTCTAATCTCCTATGTGGTTAAGTGCGGGTAGTGAGAATGCCCCTTTAAATGGCCATAAGTATTGCTCTTTACTGTAAGGCGTATATATATAGAGTTAGTATACCTGAGGTGGGTGTAGACCTCACTGAAGGGCCTGAGTAGGGCTCGAGGCTGGATGGTGTATATGGTGTCTGAGTTGAGACAGAGGACCTTAGCCATGGACGCCTTTTTTATCTCCTGCAATTGTTCTGTGGTAAAATTTAAAAAAGAATGGCGATTATATCATGGTGAAAACTATTGTTTCTACATTTCCTTATGATATGAAACTTTTGGTATACTATATGTTTATTAACACAAAAACAATGATTATAGACAAGGCAATTGCGGCATGATTGTGTGTTATGTTCGTATTATAGTTTGGTCTGTGTCGGGATGCAAATTTTATTCGGAATGTTATAACGTCCTTACCAGTACCATTCTTATAGTTAGGGTACAAGATAAATTCTACTGTTATAATTCCATCATGAGTCTCCCTGTTTACCTGGGGTGAATGGGTGAGGCTGGTTGCGGTTCTCATACCAGAACCTGTCGGCTCTCCTGGTACGTTGGAACTGGTTGGCCAGGATACAGGCAAAGGTGGGGCCCATGACAGCCCCATGTGTAGGTGTTTCTGAGAGACCCGCCGGGAACAGGTCCACATCCTCCACGTGCCTACAACACAGGTATTCAAACTTAGTGATACATACAGAGTACAATAACAGTGCCACATACAACTGTGTTATCAGACGCACTTATGAATTGTGTACATATTATGTAGTACATTGTAGGGTGAATACACAGAGAAAAGAAACAGTGTCAAAGGAAGTCTAGGTTGCCTCCAGAATGACTCCCCTCTCATGGGGAGCCCAGGTACTTATGTGAGTCAGGTAACTATGTGACTCCCCCAGGTGACTCCCTTAGGTCACCCAGGGAGTCACCTAGGCTTCCTTATGCAGCCAAAGAGGGGAGTCATTCTGGAGCCAACATTGACTCCCTTTTGACGCTGTCTCTTCTCTCTGTGTATCTGGAGCACAGACTCCAGCCCGCAGGAGATGGCTGGTAATCCAACATTCATAAATGTCTGATAATGGTAGTTGGGTTTATGGTATTGTGGTTTTGTTATAGTTTCCTGCAATTTCTTCTCGATAAGGCAGTGTAAGGGTAAATCGAAATAATGGTTATTACCACAATGTATTGTTTTTCACACCTGTCAAGCCACGTTCAAAATTAAACTCATTATGAGTAGGTACAGGAGAGGGTTAATGATAATTATCACAAGCTATCACAGGACGATACAAGTTACGATACATACTTGCACACAATTATTTTCTATGTGTACTTTTGAGTCAGGGACAACAAAAACTTCGTGCTAGTTTTTTTTATTATCATATTATGATAATACTTGACCACTGACCGGTATACCCTTCTCAGCTGGTCGACCATCCGCTGAGGTATGTACTTCGTGAGGTCAGAGAATTTCTTAGGTAGACCGGTACCACACCACTCCCTCCACTTAGCATAACCTGTTGACCAAGAAAAGATATGTACATGTAAAACGTATAGAGAATATTCTTATCAGTAACATGATTTACAGCACATGTACACAGTATCAAGTGCTGTCTTAATAGATTATTATTTATATGCGTGCATGCCAGAACAAGCTTTAACAGATAAGGATATAAGTACTTGGGAGTGTAGTTATGTTTGTTTGAAGTTCATGTGCTTGTGTGTTGTTAGATAGAAAAGATGTGTTGTTAGATAAACAAGTGACAAAAACTACCAGCATTAACCGAATTGTTACAAAAAAAATTATGTGAGAAGTAGCTGTGAGGATGTTACCACATAAGGGCCCCTTACTTGGTGTCTCATATTCATCTACACCTGCCCGGTGCCCCTTAATTAGCTGGTATGTCGTGTTCCCAATAACCTCCCAATAATCAAAAAGTGTTATACAATATTCTGTAACGTTATATAACGTTTCTCCAAGGCTCCTCACTGTGGCATGACGTTATATAAAGTTTTAAAACATTATTTTGACGTAAATTAACGTTTGTTTGTTAGCTGGGCTGCCCCTTACCTGGTATGCCATGTTCCCCATACACCTGCCCCTTACCTGGTATGCCATGTTCACCATACACTTACCCCTTACATGGTATGTTGTGTTCCCAATACACCTCCCAGTACACCTCCCAATAATCAAAAAATGTTATACAAGATTCTGTAACGTTATATAACGTTTCTCTAAGGCTCCTCACTGTGGTATGACGTTATATAAAGTTTTAAAACATTATTTTGACGTAAATTAACGTTTGTTTGTTAGCTGGGCTGCCCCTTACCTGGTATGCCATGTTCCCCATACACCTGCCCCTTACCTGGTATGCCATGTTCCCCATACACTTACCCCTTACCTGGTATGTTGTGTTCCCAATACACCTCCCAGTACACCTCCCAATAATAAAAAAATGTTATACAAGATTCTGTAACGTTATATAACGTTTCTCTAAGGCTCCTCACTGTGGCATGACATTATATAAAGTTTTAAAACATTATTTTGACGTAAATTAACGTTTGTTTGTTAGCTGGGCTGCCCCTTACCTGGTACGTCGTGTTCCCCATAACCTGCCCTTTACCTGGTATGCCATGTTCCCCATACACTTACCCCTTACCTGGTATGCCATGTTCCCCCAGCATGTTCCCCATACACCTGCTCTTTACCTGGTATGTCGTGCCCCCCATACACCTAGGCCTGCCCCTTACCTGCTATGCCATGTTTCCCTTACACAGTGGCGGATTTAGGGGTAGGGGGCACGGGGGCGCGCACCCCCTCCTTTTGGCCTGTAGTTAAGAGTTTAACTATCATTTTTACACCCTTATTTAGCCTAAAATTTGGGGGTGCGCCTCCTCCTTTTGCCAAGAAAGGGGGGCGCGCCCCCTCCTTTTCCAAATCCTGGATCCGCCACTGCTACACCTGCCCATTACCTGATATGTCTTGTTCCCCATGCATCTGTCCCTTACCTGGTATGCCATGTTCCCCCATACACCTGTCCCTTACCTGGTATGCCATGTTCCCCCATACACCTGTCCCTTACCTGGTATGCCATGTTCCCCCATACACCTGTCCCTTACCTGGTATGCCATGTTCCCCATACACCTGCCCTTTACCTGGTATGCCATGTTTCCCCCTACACACCTGTCCCTTACCTGGTATGCCATGTTCCCCATACACCTGCCCTTTACCTGGTATGCCATGTTTCCCCCTACACACCTGTCCCTTACCTGGTATGCCATGTTCCCCCATACACCTGTCCCTTACCTGGTATGCCATGTTCCCCATACACCTGTCCCTTACCTGGTATGCAATGTTCCCCATACACCTACCCCTTACCTGGTATGCCATGTTCCCCACACACCTGTCCCTTACCTGGTATGCCATGTTCCCCCATACACCTGTCCCTTACCTGGTATGTCATGTTCCCCATACACCTGTCCCTTACCTGGTATGCCATGTTCCCCATACACCTGTCCCTTACCTGGTATGCCATGTTCCCCCATACACCTGTCCCTTACCTGGTATGCCATGTTCCCTGCCCCGCTGTATGTTGAGGGCTGCTAGGTCCAAACCATTGCCTCTCGGGGGGTTGTCAGAGAAGAGTCTGCCGACCACCTCTGCCGTCACGTGGTTGTCTACTCCTTCTGCACGCATACTGACGAACCCCCTCAGGATGTCATCAGCTACCGAGCGGCTGCCGCTGTATAACATGGCTGGGGACCGGAAAGTCTGCATACAAAACACAGCAATTGTAATTGAATGGTAGATGGCTATCATGATATAAAAGTATGGAATTAGTCTCAGAAAATGTAACAGGAAAGCCCAGTCATCAACACATACTTGTAATTCTATTGCTTTCATGTTCTACTTCAAAATTTATGATTTCATGAACATGTATGAATTAGGGGGGGGGGTGTTTCGATACCTTTGAATATAGGTCAATGACATATAGTCAGAGGGCATCTGTATTAGCTTGTAATTACAATAGTGAAAGCCATATAATGTAGCCCCTCAGCATATTTTCATGTAGATAGTGGCAAGACACCATACTCCTTTTGTATGTTCCTTGAACTTAAAGCTTGAATATGTCAGAAAATTGCTTGGAACCCCCTAACTCTCTCAGTATCAACAATCTCTCTGTATACATATTCTGTTTCGATTTCCTTTTCTCATTGTAGTTCTAATATTGTGACCAGTTCACCAGGAAGGAGTGGCTGGATTCTAGGGATATGGACTGTTGTATGCAGGTATGCAGTCAGTTTGACATAATGTTCTCGGAAGATGTCTGGTAGTTTAAGGGACCAGAGAGGGCAGTGTCAGTTAGCAGTGACATAATTATCCACTCACACTGCTCAGTTCAACCTCCTGTCGTTCTCGATAATCACTGTTCATCAGTTTGATCTTTTCCTGGATCTGGCTGTGTCCATATCTGAAGGCAGCCGTGGCAAATCCGTTCACAATGTTTGCCTGTACACGCGCATCGTAATCTGTAAGGTAAGCATTGCAACATGAACATCAGTCATTGACCTCAGGAGACAGCAATGTTCAGGACATCGTCAAGAGTAAAATTATAACCTGTAAGGTAAGCATGACAACATGAACACCAGTAATTCACCTCAGGGGGCAGCAGTGTCCAGGGACATTGTAACCTGTAAGGTAAGCATTGCAACATGAACACCAGTCATTGACCTCAGGGGGCAGCAGTGTACAGGGACATTGCAACCTGTAAGGTAAGCATGGCAACATGAAGACCAATAATTCACCTCAGGGGGTAGCAGTGTACAGGGACATTGTAACCTGTAAGGTAAGCATTGCAACATGAACACCAGTCATTGACCTCAGAGGGCAGCAGTGTACAGGGACATTGCAACCTGTAAGGTAAGCATGGCAACATGAACACCAGTAATTCACCTCAGGGGTTAGCAGTGTACAGGGACATTGTAACCTGTAAGGTAAGCATGGCAACATGAACACCAGTCATTCACCTCAGGGGGCAGCAGTGTACAGGGACATTGCAACCTGTAAGGTAAGCATGGCAACATGAACACCAGTCATTGACCTCAGGGGGCAGCAGTGTACAGGGACATTGTAACCTGTAAGGTAAGCATGGCAACATGAACACCAGTCATTGACCTCAGGGAGCAGCAGTGTACAGGGACATCGTTACCTGTGAGGCAAGCATTTCAACATGGACACCAGTCATTGACCTCAGGGGGGAAGCTGATCATCCTGAAAAACATCCTGAATCAAATTTTCGAATGCTAGCGTCTTTATCAACATTCATAAAATCATTAAAGCCTTTACACAAAACAAAAGAGAAATTTACTATAGACACTTGTAAGGGTTTGTACGTACCGTTGTGGTAGCCATGTGTCTGTAGCTCTAAATGGAAGAACTTGGTGATGTGTTCCCCCAGTACGAGTGGTAGGTACTCGTTGTAGACGATATGCTGCCACATGGCGGTCAATATCCGCCTCGTCTCCTGGTACAGCCTCTCCCCCGTCCAGTGAGGGTTGACGCGGTACAGCTCAGCCTCTATCCTGTTGTGCTCACGAGCAAATAGGGTGTGCAGACACATCAGTCCGAGGTGCTCGTTCACACGGCTGTCACCTAGCGGAATACGATTCAGGAAGTTAGGTTGATAATTATATGCTCTAGATTGAATATTCTTTCATTTTTCACTCGGTCCCAATGCATACTTCCACCCCGATAAGTTTGGCATCATAACACCCGGGGGATCAGATTGTAATTAGAAAAATCAGATAAAACCCAAAGGTCGGAGGGGAACCACATATCCTGAGCTTTTGTCTTATCAGTATTACATGTCTCGAACTCCAAGCCCAAAAATTGCTCCAGTGCCCTCTGCCATGTATCCAACCGCTAGGATAGAAGCTCGCCGAGGCTTTTTTATTACGCACCTGCCTGGAAACACTTGACGCTGCTGCTGCTGCCCTTACACATGTCCGAGTTGGAGAACTCCTCCCACACCGGCAACATCTTCTTGTACGCACGGTTCCTGGGATGAGTACGCATCTTCAGTTTACCACGACCTGCAGGAAAGAGCAGTTATCATGCTTAACTGGACACAGGGAATTTGGAGAGAACTAGGTGTAAAAAGCACATTCCATAATAATAACGGATTTTCTATTTGATGATTCCTCTTTATTGATATTACAGTAAGTTTGTTTGTTACTCTTAATGTGTGCACACTAAATTTTGGTAGTATTATAGGTATTTGATCTAGCCATCTTCATTATTGTACACACACCAGTCCCTTTTGTACACTGATAATAAAACCTATAGTCAGTACTGACTATACCATCATATTTTGACCCCCGTAGTCAGGGGACTATATAACTTAGTCACATATTAGTCATAAAGATAGTCAGTAGTGACTATATGTGGATCACACAAATTGATGATGTCACAGGAACGTGTGCACAGAAAACAGTTAGGATTCAAATTTGAATGGTCCATGGACTTCAGGTAGGCACATCCTTTCCTAAACCACTGTTCTATGGATACCCCTGCTTGTTATATGTTATGTTACAGTTGACTATGACAACTTAAGATGTTTTAGGGTGCATGAGTTCTCATGCTTGATAGACTTATCATGGTAATTTGTTCCAGTTTTGATAACATAGAAATACATGAACAGTGTATGTCTAGACTGACAGAGCATGATAGGCCTACACAGGAGCCTGTCACCTGCTATGCCTTACCCTAGCCTGTCCCCTGGCCTGTCTTATCCTAGCTTGTCCCCTGGCCTGCCTTATCCTAGCCTGTCCCCTGGCCTGCCTTATCCTAGCCTTTCACCTGGCCTGCCTTATTCTAGCATGTGCCCTGCCCTGCTTTATCCTGGCCTGTCACGTGCCCTGCCTTGTCTTAGCTTGTCCTCTGGCCTGCCTTATCCTAGCCTGTCACCTGCCCTGCCTTATCCTAGCCTGTTCCCGCCCTGCCTCATCCTAGCCTGTCCCTGCCCTGCTTTATCCTGGCCTGTCACGTGCCCTGCCTTGTCCTAGCTTGTCCTCTGGCCTGCCTTATCCTAGCCTCTTACCGGCTCTGCCTTATCCTAGCCTGTCCTCTGCCCTGCCTTATCCTAGCCTGTCCTCTGCCCTGCCTTATCCTAGCCTGTCCTCGCCCTACCTCATCCTAGCCTGTCCCTGCCCTGCCCTGCCCTGCCCTATCCTATATTAGCCTGTCCCCTGCCCTGCCTCATCCTAGCTTGTCCCCTAACCTGCCTCATCCTAGCTTGTCCCTGCCCTGCTTTATCCTAGCCTGTCCCCTGCCTTGCCTAATCCTAGCTTGTCTCCTGGCCTGCCTTATCATAGCCTGTCCCTGCCCTGCTTTATCCTGGCCTGTCCCCTGCCCTGCCTCATCCTAGCTTGTCACCTGCCCTGCCTCATCCTAGCTTGTCCCTGCCCTGCTTTACCCTAGCCTGTCCCCTGCCTTGCCTAATCCTAGCTTTTCTCCTGGCCTGCCTTATCATAGCCTGTCACCTGCCCTGCCTCATCCTAGCCTGTCCCCTACCCTGCCTTGTTCTAGCTTGTCCCTGCCCTGCTTTATCCTAACCTGTCCCCTGGCCTGCCTTATCCTAGGCTATCCCCTGCCCTGCCTCATCCTAGCTTGTACGCTGGCCTGTTTAAACCTAGCTTGTCCCCTGGCCTGCCTTATCCTAGCCTGTCCCCTGGCCTGCCTTATCCTAGCCTGTTACCTGCTCGGCCTTATCCTAGCTTGTCCCCTGCATTGCCTTATCCTAGCCTGTCCCCTGGCCTGCCTTATCCTAGCCTGTCACCTGGCCTGCCTTATCCTAGCCTGTCACCTGCCCTGCCTTGTCCTAGCCTGTCACCTGCCCTGCCTCATCCTAGCCTGTCCCTGCCCTACCCTGCCATATCCTACTAGCCTGTACCCTGCCTTGCCTCATCCTAGCCTGTCCCCTGCCCTGCCTCATCCTAGCTTCTCCCCTGCCCTGCTTTATCCTAGCCTGTCCCCTGCCTTGCCTTATCCCAGCCTGTCACCTGGCCTGCCTTATCCTAGCCTGTCACCTGCCATGCCTCATCCTAGCCTGTCCCCTGCCATGCCTCATTCTAGCTTGTCCCTGCCCTGCTTTATCCTAGCCTGTCCCCTGGCCTGCCTTATCCTAGCCTGTCCACTGCCCTGCTTTATCCTAGCCTGTCCCCTGCCCTGCCTTATCTTAGCTTGTCCCCTGGCCTGCCTTATCCTAGCCTGTCCCCTGCCCTACTTTATCCTAGCCATGTCTACCCTGCTGTACCTTGACCTGCCTTCAGTACTTAAGTTTCCCTTATTTCTCATGATTGACTATATCTATTAGTCATAGTGACTACTTTAGACCATGAAACCATTAAATTCATAGTCACTTGACTATATAGCCCAAATCAGCCAATTTAATGGCTGACTATAGGTTGACTATATGACTAACTTACTATAGACATAGGTGACTATCTTGGTATAGTTGTTTTTGCTACATTCATGTGACTATAGAAATGTAGTCCGTAGTGACTAACATTTCCAGGTCTACTATTATCAGTGTAGTAACTACTGAAACCCAAAATATCTAATTTTCTCGTGCCTTAAAGCAGAGCTGCAAAATGTTACATATTATAGTATACACATTAAAGCTTGACTGTCATGGTTGAAGTGAGGCCAAAAGCACTTTTGGATATAGTTTAGTTTTCATTCACAAGAGGGCTCCCAAGGGCTGGGAGCTCAGCTCTTACATGCACAAGATAGGGTGAATAATTTATGTTGTAGCTGCACAATGCTCATGGTCCCCTGTCCAAACATTGCTGCCCTCTGGTGAAACTGTTATTTTAGTCTATGTATGGAAAATGCTGAACTTATTCCATGACAGCCCAGCTTTAATTAGGTGACCAGTGTGTACGTACGTGAGTCCCTGAGGTCCCTTAGTGTGTCTGCCTGCCGCTTGGTGCTGCCGTAGATCTGACTGGCGTCCATGTACGACGTGATCTGGTTCAGCTGCTGGCGGGGCCCTACAACATAATACAACCCCAGTAAACAGAAAAAATATCATACAACATTTTATAACTTAATATAACGTTTCTCTAAGGCTCTTTATTATGACAAAACGTTATACAACGTTTAAAACATGATTTTGACGTAAAATAAAGTTTTTTTTGTTAGCTGGGACACTTATACATGTATAGTATACCGGCAATATGCAACACTTAACCTGGTATTGGTACATTATCGGCCAATACAGTCTCAACAAACAGACCAAATATAGTAGGATACTTTCTAAAGTCATTCTTTTGGGGTGTACATCTGCCGACAATGTATCCAAATCGGTCAATGGGTGATGGGTCCAATACATCAAGATCGATATATATGTGACATGTACTGGGAAGAGGGACCTTAATGCACCCTGCACTAAGGTCCCTTTTTGCAGATCGTGCAACATATTTACATGTTTCTCTCTTCAGTCTAGACTGCAGAAACACTTCCACTATAAACATAGAATGTAGAGAGCCAATCTCCATTCTCAATGCATTAGCTATGGAGTGGAGGGGATTGTTGAGGAGAAAAGTTTGTCAAAATGATCGGGTTAGAGGTTAAAACGTTATCTGACACCATCTGCAAAAAGTCAAATTGATTTGATTTTGTGTCAGATGGCCAAGCGTGCCCCCAGATCCCACTAAAAGGTCAAGGAGATTTTCATTTGATTTTCCACACAATACATTTCTTAATTTGAAAAGGGTTCTGTGACACCACGTTTAATGGCTTTTAAAAGGGTGATTCTCTTTTCTGATGAGCTACCCTGTGGTGCCTGGCGGGCCATTTAAGTTAATTATGGATATAACTATTCATTTATTTGTCATACTGGTAGTCGGTACAAGTAAGAATATACTGTCATAATAGCATTGCTTACCCAGAGAACAGCGTGAGTCGGGAACACACAGTGTCCTTATAAACTCCAGACACCGTTCTCTCCTGAAGAAGGGATCGTTACGTGGGACCCTGATGGGCAGACAGTTGGCGTACTGACCCTCTCCTGTACGACACCCGTCCTGCCCACACTTTATGTCCTCTATCTCACCAAAGCCTGCACAAGGAGCAAAGAAATACGTGTATATTATATTGATATGTTTTACAATGCAGGTATACAATTAGACCAAGCGGCATATATATAGTTTGGGGGTCGGGGAGCATCACAGGCTGTAACTGAGTCCTGCTACCATTGTATTGTGTATGTATAGTGTATGGAAAGGTCTGACACTCCTAGTCCCCGGTCATCTATACACTTGAGGCGGCAGCACTGTACATGGGATTGTAGGTAGACTGTGGCACCATCTAGTAGAAAGGTAGGAACTACAAATCTCTGTGCTTCAGATGGTGCCACTGTCTACCTACAATCCCATGTACAGTGCTGCCGCCTCAAGTGTATAGATGGCTGGGAACTAGGAGTGTCAGACCTTTACATACACTATACCATACACAATACCATGGCAGCAGGACTCAGTTACAGCCTGTGGGGAGCATGGTCCCACAGATGGGCACACGCTGAAGAGCGAGGGAGAGCAACTGATGTACGATGCCAAGGAATCTATACCTCAAATAGGGTAAGAAAGTGGAAACATCTAGAACAATATAAGAGGAAGTACAGTTTTCCTATCTTAGGTATTATTGTTTACAAGAGTAGGTGAAAAAACGATATTCAGAGTGTCAGCACACTGATTAAAGACAGCCAAGGACAACGCTACCACATTGTGTCATTCTCTAACTCTAACAACAAAGGTTTAACATTTTTATAGGCAAAAATTAAAGTAATGCACCTTGAGAAAGTCACTTAAGAATAAGTATTATCTAAAGCAGACAGTTGTTACTACAGGCAATATATATGCGACTCCACTATACACGATATAGTGGAGTTAAGTAACTTATTCCGTAAGATAAACTCAAAAATAAAGCAGTAACTCACCTTCCTTGTCGTCAGAGAGTTTGGAGATGGCTGTCCTAACGAGGTCGTGGTCCACAAACTGCCCAGTGAGCATGACGAGCAGGGTCATGGCCGTGTCGGGCTCGCTGTGGTCGTCATGTACCCGCCAACTCACCTCCCGCGCCGACGGTAACGGGGCCCCGCGGTGGTTAACGCGCGGCTCCTCAATACCTGCAGAGGAAAAGGTTGTAAGATAAGAGGCAACCAGCATACTTATAAATGTGACAGGATCTGCGAAAAAGGCCCTTCGTGCACCCTTCACTAAGGTCCCTTTTCACAGCACATGCCATAAATGTCGGATGATTATAGAGGTTTGAGTAAAATCAAAGTTGACATCAAAGACTATTTTGTCTGATAATATTAATGAAAATTTGTTTTTAATCATTACTTAAGCTCAAAAGAAAAATGATGGAAGTCACGTATATTTAAAGCGTCAATTCCACCAAAGTTTGGTTCGATTGATTCGGAGCCATGGGAATGCCTTTAAGGTAATACCCGATGTAATCCCAAAACTTTTATGACCCCCCCCCCCATCCCAATTCCTTTAGAAGTTTTAGGCACGAAATACATCGGCCTATTTGGATGCATTATCGGCCAACATACCTTGAACAAACACCAACTTGCCCAACTAAAGCTTGGGCTCCACTAACCAATTTTCTGGTCCATTCTCAACAAAGTAAATCTGCCAGATCATAGTAACATGATCAGATGCTAGTTTGTTTGTATTTGTTTGGGTCCGATTTGTGTGATTAGTGGAGTCCCATATTAAATATGGGACTCTACTAATCACATGTATAAATTTTATACAAGTAGAATTGCTCGACTTACCATCAGCATAGTCCGGGGGTAGGAGCCGTTCCAATGGCTGGAAGGCGGTCCCCCAAAGAGGATTGTTGAGGTTGTTACATGAGCCGTCATAAGTCCTGTAGTGGGAGCGGGTGTTACAATGCACCTGGGAGGGGTATGGACACATCCTTACTGTCCCCCTGAACTTCTCATCATCCTGCGCCACACTGTACGTGTTACGTTCCAGGAGGGCGGGCAGTCGGGGCAGCAGCCGCTCAAAGGATTCCTTGTTCAGGCGCAGTCTGAAATAACAATACACATATTGATGATTTTGGTAAACATCCACCTCGGCTGTAGACCTCCCTGTGATGATGATATGAACGACCATAAAAGTACCCAGACTCCAGTCAGGTAAACATACACCCCTCCCGTCTGTTATAAAAATGTGATCATGCAGATGAACAGGTGATAAGGGCACCCCGGTTGTGAATTTTTAGTTTGGACATTGCTCCATGAGGAATTTAAGGTATATTTTTTTCAGAAAGTGCAATTTGTGTAAATTTAATAGAAATTTCCATTTTACATTTCAAATATCTCAGCAGCTAAGATTGAATAATTCTCAGTAGACTAAGGTATTCTTCAGATTGACCTTTCCCTTACTAAAGTTTTTTTCATTGAATGACAATGTGACAAATTCATATGATTTACCCTACCGATACCGAGTTTAGTTTGGGCGAAAATCTGTGAATTCCGTCCATAATTAGACAAATCCGTTTGTATAAGATTAAACTCAAAAATCAGTCGAGAAACAGAATTCAAAATTTGTTGTGAAAGCTCAAATGTTGTATACTGTATTGAATGCCCCACGTGTAAGGAACATAGATTAGGGAAACATATCGTCCAGTAGGTGAACGTCTCAGAACATTTAGAAAAGAATTAAGGATATGGGAAAAGCGAAGTGGCATACCACTTCAACCAACAGGGATGCACTGACATCCATAACATCAATGTATACATCCTTGAATTTGTGTATGAACAGCCGGAATCGAAACTAGCTAATAAGCTAAGAAAAAACATCGAATGGATTTGGATACAAAAGCTACGAACGATTATTCCTTTAGGAATAGACACAATGGAAAGTCGCTATGGTTAAGCCATTGGGAGGGTCCAAGAGAGTGGTCCCCGACAAACCCAAAGCATTGTCATTTTTTTCCCCACACTTGACATGACTTGAAAATCCACCCAATCCAGCCTAGACAGCAAGTGGGAGAGCAGTGTTATGGGTCAGGGTTCTACATGATTTAAAAATCCACCAAGGGGGCAGTGGAAATTTTACCTACCTATCATATTTGGGTATAGTGGCCAAGGGGTAACAAGTCCTCGTCTACCCAACCATAGACTATTGTATTACTCGTCAAAAGGTACACTTATATCACTTTTACATCCATTTCCCCTCATTTTGCAATTCTGATGCCTCTGGTGGCCAAAACCAGTAATAAGAATCGCCCACTAGTCCACCTCCTTTCACGTTGATTCAGAAATATTATTCAATATTCAGATATTATGTTAAAAAGTTTGTTCGGTACATGCATATCTTCGTTTGAGGAGTATTAGAGCTTGACGTTGTATGTAATGAGTGTGATGCATGACAAAAGATTGTCACAATTTATTTGGAGAAGTTTAGATAATTATATGAGGGCAATGTGTGCCATAATTATGTCTGAGAGCTTTAACGTTAGAGTTGTACATTTTTCTGAAGGTGCCCTATATATGACGTCTGTATAGTAAGTATAGCCTACCTTTGTTTGAGGAGTCCGAGAGCTTTAAGTTGTATGAAGGCACCATATGACATCTGTTTTGCTTGCTTTGAAGATCCTAGGACACTCTGTGCCATCCTAGAGGCGCTGCTAGAGCGGATCCCTAAAGTAAGAACAATGCTTACACGGGTGCCATTTTAAATATTTCGAGTTGGGGCTAACCAATCCAAGATGCATTCATAAGGCAGAAATACTTAATTTCTACAAATAAAAATGAAACAGATAGGACATTAATTTTTCATTTTGAGTACGTTTGCCCTCACTATCTCAGAGCTGATGAAGTAATACATCCGAAGTCATAAGTCCAAATTGAATCAAGGAGCACATTGCAAGCACTATTGGATGACTGAGGTAATGTATGAGAAGTACGGATAGTCTGTATTATGGTTGGTAGACCCAGATAGCTTGTATAAGTGATGTTATATTGACGGTGACATTACAACATTACCTTCATTACATCGTGCAAACAGTAGTGCTGAATGTGGACCGTAGACCTACCTTCATATCAATCTTTGTTTGTATTCATGACAGGCTGAATAAGTGCGACAGTATTTATTTGATTGGAGAAAACCTGCCCAAATGGTGTTGGAATTTAAAAAAAGACAACTTACGTTACCATAAACATTATCATGATGTTGCATCACCATTCACTTACACATGATAATCCCCACTTAAGATGTTATACGAGATTGTAAAATGAGTGGTGATTCATGACAAACAAAGGGATGATTATACCAGTATTTATTACTTTGAAAACAAATTTTTTTTTTGTCCTTACCATAGTACCTGAGATACCTGGCATGGTCAGCCTCCCTTCTTAAGGTGTCGTTAAGTAGGACTTGAGCCTCTCTGAACACCCGAGGTAGCATTGATATAGCATTCCTCACCTGGCTGTCTGAGACCACCTCACCATGCGATGCTGTAGGGAGAAATACGCTTTAAAACCAGTGGACTTCTGTATAGTTTACTGCTTCAGGAAAGAGACGCATGTTTGCGAAAACTAGATTCTGTGAAGGATGTTGCTTTTTCATTTTAACATATAGCAATGAATAATTTTGTAGTTATTTAAATGTAATGGGACGCATGCACATTCACATGGATCCATTAGATGCTTTCCCATCAAATTATAGCGCGAGCTTGCACAAACCGTACATAATACCCTATGCACCCCAATTGGGTACCCTTGGGTATATACATGTAGGGCTGGCGCAAGCTCGCGTTAGTTTGTTACTACATTGTAGTCCAAAATTCTGGATGATTATAGATAATTGTTGTAACTATATCTTTATATAATGGAATGCATTTAAGTCTTTGTCATGTTAGTGCCAAATACTCAAAATATTTTAGCTCACCATTTAGTGGAATTATGCAGACGAGAAGAATGCCCAGCAGAGCACTCCACAACCTGTAACAGAAATGGTGATTGTCAAATAACAATGTAAATGTACTCCCGTCAAAAACAGCACATATATATAGCTTCCCAGCCACAACTCTGGTTACTGGCTCTATGATGGACTATATTATGCAAATCAATGCGGCTCTCTTAGCATATAATTATAGTGGCTCAGAAATGATGCCAGCGTATGGCGCAGTATCTATTATTTGAAAACATAATTATAGTGATTACAGAAAATATGTAACTTTGGTGTTGAATAGATCAAAGTAGTAGTAGTGGCATTGTAGATCGAAATTCTGTTGAAATGGCGAAGGGTAGCATCCTACAATTCTGAGCTACTTGAGAGGTAAGGTACAGATGTATTAGGGCCCTGTAGACACCACAGCCTGACAAGTTCCATAACTGTTTTGAATCATTGGTAATTATTAGTTTCAGAACTGTTCCATTGGTAATTAATGTACCACTGACCTGTAGACGTCACAATCTGACAAGATCAAGGTATAGATCAATATAGCCCATGCAGAGACGCATCAGATTTGATATATCACATCAGAGAATTATCACATATCAAATCCATCCCAGTGGGCACAGAACATTGAATCACCATTGATAACTGGTTGTCAATGTTGATTCCATATTGATTCAACATTGGTTCAACGATGAACTGAATTCTGTGCCCACTGGGATGCACTAATATTCAGCATCAATTTGGCATTAGTGTTGACATAATGTGTATAATTTCTCCAAAAAGAAGTGATAGTCTAATCAAGATTTTAACAATCACTTAAACGGGAGAAATACCACATGAAGACATGTGAACGATGTGCAATGCCTAATATCCCTTTGAATGTTCAATGATTTTAGATGTAAACAATGCCTCAGCTTTCGGTAAAACTATAAAAGGATTTACCTCCTGGAGACATCATAACTAAGGTGGTCATGTTGATGTAATGATATGAAAATAATGACCAGGAAAAAAATGCTATTGACTTATCATTTATTCAAACACAATATACATTGGTATTTGGAATACTTCAGTATACAAATGGTAATCCACATTTGAGTTGACCAAAGGTGCACTGGATCTGACAAAATATCCTGTATGGCATAAATTGCAATACAACTAAAGGTGGACCTAAAATGTTTAATTGCATGCACAGAGGGACAATGCAGATTGGAAAATATGGTCTGTCTGATCAGGATAATACTTAGTAGGTATAGAGTTGTCACTAGAGAACCAGCCAAGCAAACTGTCTGCTGCTGCCACCTTGAGGGAAGCTAAAGATTTACTCTTTAATGAAGTGGGTTTGGAGGCAGTTTCAGCTGGACTATTTTTGTACTCTGTTACTTGACCCAGATATCGATAGCTGGGTGCACACTGGGTGCATACAGTCTGCCCAACAGATACCCCCTGTGCTTGATCAGTGGTGGAGGTGTGTTTACCATGCATAACAAGCCCCCTGCTTACTACCAGAGATCCAATTCCTAATCCACAGCAGGTGATCAGCACAGGAGACAGCAGTGCCTGGGGTGACAGTGGAGGAGAGGCAGTCATGAGTTCTACAGAGGAGGAAGGGGATGTGCAGTGGTTGCCTCCTCCAGGCATCCATGAGCCCTATGAGCTCCTGGAGACTCTCACCTTACAACAGTTTAATCAGAGAGCAGGTATGCATGTATATCTGCCTAATTGGTGTAGTTGGTCTGTTATGTGACTATGTCTTTGATACTAGTGACCTAATACTCGTATCATAATGCTTACTGTAGATACAAGCATGTTTAAGCATAATGTTTTCTAGTCTACATATAGGGTAATGATAATAGGTTGGCAAGACGAGGTGAAGGTCACTATGGTCATGGATGGCTATTCATGAAAGGTCGTTCTTTTACAACAACAAAAGTACAGGCGCAATAGTACATTTGCTCTGATGGCACATGTATATGAGAGGAATATACCTATAAACTGTGAATGATGAAGATCTATTGACACAATGTATCAATTCCCTATGATATGAAGTTTACTTTAGATAGTGGTAAAGAACATATCAATATAGAGGAGGAGCTAATCTCTGAATTTGGCTTCTTTAGTTAGACGAGTTATATGTTGCACGTGTTAGTTGTACGCTTCCCATTTATATGTGATGCATGGCTGGTTCACCACAAATGAAGTACTAAATAAGTGGCATCGATTCGATCCCTCTGTATAGCAAACTGCTATTTGTTTATTGTTGTTCACTATTGACAGTGCTATCATAATCCATAACGTGTTCAAAACTATTTATATTTGATATTCACCTGTTCAACTGTTATTGTACACTACAGGTTCAAGTTTAATTTGTTTGTGTGTTATTTTTAAATAAAATGTTCAAAAATTACTGTATGCCTGGACCATGAACGTACTGTTCAGCGTCGGGGGGGGGGTGGTAGGGAGCACACAGAATCTTCGTCAACAAATCCTAGTGTTCAAAACTATTTAACAGAATAAGATATCTACAACATGATTTGTGTGCCATAAGTGACTCTGCAGCAGTTGATCTTTTTTGTCCCAACGCAAGGTTCATGTTGTAATAACGTTTCTCATGTTAGGCCCCCTGTATGAAAAAAGTCCATTTCTGTAAACATAGACACCAGACATGTTCCATTTGTTACATTTATCAAATTTTGTACTAGATTGGCTGTACTTAAACCCAAAGAGGAACATTCTATTCCCCTGCTATGGCAATAGTGGAATTCATCTTTGACATCCCCCAACATGGGAATAATACACAACCTATTGAAATAAGTAACACAGTTTGGAAAGCATCTGCCATACTGTCGTAAACTATCTATGATGATAACTGAGATGAAGAATTAAATGCCCTTTAATATGGCAAAATTAATGCAAGGCCAGGCATGGAAATCTGAGGTTAACATATTGGACATTAGATGATGTGCAAAATTCTTTTGTCATTCCACACCATTTCACCCCACTGTAGGGATAATCAACTCTGCTTCAAAACCTTATCCCGACACATAAAAAAGCCTAATTTGTTTTGCCCCTCCTACAAGAGTCTGTGGGGGGGGCAAAATAGTTGGACTCGTTTCATGGTAGGGGTTGAGGGTATCTTGGACGACAAGGCCGGGTGAAATATTCAATTAAAAAATCTTTAGAGTCTCCAGGGTGGGAGCATGATCTTTGTGACAACATCCTAAATTGATATCATATCTATACATGTAGTACGTCTTATCTGCTGATCACTAACACTGCCCTCCTTATACTTATAAACGAGCTCTCCAATATCCTTCAGGACGTCTGACATATTGAACTATCGCTAAACATATGAACCTTCCCATGGGAGTTGACCCTTGTGAATCGGCTGTGTTATCTTGTTATTGGCAGTCGGGATATCGAGTACAAAATAACACAAGGCTGTTGTCAAATTAGTGTACCACTTCCCAGGTGCCTATAAAAGCCCCTTTCTAAGATGCCGATTGCACGGTCACCACTTGGACTGTCCCTTGCTAAAAACGGCATTGCCAATGGGGAATAACGCTAACCCCTGGCCTTCTCGTGATGTACAACCAGATAACAGCCTTACCCAGGTGTGTAAGCTGCAGTATATATGACCAGGGTACCAGCAATAGCCTACAGTCAGCTCAGGTGTGCCTGGGCTAGGACAGGTAGAGGCTGTCTCTGAGTCTGTTAACCAAGGTAGCATGGCACAGTGTGTGATCAATATAAGACAGCTGATGGCCTCTAGCTAGTCGATAATTTATACTCATTTTACCATTTATGTATGACTGCATAATGCCTCAACTAGAAATCATAATAGAGATAATAATATTAGTAGTATGAAATTTATGAGAGGACATAGGCCTATTACCCTATCAGTTGAGCGTCAACTGGCACCATTTGCGAAGCTGGTGTACAGGTATGGCGGTATGTCTATTGTGAATAGATACAAAAAACTATCAGAAATAATTGACCTTTAAGATACTTCTATCCAGCTACTTCCACGTTGCTTCTGGTGCAGGTATGGTAATTGGGAAATGGACAAATGCCAACGCTCATTGATACCGTCTCTGTCGTATTTCACAAGTGGGGGCTGGGGCAGTATCCCATGAAGCCACAGGCTGAGCGGGATGGGCCACAGTTCCCATAAGTGAAATACACCAGAGAGGTATTAATGTAGTTGCCATTGCATTTTTATTTCAATTGAAATCATTTAATGAGGGACAGATTTTTCTTAGCCCATTGAATATAGCCACACTGTATTCAATTGGGGGCATTGAATATGGCACTCCATTGAATACGGCACTTCAAATCTTGTATTACAAAAATAAATACAGCCTATGTGTAGTATTTTCTAGTTTGGCTTAGTTTATACCCTTTCCCAGTGCTCTAAGAGCTTAGAGATAGACTGTACATGTCATGTTGACAAACAGGCAGTAGCTTTGACACAGGTGTCTTCTGGTACCTGGCTATTGATTCTGCACTGGCAGGGGGCCGAGCAGCTCCTGCCCTGGGGGGAGCAGCTCAGTGGTATCAAATATGGAGAACCTGGGGTTATCTGCAGAGGTGGTGCACTGAAAACCTAATTGACGACTTTAAGTCTTCAAATTGACAATACCCGAGTTGACAACCTCAGGTTGTCATGTTGACTACCTTGGGTTGTCACATCTGATTCAAGTTTGGCATAATGATGACCTTAGGTTGTCACATTGGATATAACTGCCTTGGGTTGTCACAATGACAACCTTCTAATGGTTGTCAATTTAGGTATTGTCAATTTGGAGACCTTAAGTCATCGGTAATGACAACCTTCAAGTCCAGATATTCCCTAGGTTGTCCAAAGGACAACCCTAAGTTGTCACCTGGTAAAACACCAAAGCACATACTGGCACTTGGTTGTCACCCAGTGTCAAAGAGATGAACTATTTACATAGCTCTTTAGATTATGAGCCATTAGTGGTGACAGGGACCAGAGTGATATTTGTACCTCTTTTGCCATTACCTTCATTCACTGGGAGTTAATTTGTAATAAGTTATGTTACTTAGATCAATCAAGAATACACCAAGACTATAAAACTGAAAACGATGACAATACATTCATACATCTTTCTCTAAAGAACCGTAGCCTACTGCCACCTGTCAACAACTAGGAAATATTAAGCATAATGGGATGTGACAGCTGTGGGAGGGGGTATATACCTACTGAGGGCTGCATCTCTGGGGGTCTCCAATATTGTCTGAGTTAAGCAAACTCCAATGAATCAAAGATCAAAATGTATGAACTGCATGACCACGGTTGATATGATGAAAAGGTTTTTTAATCATACCATTGCCGGATCCCTGCTCTTTCTGCAGGCTGTAAGGTTTATATTTCACAGGAAGACCTGTCTACTAGTATTTATTGTTGGCAGGTGACAGCCAAATACATTTATCACTCTGTACATAGTGACTACTTGACCTGTTGATACCAGTAGGATTCATAACATGTCAACTGTTAAATGTGTGTGTCTGTGAAGCAAGAAGTAGATACACCGTCAGACTTCTCTACATACTAACTAGTGCATGAACCCAAGCTCTAGTTAAAGCAGCAACTCGACCTCTTCAGACCTCTTCCAACTCTAGCATGAATTTAATATTTATAGGACCATCATTTGTTTTTCTTTAAGGCAGAGCAAAATAGCATAGCATATAAGGCCTCTCTAAAGCATAATGGATGGGTGAAAATACAGATATTAATTCCTCTATGGTGGGAAGGAAAGCCATCTCTGCAGGGGCCAATGCCAATATGACCTCTTGTGGTCAAAGATGGAACTAAAATGGCTTATTCATGTGTGGCATTACACTTAGATCAATCAGTACACACTTATGGTGGAGGTCTACATACAACAAATAAATAGGGAAGTATATGTAATGTATAATCTGCATGAATACACATGAAAACCCTTATGGTTGTGGATGGGAATAATGCTTTCATGCATATGAATAGGAGCATAGTGAGAGGTAGTTCACCTCAAGCCCAATAGGAGGCAGCATTGAGTAGGCAATTAGCAGAGTGTTATTGTTATCCGGTTTACAGTTGGTTGACTGCTATTCTCACAGGAGGTATTTCACCTATTTTCATACAGAAAGAAGCACCCATATTATTTGTAAATCAACCTGTCCAAATATGAGTCTGTGAAGATTGCTGACATGTTATTATCTAAAATTCGATGCTTGGAGCTCGAGTAGCTGCTTTAAATCTTCTCAGTAGGCACCGTGGTACAAACGAGATAACAAACTAAAGAATATTGCAACTGGTAATGTTGCTTGCTTGCTAGATAGTTCTATAGATTTTAGCACAATTTGACACACACAGCTGCTTTGTCTGCCACTTATAGCAGTGAGTTAAATGGCTATTCTCCCTGCCTGTAGTGAACCAAAATGATTGACGGTAGGAAATACTGTTAGAAAGTAACCAAAAGTGTTCACAGTGTTTGTACCGTTACAAAGCTACATACTACGATATATATGTATTGTGCAGGTAAAGTCTATGTAGCTGTTTTCACAATTATGAACTGTGAAGCGAGATCACAAAATTTATAAGAACAAAATTTAAATAATGACAAATGAAAGTCCGATTTCCTTTGAATGAACCTCATTTCCATTACTCTTTTGAAACCAATATAGGCCCAGGCCAAGTAGATAAGTGTGCTTCAGGTAACCTGACCCTTTCTAGCAAAATTCGGCCGACCCTAGGAATGGTCATCCAATTTTGAATTTTTAAAGAATCATTTTGAGACTTATTTCATGGGTGATTTTAGGCCAAGCTTAAAAAAAGAAAAGGTGAAAACGATCCGACCTACCAACCCTACAATTTAAGACCATGTAGCCTAAACCCACCTGTTATTTTGTTGATACTACCCATCTATACTTTTTTATAAAGAAACTTATCTGCAGAACATGCATATCAATTTGCGTTATCTTGTATCTGGTAATTCCTTTCATATAACTTTCAGAATAATAGCATAGACCTGAGGTACATATGTATCTGAAATTGATGATGGTTCTAACCAGTCTACCTTTCATAGCTTCAAAAGGTCGTCAACCAATCGTTTGCTGTGAAGGGAGACATGTGACATTCAATGATGACCACCCGATGGGGCGGTGCCCATACTACACGGCACCTACAGAGGGGCAGACTGTCCACATCATAACACACCACCAACCAGGAAGCGCCACCAATGAAAGCTACACTTGCAACTTCGAGGAGCAAGGCTTAATCTGGTTCACCAGGAACTCTCCTTATCCCATAGAAACTGCTGTTATGTCTCCAGACCTCAAGTATCTTCTGGTAGTATTCAACCGCGAGTCAGACTTCTTCGCAGTTATCATCGATGTTGAGTTTGATCAGATTATTGGAGACTTGGATATTGAACGTGAAGATGGCCATGCATACTTCTTCAATCAGCTCTTGGTAACACCTCAGCTCACCATGATAGTCATACTCCTCAAGAAGATGCCCTGGGAGATGACACACTCACTCGATATGCTAAACCGCTATGAGATCCATGTCTTTCAGAAAGATCCTAATGGCTGTTCAGGGTCTATTGATGGGAGCAAGTTTATGAAGAAGTACCATCAGACAAGGATTGAAGGGATGATGATTGAGGGACCTGGGATGGGCTTTCTGCCGGGACAGGCTGCGCCGACCTATTGCCTAGCCAATATGAGGGACCGTACACTCATGGGTGAGGAAAATGTTATGCTAGCCAAATTCAACATGCACTCACAGAGCTACTCTGGTATCCTGAGCTGTGAGGACCCTCAGGTGTCCTGGCTGGATCTATGGTATTACAATATCCATGGAGTCTGTACAAACCCACAAGGCGACCTCATCGTTATATGCTACGAGACTTCATTGGACCGTCGGAGTGCGCAGCATCAGGCGAGCATTCTGATTTTTGATGCACAGAGTCTGGACTTAATGCGGGAACTGTTCTCACCTGTAGCATTGGTCATGTCCAATGTTCAACATTTTCCAACCAAAGGATGTTATGTTAACTTCATGCCCCACTTCTCCAGCTGCGGGTCGCAGATGGCCTTACTTAAAACTCAGTTGCAGAGTGATCATTCAGTGCACCGACATGTTGATATCTTTCAAATGCCTTGGAAATGCCAGCTACAGTCCCTTTGCCGCTCTATCATACTTAATTCCATTGTCCACGAAGGCCAGTTGGAACGCCTTCCCTTGCCCACTCGAATACTCAGGTATTTGGCCTTTCAGGAATGAAGCTTCCATATATGATTCCAGTGTGGCTTGGCCATTCGGCGCACCAAGTTCAAATCCTGACTTACACCGTATCAGTTATTGCCTTAGTATGGCGCAGCAAGCACCATCAGTTCTCTCACGCCTCATACTATGACTTCCAATTCTCAGCTTCTATCTTTTCCCAGTAATATATTGTGTAATTAGGAGTTTATAGCACAACATTGGAAGACATGAAATAATGATAGCTGCTCCCTATACCAGCTGGACAATTAACCATGAATTTATATGTTGAACCTCAGAGCATGGTTTTGAGACCGCATCTTACTGATGTGTTCCTATATCATTATACTGAGTGTGAATCGTTAATCTCAGACCTAAATGCCGGACTGTGAACGTCATGGGATTGCAGAAAATGTTTGAAATCGTCATACAAAAACATTGTATTCAAGGCCTTTTCCTCATCTTCGTTGGAAAAGGGTACTGCACTAGTGCGGATATCTGCATCTGGGTATGGAATTTCACAATATTTAGATGTTATCTATTGTTTAGCATGCTGCAATGCTAAATACTTGTAGACAAGTTATACACTACAAGTACAAGTAAAAATGCACAAAAACCCACATGACATGGGGATAATTATGCTAAATTTGCACGCTTCATGCCATTTATCGCGCCATTTTCATGCTAGTAGGCCCTGGGCTTTAGTCTAGTTATGCCAAATTCTTTAGATAATAATGCACATCTCAGTAGTAGATTAAAAGAGTGAGCTACAGGCCTGTAACCATATAAAATGGCACGATGATAGGATAATAGGGTAACTGCCAATGTACACATACACAAGTATTTTAATTGAGATTTATATACCTTCTTATGTCATCTCATATAGGCCCGAGTAGTGTGTGTCAATCTGTGAGATTGTTCTTCATCATACATCATAGTTATTGTACCATAGTTCTTCGTAGATTACGCAACGTTCTTCAGACCTTTCAAGCACTTACATGTTATCTTCTTGTAAAATACTACAATAAAGTTTCACTGCTTCATAGCTATCAGAGATGTTGTGTTGTATTTGTATTTTATGTCGATAGAATTCCATTGAATCCAACTGCTTTGTAGATAAGGACTAAATTTTGAATACCTTAGATCTATCTTAGATCTAATTAACGTGTTGTTTATAGGAGAATGTTGGTCTAGCTAATGGTATAAGTACAGGTGGTAGAACCTTGATGCTATTGATGATGTCAAGTAAATTCATCCAAAGTAGTCAAATACTATGCCTGTAAATAGAGTGAATAATCCAAAGTCATAAATAAATAAATTTTCTGAAAATTGTGTGACTTCTACATGTCAATGTCTAAAGTGTACACATATATGAAGTATCAGGTGTCCGAAGTACCGAGGTCTGACTGTATATTGCTAATATAATAATGACTGCTTTACATTGCAGAACTACTGGGTTTTGATGAGCGGTGGGCATGTGGTGGTAAGCGGGTACCCTGGAGGGAGCAGCCTTCCTACAGTAACTGCACCCACTTCTCAACCATGTCCATGACCTCCAAGATAAAGATCATGTCCAGTGACCACAGTGGGTCCCGTCCTTGTAATAACTTTGTCTTCCACTTCGAGGACCTTGAGGGGGTGAGCGCGGTGATGGACACTGAAAGCCCTGTTGTGCTGAAGTATCTGATATCATCAGATCAGACACACATTCTGGTTATCTTCAATGGTAGTGACACGGTCAGCCATGTGGGTGTTATCTTTGATGTCACCAACAAGGATGTATTTGGGTATTACGTTGTAAGTTCGCAGGCACAGTTCCCTATGCAGCAACTGAAGCAGTTCATGCTGGGAGAGAGCAGGAACACCCTATCCTTGGTGGTTGAGAGACAGTATTGTGACAAGACACTATTCACAAGGCAGCAGTTCGAGGTCTGGTCCTTCACCAGAAGCCCTAAACATGTCCACAAGTTCGATGCTCTCCATGTACATAACAGTCTTGCTGCAGCAATGCGACTGCATGGGCCGCTGTTTGCACCTGTGCCAGGCCAAGGGGTGGATATGTACTGTGTGGCCTTCTTCAAGGATTCCTACAGACTCAAGAACCTCTATGGTTCCTACTTTATTGCCCTCATAGACATGGTAAAGAACAGGTACCTCCGGGTGGTTGGCCCAGACAATGCTGGTATGCGCGACATGGAAGCAGCACTTCGGGCGGCACACGTTCAGCACCTTGAGTTTAGCCCATGTGGAACATATTTGGCAGTGAGTTATGAACGCTTCCCTGGTTTCCAGTTACAGGTGTGTCTCTTTGAGACTATGTCCCTTACACTTGTGCATAGTATCCAACTGCCCTTATACATGGGGCGCTTAGAAGGTCTCCTGTCTGCCGCTTGCTGTGCCAACACCAGGGTCACCTTCTCTCGCTGCTCGTCGCGTATGTGTATCTTCTTCCAGCCCAACAGAGATGCAATGCAACACCCAGCCTATGTCTACGTTAAGGTCTATCAACTTCCACTTGCTGTCACACTTGCCAACATCTGCAAATTTAAGCTACTCAGAAGTCTTACGCGAATGGAAATTTCCCGGCTGCCATTGCCAGAATCGATGAAAAGCTTTGTGCTTTGCAATAAGCCTCAGCCAGTGGAAGAAGACTACATTGAGACAAACTGTGGTCTTCGGCTGGCGTAGGGTTTTTCAAAATAGACAGCAACAGCAATAACAGCAGACTATTGGGCTTTGTGAGAACTCACACCATACACAATACATGTCTATAGATGTCTTTCCATTGTCTCTAGGGCTACTTACATTTATTCCGCATGTGACGTAGTAATGGTCACATTTTTCCACCAAATCATTTTTTGCACCTCTTTACCATCAATTAGAGATTGGGACTCAAAGTATGACAATGGTATTTCTCTACTATGCTGTCAATTCATATACATAGCTGTGATTCGCATACCGTATTGTATACAATCATACTGTGCATCAATCAGATTTTGAATGTTGAATCTAAGCAATGATCTGGGAACTTTTTGAAATTGCATTTGCTGTACATAGATTGTTAAAATATCTAACACGGTCTATTTAGAACCACTTTGGCTATTGGGTAGTTTGATGACACAAACATTTAAAGAGCCGAAGAACTGTTCTTAGAAAGAATCTAATCTAATACTATACTCCAATAAATAAGAATCTAATACTATACTCCAAGAAATCTAGAAGCGATATTTATAATTGTATATTAGAAATGGATCAAATGGAAATTACTTAACTTTCATATACGTCTTAACCCTGTACAGCTGTAACATATAATGTTATGCGAGTATTTTCATATTGTAATGCTTTCCCATGGTAGACAGGGCGGATTACACCTTTAAAAGAACTATATATAGTGAATGTCATTCAGAAAAATACACGTTACATTTCTCTGATGTAAGTATCCAGACATATTACAAATAGATCAGAAGCCAAAATGTTAAATGATATTTCTTTTTTTTTAAGAGTTTGGATGCAAAAAGACATAAATTAATCCCAGAATTGAAGCAAATAGTGCTTTTTTGTAAAGACAGAGGTCAATTATTGTACTTTGGGAATAGATTGAATACTAAAAAGGTCCTAATGAGATGAAAAATAATTAATCTTGGAAAAATAATTTGAGGATTATATCTAACCATCCCTTATCTATATTTCTGTCAGATCTTTGTCCCCATTTTTGAAATGGCGCTTAGTTGCTTTGTACCCAAACTCTTCAATTGGAAGGTGTAAATCCGGTTTGCAAGTCTTGACTATTACAATTGTTGAACTTTAATACACAGTAATGAGGTCGGTGCGCTAAGCGACGTATATTAGAGAGGTATAGACACAACTGATGGCATAGTATCTACAGGTAACATAATATTGTCTGTATCAATGTAATTATATGATTACTTGTACATCAGGTGAGATTCTACATGCTAATTGTATTTTAACAATCTAATAATCGTTATCAATATGATACATGATGCAAATAAAAATGAAAACACTCCTTGAACAGGTGAACCCCTAGAAGTTGGTTACGATAGTCATTTGACATTTGTGCTTTTACGGCCATTATGTAATGAAGTTTTTTCGTGTTTTTTTTTATTTGACCCATCAAAAATTATTTTCAGAAGCAAAAAGCAAACAGGACAATATTCCCTAATCAGATTTTAGTACTGCCATTGGAATGTAAAGGGAGCTTGCATACCTATGTGACACATTCTGCACTGAAAAAGTAAAATTCTCTCCAGACTCTTCGAAGTGACTGTTATAAAATAAACGAGTTAAAGGTTGTCTAACCTATCAGGTTACCATCCCACAAACCTGTCTTAAGACGTGTCTAAATGACAAGGGAGCGGGTCTTCTAACTGGAGTTGTCAGATAGAAGACCCACTTGGCATCTGCCATCCCAAAACCCGACATTTGCCAGCTCCAGATTCTATTTGTGGGATGGTAACCTGATAGGTCAGACAACCTCCAACTTATTTATTTTATGACAGTCACTTATGAATGAGTCTGGAGACAGATTTACCCTTTCAGTGTGGTTGCCATCAAACCGATTCTATTATTATTATTGTCATCCTATACAACCACATACTCTTTATATCCACTAGGGGTGGTATTCTGGAAGTTACATTTCGGAACAAATAATTATGACAAAAGGTACGTGGCTTTATATAAATTGTTCACCTGATCGTACTTATAATATGCATGCAGTACTATCTGGGTCGTAGTTCATTTGCCTGCCATCGGAAAATTACACATGAAAGAAGCAGTCTGAACTTCTTTTTCTCAAACGGGGATTGTATTATTCACGACAATAACACTTCGCATAGATCTACAGTAGTGATTATTTGTTTTATTGTTATCGGTGTTGATCTTATCAGTAAGTAGTGAAGGTTTACGACAAGATTCAGACATGAGAACCAGTAGGCTACACGTTGGACGGGTTCATTACCGAGGTTGCTATGACCCAAAAATATGGGAGTTATGTGGGGAAAATCACCATTGAAAAAAGGTTGATGACGTCTAGTTATGTTAACATTACGACCCTTCACTCCGGTTCTTTTTCTTGTGGAAAGGGAAGGACTTTAAATCGCCACCCTTTCTTATCAGGGCCAGAGTACGACCCCCTGCTCCACTCCAACTGTTGCTGCAGGGTAGCAGGAGTTAGGGCTTTAACAACGCAAGGTGACGTGCATGGGCTGCTCTACGGGAATGATGGTCAATTGGGAGGGGTAGTCAGACTAGATTGGCCCCTTTATGGAGGGGACAACGATATTTCCCCTTTGTTGAGATGAGAATTAGTGTTCTCTACACCAAAGAAAACCTCCGGATTATTTATGTGTACACCCTTTCTATATCAAGGGAAATGTCCAGCTCAACTGATACATGTACACATAATTTAAATGTGTTAGGGGAACACGCAGAAATAGCTTGAAAGTAGTGGACATGATTATGAGCATCACTGATGAGTACTAGTAATCCCTCATTTAAAGATTGTCAGATTCTCACACAAATATCGATGCATTCAGATCGCTCTAATTGAGCAGACCTCGTTTATACTATCGTTTGATCTATATTTTACATAATGTGTAATTTATCAGCTCTCTGAATCTATACCGGTTTAGTAGGAGTAAAACACAACACCGTATAAAACTGCCAAAATTACATTTCATAGGATGCTGATGCAGTTATGCATCTGTACATAAGGGCCCAGAGACACTTTGGTATGGGACTATGACATGGGAACTTTTAGATATGACGTTACTGGACAGGGGTGGATGAGGAGATGTCTTTGGGTGTAGTGTGAAACATGACCTGGTCCTGGGCCATACATTTGTGTAAGGTACTCTGTCCAAGCTAGTTATAGCACCCTCAGGAAAGTGAGCGTAACTGTCGCCAGAAGCACTCTCACCTGAAAGTCAAGTACTGCCTAGCTTTCAAGTGGGAGTGCTTTCGGCGACAGTGACGCTCACTTTTCTGAGGGTGAGGTATTTAGGTTGAGTCTTGCATTAGGTCCCAAAATAGGTGACCATATTCTACGGCAATTTTTCTGAGTGTAGCCATAAATTTCTAGCTCTAAGGCCGTGGCTGCAGGTCCTCTAGTGTACGAGGCCATTTTAATCCGCTGGGCACAAGAAGAGAAGTGGTATGTAGCGAGATAAGCACCGATATTTAAACGGGGGTAACGGTCCACTGGTGTAAATTCAGGGGTAATTCCCCCAAAAAAGACTACAGCTGATAATAATTATTGCAAGGTAAGAATGGAGCCAATGCACTCGCGAGTGCCGTGTGTGGTGAGTATGCTATTCCCTTTATATTACATCACAGATCATATAAGGAATACATGCTGAAATGTGGGAATGTTATGTATCACATATAATATCATTACATTTCCTGATGATTCGATGTTATGTTGTACATTTATATGAGGTATACTGTGTTATATTGTATTTATGTAAGTTGTGTATGTATCAACATTTTACATAAAGTCTGCTTACCTTTCCAGAAGCATCTTTCCTCCTTGTGGTGCGGTCCAGAGTGCGATCACAACGTCTCTGTGCATGCCATATTATATACACGTTCACACCATCAACCTATAATTGGTGTCAGATATGGCCTCAATGACTTCATACTACTTCTAAATAAGATTTACTCTCGCAACTTTAAGTATCTCAATGATGCAGAGAACACGAACATCAAAATAATTGGCCAAAAAGGAGTACCTTAGTTACACTAAATAAGTGTGGTAATACTTATCGACAATTTCAAACGGAGCGTCACAAACTATGCAGGCTAGCGTCTCTTCCCATTACAAAGACCCCACTTTTCTGTTTTAGTCAAAATTCATATGCAGGTTTGGTCGATTTCACTTGTACATTATGATAAGCTCTGATGATTAATATTACAATATTGGCATAATGGGTCATTAATCAAATGTGGCATGTACTGGGAAAGGTGACCTTAGTGCACCATGCACTTTGTGGTCTTTGGGTTCTTTTTCGCAGATCGTGTCACATATGCAAAAATAAAAGTGTGAGAAATAATCTGTTAGTTCTCAGGAGAATCAAAATGTAAACTAGACTCAGGTCCTCATTAGGAGAACTGATTGTGGTATTTATCGTATACGTAAGCTGGGGCTCCACTTCGCGTTTTTTTGTGGGGTAATTATCATGATTCGATCATACCTTAGTACTTCATAGCCCCAACTTTAGTAAAGCACATTATGGGAGACTTAGTAAGATCAGGGGATTCTGAGAGATGCAAAATCGGGAAACTAATCGGGACATACATACAGTATATAGCCTTAGCAAGGCTACTTTCCACTGGAGCATGGAGTTTTTATAAACATAAACCGGTTTATGAACATTAAAGCAGCAACTCGACCTCTTCAGACCTCATCCAACTCTAGCATGAATTTAACATTTATAGGACCATCATTTGTTTTTCTTAAAGGCAGAGCAAAATAGCATAGCATATAAGGCCTCTCTAAAGCATAATGGATGGGTGAAAATACAGATATTAATTCCTCTATGGTGGGAAGGAAAGCCATGAAAGTCATGTGTGGCATTAACTTAGATCAATCAGTACACACTTATGGCGGAGGTCTACATACAACAAATAAATAGGGAAGTATATATATTGTATAATCTGCATGAATACACATGAAAACCCTTATGGTTGTGGATGGGAATAATGCTTTCATGCATATGAATAGGAGCATAGTGAGAGGTAGTTCACCTCAAGCCCAATAGGAGGCAGCATTGAGTAGGCAATTAGCAGAGTGTTATTGTTATCCGGTTTGCAGTTGGTTGACTGCTATTCTCACAGGAGGTATTTCACCTATTTTCATACAGAAAGAAGCACCCATATTATTTGTAAATCAACCTGTGCACATATGAGTCTGTGAAGATTGCTGACATGTTATTATCTAAAATTCGATGCTTGGAGCTCGAGTAGCTGCTTTAACCTATGGCAGGGTCTAAGTACCTCCTTACCCATGGTTAGGCACAGGAGAGGGCGCTAAGTGGCAGCACTGAGTGTATGGCTATGGCTCACTGTGCAGAGGGTGGTTCACACCCAGGAGGGATAGCCTCTCACAATTCACTTCACCATGAACCTCATGCCAGGAGTTGAATGATGGCACATGTCACATTTGAAAGAGGAGAGATTGACCTACAATATGAATATACATTTCTTCATTCAATGGTATTTGCAAGCATTATGTGATTTGAATACTAAATCTCCAGGGGTTAGCATAGCAATACTTAATTAATTTTCAAGTGGCTTAAGAAGGCTTTAGTACATGAATCATTGTATGTATGTTATGTGTCATGTCCCTGAAATTCAGGTTTGCAGATGGAGGCAGGGCGAGGCACCGTAACTTTGAATAAATTTTGTGTCACTTTTGTTGACTTTAACCCCTTTCTAGGGGTCATCCATGCTCCTCCAGGGTTCTGGCCTACCCAGTGCCATTCATATATGGTCCCCCAGCGATTCCCTGTTATTTCCCATCCATTTGAAAGTGTCCCTCACCAATTCTGTAACATTAACTCCAGGATCTGGTATCCCTCCTCCAGGGCATTGCACACCTCCTCTTGCACCTTTACCCATCCAGTATAGCATTCAATCCATCCCATAAGATTCTGCATTCATCCTCTGGATGATTCACCTGTTTTCCTACCCATCTTCTAGATTATTCTATGCATACGATCTACGAGTCACCTATTCCTCCAGACTAGCCCCTCCTTCAGGGTCTCTAAGTTCCTCTGCATCATGTCGAAGTACTCCTCCAGTTCTTCGAGTATACTCTCGATAGTTAACAAAGCATTTCTACCCGGACTCATGCCCAAAATGAAAAGTGACCCACTATACTTCTTGATCTCTTTGACCCTCCTCCAGGTGCTTTCACAGTACTCCAGGGTCTCCAAACTTACCATACAGCACCTTCCAACCATCTTTGATGATGTCCCATAACTTCTCCATTAATAGTATTCTTTGAACATCATATAACACAGCCCACAGACTATTAGAAACCACAGCTAACACGTATCCCTGTCAGCACAAGCCAATATCCAGATCACAGTTTCAGATAGAATATTACACTTTAAACCATAGTGAACATAACAGCCCATATTCATCACTTCAAATCGAATTTTCTCAGCTTCTAGATAAGTTACAAACAAGATTGAAAATGATTTGGAATCCCTATGACTTAGAGGAATTGTTGACTTTGGAATATTTCGTGTTATATGCCTTTGGATTTTCTTCTCCTGTCCCTACCATGGTATACATGTGTATGCTTCTTTGGATTGAGCCCGATTTGTGAGAATAGCACCGATATGAGGACAAAATCGGCTAGTGCCCTAGTGGAGCCTCAGCTGTAGTGCAGGGCGCGCTGTGACACTGTTACAGCATTATAGGCTAAGTTGTTAGACCCTTTTCCACCAGGGGGCACCTACCCCAAACTCTGAAGTGATGCGTAAAAGCATGACCCTCGCATGGGAACGTTCATTTATTTCCAAACTTTGTTCATTATTACCAATTCTTCAACTTCGTCATCTATTTTGGTGTTGCAGGATTGTACGATTGTAAAATGTAAGATTTTTTATTTAAGCGCTAATCACGCTTTACACTGCGATTTTTAAAGGTTGAAAGTAACCAAACATGTACACATATAAATTATTATACGTACATAGTATATATAACATAGAAAGTGTGATAGCCAACCTGAGGGTTGACGGTAGCAGAATTAACTCATGCAGTGATATTACAATTAGATGCCATAACTACTAGGAGTTGGAGTGTTGGTAAAACTCGCTTATTTCAGCTTGTTGCCTATACTAGCAACTCTTTATTTAATGTATATATATACAGAAAATCATTACAAAACAAAGTAATGCTTATGGTAATAAAAAGAGACTAACAAAAGATTTAAATCTCTATGTCCGATGTTGTCCTTTTCCAGTCTTCATCATCAGTGTTCACTGGGATCATATCATTTGATTGCTGGCTGTGGTGCATTGGACTTAAGCAATACACACTCAGAAAAGTCAGCGTCATTGTCGCTAAACCCACTCTCACCTGGTAGTCACTCATAATAATTGCAGCTGTGTGTAAATGAACAATATCTCTCAGGATAACGACACTAAGATTAATCATAACAATGTCATGTAGAAGGTAGCAGTATTAATACACTGGAATGCACTGAATTTAATATGTTTAATGGCAGACGGTGTCCAAGGTTCGCTTCAAGTGTATTAATGAGTACCTCATCCACAGAAAAATACTTAAAATGATTGTGGAATTTTTCTTATTAAAAAGGTTAAAAATAGATATTCGGGGATATGCGGGGAGGGGGGACTGCAAGGGCAATGGAGGCTTCCTCCATTAGAAATTCTCGTCATATATCTTGCCACATCTCATCAAGGCTAAAACACTTTGGTGCTTATCGCTTCTGACCCTTTTAAAATGTACAAAACTAATGGAACTTATTGACTAAAACACATTATCAATTATTCTTTAACATTACCAAATAGCACACAGACTGTGTACATTGTATTTATGAGTTTCTATTGTTGGTTCAGGGTTCAGTACGAGCTTAAGAAGGAGATATTTAAGCCTAGAGAACGATCTTAGATCAATTATGATGCCAAATAATCTATCATTGGGTTATCTGACTCCAAGTCTCAGGAATCGGCTGGGGATGTCTCAAAAAGGGCATTAGCAAATTATAATTTGTCCAATCAATCAGTTAATGCGTTGGGTCATCTGATGCCAATTAACTGTTAGATGTACGTAATGTCTCGCAATGGCAGTAAAAAACTATTGGCGTGTCAAAGAGGCATGTACATGCATCTGTTACTTATTGATAGGGTAAGCTCACCTATTTCCGACCACCTACCATAAGTCGACCACCTACACCACTATACTGCATTGAATGTATGCTATATGGGGGTACAAAGGCTATTAGAATTAAAAGTTGCAGTGTTAATGGTCTGCATAGCATCCTTATTGTTCACAAATATCATGTTATTCATATAAATACATATTGCAGAAGTGAAGGTGTATGACCTGTTTTGACCACAGTCATTGTGGAAATTCTTCATAAAAGTTAGACTTTGGTGCTAGTTAATCATATTTTTCAGTTGATTTTTGCACCAATTGTAATGTTCAATGAATGGATACACATCTTTTGAGCATTAATCACTTTTTCCTAAAATAAAACATCCAATTTCTCGAAAGGTAGGGCTAATGAGCTAGCACCTACTAATTTCACCATGAAACGACCAGAATTTCACCCTAAGACGACCTCAATTTACAAGGTGTTAGCAGTAACCCTATTACAATGGTTATTCTATAAGGAATGCTACCTAGATACCTGCTTTTCAAAAGGTCCAAACCTTAGGAAAATACATCCGAAATGGGAAAGTAATGAACCTGTATAATTCTAACATTGTGCTATCGTATAAATCCAGTTTATCTAGATATGAATTGTGAATAATTTATATTGTTTTGACTGATATAAAAGTGGTCGACTCTGGGTTAGTTTTGGTCGACATTGAGTGAAAATAGACCATATGAGATTTCCAAATATAAAGGCAATAATTTAAACATAATATTGTTCAGACAATTATCAAGCATGATCAATTGTCCCCCATGGATCATCCCCCAATATCTGGTACAACAGGTATGATCCAATAGTTGTTTATTTGATGTCATGAAACATCTGCTAAAGGTCATGAAAAACTGTGACGGGAAGGGTCGACTTATGGTGAATCTACCCTACATAAGACTAGTATTTATAACATAGTAATCAAACAATGTTCTTGAAAGTCTGTCAAGGAGTCAGGTGTGAGCAGGCTATTACGTTGAAGGTGCTGTTTGACTATTTAAAGGAGAAAGTACCAATATTTAATTTGAAAATTGAGTAAAGTGCTGATCAGTTTACAGAAAATAGACGGATGGAAAATAGAAAAATAGAGAGGGGATCTTGCGCTGTCATAATTAGAAATTGACTCCATGCTACCTGTTTTTAGCAACTGTTGAAATGATCAGGTTTGCCATCTTAATGGTGATCCTATTGGCAGGATACACTCCATCGTACAACTACAAGTGCCGGGAGGTGTCAGAAAGTATGGGGGCTGGGTTATCGAGGAATGATCGAGGCTGTTCGTATCGCTGCCTGGCTCATAATATGTGTGGTTGATGTGACCCAGTCATGGTTGAAATATATTGCAATATATAAATGTTGAGATCATTAATATAAGGGACTTAATTATTAACTCATTAGCTCCCATAGGCCATACTGATTTTGAGTGACTTAATTAATGAGCCCCATCTCACCCATATCCTCGAGGGGTTGGTCACGTTGTCTTAGTAGTGCTCCGGCCGTGACTGGTGGCTATGGAGCTGTTTGTATTCTTGGCCATATACCTGTTGGAGACTTGTTATTTCTACCTCCCAAAGAACAACCCTATTCAAATTCCTTATGCCTTTGTGATTAGAAAGTCCTCTGAAAAAGCCTCGTAGAATAAGAAAAAGATAACCGCAAGATATAGGAAATACATGTCTTATTGTTGATACCATTGATATATCAGAGAGATATTTTTCAGTTATAGTTGTAAGTTAATCAAGCCCCCAGGGGCCATACTAATTCCGAGCTAAATTAATGAGCCCCCTCCCCCATCCTCTAGGGGTTGGTCACGTTGTCTTAGTGCTGCTGCTGGCCGCTATGAAGCTGCTGGCATCCCTGACCATATACCTGTTGGAGAGTAGTTATTTCTACCTCCCACACTGATGCGGCAGTTGCTCCTCATTCACTCATATCTTGGCCATGGGAGTGGAGCTGATTTAGGACAAACAGTGCAAAGGTGAATGGTGTTCTTACACGGTTCTTATGATATTTGCCAAATGCCTTATCATCCATTGATACATCAATATTGACGAGATAACAGTTGCACCAAGAAACAGGTAAGTCTTCTTTTTTGCATTTGGACTTGATAACTGTCGTGGTACGGAAGTCATATTTCATGAAGCAGGGAAGAAAGTTCTTGGTCTAGACGCATACGTGTTTTTTTACCACTAGAATCATATTACAGGATGAGAAAGCTATATATACATCTAACCTGAACAATAGTCTTTGGGAAATTAGTTAAGCCTATCAGTCTGTATTGGCGTAGCCTAGAAACGGCATCGTACGCCTGTCCAAGGCTTCGCATTTGGTTTTAAAACAAATCATCATCAGTATGTCCTCACTGAGAATCCCACTTTATAAAGTTTTTTAGAGTTTAGAGTTTAGATTTTTCATTGGCATTACAATTCGTACACTTAATAGACGTTTTTCAAAAGAATGCCAAGATGGTACTAACTATTACAATGTGCAGATCAAGGTCTCTCAGTCAAGGGAATTAGTGTTCATGGTGTTCATATTTGACTAATCATTATTCAACATTATATCAACATGTCAATATCACAGTTCTCTTGCTATCTGGGATTAAATAACAAGGCGCTCTAGAGGCCTCAAGTCAGCAGGTTTCAGGCTTTTGCTGAAGAGGTCATTTGTACTATTACTCTGCTGTTCTGTGGTTATCCGGTCCCACAACCTAGCACCCCTGTATTCCTGGCTGCTGATGTAACAGTTTTTAATAGGGCCGCTCAATTTGAATTTTGCCCTGTCGTAGCCACGGAGTACTCTCACTGGTTGTACCAGGTTTTCTCTGTTCGAAGGTACATGTATGAAAGCAGCCGTCGGTTCCTCCTAAAGTGGGATTATTAAATAATAATGATGATGATGATGATGATGATGATGATGATGATGATTTCTCAGAGATTCAACTTCAATATACATAGGGAGTAACTTCATCATTTGCTATTTGTTTTCTCTGTAAATCAAGTCAGGGCTACATTATATGATCATATTCAATATACATAGGGAGAAACTTCATCATTTGCTATTTGTTTTCTCTGTAAATCAAGTCAGGGCTACATTATATGATCATATTCAATATACATAGGGAGAAACTTCATCATTTGCTATTTGTTTTCTCTGTAAATCAAGTCAGGGCTACATTATATGATCATATTCAATATACATAGGGAGAAACTTCATCATTTGCTATTTGTTTTCTCTGTAAATCAAGTCAGGGCTACATTGAGTCGGCGTCAATACCAATGAGCAGATCACAGATATACTCAAACCTTCTAATTACTGCTACGTTATATAGCAATATTCAATTCAGTCCAAAGCTTTATTTTAGACTCAGTTCATAAACATAGGATTATAACATACTTGACAATGCATTATACAAAAACAATTAACCATGTAATCAGGTTGGAGACTGACCAGTTTCTTAGTACACCCTAAGGTTGAATGATAGTCCTGAGAACACAGGGTGTACCAATAACTTGGACATCAATTTTATTGTCCTTTTCTCATACTTCCATGCCAAAATACGTAATTCAGATGCCACTATAGGAAGCAGAGGTCTATAATTTATGTATGCACCCTTTTTCACACTAAAATGTGACAAAACGTGGGAAAACGTGACATTAGGGGGAAAAACACCTTTACTTAAGTTCATGTCTTCATCTACAATTGGATGCTTCAAGCATCAAACTATTTGAAATAGTTGTTGAGAAATGACATCTCAAGCATGGGATGGTAGGGACATGTAGGAATTCAGAATAGACTGCAATTCCATCACATATCAATTTATTTTCAAATAATCCATATAAATTATAATTATTAGAAATTAAACCAATGAATACATAGTATTGTACATAGAATTGGATCTGGGAGGAATATTGGCATTCTGTTTTCAGTTCTGAAATCCTCATGGATGGGGCAATTGGATAGGGATAGTTGTTTATTCCAAAAGAATGAATTGATGGTTGCCATGGCAACCAAATGTCAAAAGTATTAAAAAAAATGCAGGAATTGATATCTTCAAGCAAACGATGCTCCCCAAATATGATTATTGTTCTTTCTTACTTGACAGCTGTAGTCAGGTCTGGAAGGATAAAATTGGTAGAATACAAAATAGAGCTTTGCGTTGTTGCTTGAAGGTACCAATAAGAGGAAACTCAGTTGTAAGCCTACATGATGCCTGTTCCACTCCCCTGCCTGCTCTCAGAAGAAAAGAGTTATTAGTTTCACACTTTTTCTTGCGTTCAAAAAAACTGAAACCAATAATCACCCCTAGAACAAGATATGACCACTTACCGGTATTCTCTTTATGTAGAACAAACACTGAATTCTACAAGAAAAGTCCTTTCTATCGAGGTGTACAAGGTTGGAACAAATTACCATCTCACCTTCAAACTTGTACTAATAAACCAGCATTTAAACTGCAGTTAAAAAAACATTTCTCCAAAAGCCAAAACCTAGGAAAAAGAATAAGAAAAATTAGATGGGATATACCTGATTGCACTCGACCCTCAACCCGACAAGTCTCACGAACGGATTGATCAGTCCCCTTCAGTTAATACAATGTAATTCAAATCATATTAATGTATAAAAATGCAAGCCTACTGTACTATAATGCGCATCTTATCAACATCATTGTATATTACCATAATGGCGACATATTATGTCACGCTGTATATACCCAGCAGCGTTTATGAATGACAAAACGCCTGTCTTGGGTAAGAGATACCAAGCAGGTGAATCAAGGTCAATTGTACTGAAAATCATGGCAATAAATTTGTTATGAGTCATAACAAAAGAAAAGGAAAAAAGGGCTAAAAATGGCTAAACCCGTTCTTTTTGCATTCCAAATAGGACCAATTTAGAATGAAAATAGAATTTTGATAATAACTTCAAGAGATTCCTTGGGAAAAGTTAGTCTAAAGTCATATTCATGAGTTTTTAGGTAGCCTATATCTCCTGAAATATCATGTTTAGAGCATTTATGGCTATACCCCCTAATGTCACAATTTCACAGGTTTCGTCACAAATCGGAATATTATCCAAGAAATGGCTAAATCTACATATTTTCCTTCAGTAAATATTTAGTAGAATCAATTTGCTAATATTTTTAGTTAAATCTGCTAATAAAAATGAACCCATAGGATGAAATCATAGATTAAGGCCTACAAAGTGATGTTTTTGTTTTAACTTAGTACGTCCTCACACCATGGTCCCGGCCCCAACCTGGTAATATAGATGCACAAATACAGTGAAAGTATAGTTAGATATGTGGGCTATTAAACATAAAGATCTTGATACCAGCATCTACAGATAAGTGAAATTTATGCGTTACTGGGTATATCACAAATATGTCTTGTTGACCCAACAAGCGTTTTTTTTATCAGCCTGACTGTTTCAGTCAACACATAAAGCTATATACCGTTCTTCTAATTGTAGCACCATATGTTGGGAGGCCATGAAGAGTAAGAATCTCTCCAGCACTAGCAAACCTTGGTATACATGACATGTATACCAAGGTTTGCTTGTGCTGGAGAGATTGGTAGGTTGCCTGCTACATTGTAGCAGGCAACCTACGCAGTGCATCATTGTAAGCCACATGTAAGCTTTTGCATTGATGCTCTATAGGACTGCTAGGGGTTAGACCATGAGCGCAACCATATTCGGGGGTTAGAAGTCCATTCAGGTAACACCAGGTGAATCCCCATAGACTCAGTACTGACTGAACCCCAGAATAGTAATCCCCTCTTGGATGGATGTAGAACTTAAACCCGCAGTTCTTACTGCACGTCCAGTAACAGTCCCCAGTGGGCACAAAAATCATTTCAACATTGAATCAATGTTGAATCAACATTGAATCAACATTGACAACCAGCTATCAACGTTGATTCAATGTTCTGTGCCCACTGGGTCAGAGTGCAGTCGGGACAGGTAGTCAGCTCTATATATGGGGGCGCTGAGCCTTTAAGGGTCTTCACTCTGCCGCCTGACTAAAAGTGGGCGCGCGTCGGTAACAGGTGTCCTATTATATTTGCACCATAACTGGGCCATATTGGTAGGTACAAAACAGCTGTATATTCACCTTTACACTGCACTTATAAAACTTCCCAATGAGCATGTTCCATTGTGCATAATTATAGCATCTTTAGCTGCCACAAAACATCATTATTATCCCTGACCCATGACCAAGGTACTTTTCCTCATCTGCCCATTGATGTTTCTATCATTTAGAGTAAAAAAGAACTCTCGTTTGTTTGTCTAAAGGTGACTGAGCTATCATTAGCACACTTTATAGTGGATCATATCTTAAATCATTATCTATACCATATTTTGACCATAAACCGGCAATAAGGCTAGTAAGAGTAAATATAACCAAATTATCAGCTTACATTAAGTGATTGCAATCTTGGGTCCATTCATACACCCTAAAAATTACCCTGTAAAATTACGGTGAATACACGGGCATCATTGAATGAGTTTCCCCGTTACTTTAACGGTCACCATATTTTCCAATTCCCTTAAATTAACGGATGGATTTTCCTATTTATTTTTACGGTGAATCTACATGATTTTAGGATGATTCTTCAGTATTCATAAACAATTATGATAATTCTACTTTCCAATTTGCAGAGATGCCGTATGATCTTATGTTGATTCCCCAGTATTCATTAATATTTATGGTGATTCAACACTTCAAAGTTGCCTGTTATTTTTAGTATCAATGAATCATTATTAATTTCATAATGATTTTCTGCTGTTTTCTAAATATTTCATGAGAAATTACTGTACCGTTTAACAGCGATCCCAACCTTTAGTATAACATCACCAAAAACTATTAAACAGGGATTTAATTTTTTTTCCCATCTGATATGAAAACATCACAAAAAACAAAGTTCATAAATTCATAAATTCATCTACTGTATAAACTGTGTATAATCAATCTTAAATAATATCATTTGATTAATTATGTATAACCTCTCAATGCCATGGCTTTATCATTTTTCTCATCCATCAGCATATTTGTGCAGGACTGCGAGATGTTACCATTAGCAGAACTGGTATTCAAACAATGTTGCTAGAATTTTGGACATGATCACACAATGTCATGTTAATGGCTCAAAAAATATTGACATGGACTGGTGATCCCACAATATGAGTGATGTACTATGTGATATTTCCGCAACAACTGGAGTGATGTGTGTTTACCACATTGGAATTTTTGCTATAAGAATCACATGTACTTTTTTTGATTGTTGTATTTTGAAATATCATCCATGAATAAAATACACATTATAAAATCAAAAATGTTAGTATGGCCTGGTGAGGTCCTACACATGTAGGGACATTCGGGTAACGTCCTAAGTGGCGTAGGAACGTCCCGGTGACGTTCTAGGACGCATAGGGATTTCTTGGTGACGTCCTAGTATGCACAGGAATGGCATGGCACTGCGCTAGATATTTAGAGCTGGCGCGGTGATGTCCTAGTATGTGTAGGGACGTCCTGTGGACATCCTCGCACATCTAGGGACGTCCTTAAACCCCCACCGCTCATATAAATAGCATTCACCTTTGGGTTTATGCAAATGGCCTCTAAGACCATGGTCTGTCAGAGGGAGACAATATATTCGTATATTGACAAGCAATTAGCTACTTACTGGCTCTATATTTTGTCAGGGTAGTCCATGAATACTTGCAAAAGTGAAGTATTCCAACAGAATTATAAATGTGACACTTGAATTGTTAGAATAATAAGGTACAATTCCTAGTGAATGTGCTGAGAGGGTAGTTGGGGCTGTGTGATTGACAGGTGCCCTGTGTTGTTTGTGGATACCTGAGGCACAGAGCACGTGGGGCTGAGGTCTGAGTATATCTCACAGGCAAGTGTTACATACAAACGTGCAGTTGTTGTTGTGTAAAGTCATTAGAACCGCCTGCAGATTGAAGGGTGGGGGGAGGAGTAACCCCCCCCCCCTCCCCCACATGACCTAATAAAAGAAACGTGGCCTGTTCAGTCTGTACTGACCTGGCTCAGGTCTAGACCTCCACCGCTGAAACAGACCTGCCCTCTAGGGAGAAGATGACCATTAATGACCTTACATACACAGGTGCTGCCTTCTGTTTTTTGTATATTTGAACTATTTAGCCCCGCCCTCTGCATACATTATCCTTACTGGACGTGCAGTAAGATCTGCGGGTTTAAAGGGGGTGCATTCTCTTGTCCACGCACACCAGAGCTGCGCACATAGGCACATAGAGGGGAGCATACACACTGGGCACCTGTGCCTACCACAGACAGACAGGCAGTACACTGAAAAAACAGTGTTTAACTTTCAACACCACAAAACATGCCTCAACACCGAAGACATGCATGTGCTTAGATATTCAGAAAGTAAACTCTTATCAGATGGGTGTTTACTATATGAACATACATTTCTTTGTGTTTAGCCTTTAAATATTATGTTTACTGCCTGTTCAGCATTTAAACAGTGAGGTGTCTAGATACCAAATAGTGCATGGAATACTTTTTCTCTAGTATACCAATCATATTGCTATCATTATTCCAATTACATGTATCTTGGCAACTTTTTATAGCCTATTGAAATGCAATTATTATAGTCATGATCCAAACATAAGCTTGGCCCTTTCCAAAGTGTATATTCAAGCACAGTTTATAAACAAGGAAATAAAGTACTTTGCCTAGAACAGAATCATGACTGTGTCTGTTTGTCATAATTGGTATACTTGTTTAAACACTGAACATATACATTGTAACCATGTTAAGCACTTAATCAGTTTAGACTTAAACACATTAAGTCTAAATATCTAAACACTAGACCTAAACATGTTTAAATGTTTAGATATTAGACACGATTTTATACCACCAGGTGGCAGTTAAGTACATGGATGGACTTTTCCCACCAATCTCTAAGGTAATCCTTGAATAAACAAACAAAGAATCATATCATTTGAGTGGTTCAAATATGGGAACATATGGCTATCATTACACAAAAAGTAGCTCTATGATTTGAGGTTTACCGTAAAACCTCGCGTATAAGCCTAACTCACGTATAAGCCACACCCCGACTTTGGGGCGATCCTATAAGCCGCATTGCCGATCTGACTCGCGTACTAGCCGCGGCTTATACGCGAGGTTTTACGGTAGACTAATAGAAATAATGTTCAGAAAATAATATTATATAACCACTAGGGACACCTGTTCTGTAGGATACAAGAAAATGTATAGCTATATTCCCTGCATCATCATCATTCTGTTGTACACATTTCCCAGTTACTTAGCATGGATGCTATGTAACGTATGTGATGACACTCTATAAAAGTGTTATAAAATACTACTCCATGCTATCTAAATATAATATGATAAATTGGACTGATAATAATTATATCCTAATATGCACATTACAATCATCATAAACACATCAGTTTCACCTAAACACTGTCTAACCAAACACCTACTAAATCTAAAAGCTATTCATCAAAATGCCTAATAATTCTAAAAACTACACATCTAAACACTCTACAGTTCTACACACTATATATCTAAACCCTTCCTTGGTCTAAACTCTATAAATGTTAACACCTACTAGATCTAAACACTTTGCATACTAAACACGTTTTATCTAAACATCTTTAGAAATGAAACATGTTTAGATGGAAAAAGGTGTCTCAAAATGTGGGAAAAGATAGTGTTTAGAAAAGTGTTTAGCCTCTAAACATATGCATTTATATCCTAAACACAGTTTTTACAGTGTAGCAGTCACTGGCAGAGGCTCAAACACAGCATTGCTTAGAATGATAATGGTTTCAAATAGGGACATGTTATCATATATCTGGTTGATCTATTGCACTGTATACATTTTAAACCTCAAGTAAAGTTTGGTTACTATTTTCTAGTGATGGAATTATTATCTAAATCAATCCCTTAAACTTACCTATTCTGAGAATAATTACTAGTTTAGATATCCCACTTTTGTGGAAAAATGAATACTGTTGGAGGTGATTTTCTTTTTCCTACATTGTGCACAAGTGTAAAGTTGTTTTATATCTCAAACATAAAGAATATTTAGTGGTGGGATCTTTTTTATTTTTAATGAAATATAAAGAAAGTGTGTTTTCTCCCTGTGATTATTGGACTTTGGGGTTAAAAATAAATAGACAGAGCTGCACGCTAAAGTGACTGAGTGACTGGTTATTACACGAGAGGTGCCTGTCCTTCGGCCAGCGTGCAATACGGGACAGGCACCTCGAGTACAATAACCAGTCAAGAGGGCACTTTTAAGTGCCGCTCTGTATTCATTTCAGGGTTTATTGGTGTAAAATAGATCTACAGTCCATGTTTGATTACTTCCGCGATGTTTGGTTACTTCTGCGGAGTTTGTTTAGTTCCCACTGCTTCCGTGGTGCCGGCATTTTGAATTCCGAGCACGTCATGTGACCTCAGGAGCGTGGTGACCCCATGGCAACACCATGGCGACAGCATGCAATACGGCCTAGGGTTATTGCATGCTTCCCTGGGGAACAACCCTTCCATTGCCTTAACTTTGATGGTCCGTATTTACAATGAAATAATAACCTTATCATAAATGTCTTTATATCTACGTGTTTCATTCATAGTACCAATAGATATAATGTGATTATTATTATTATGTGATAATGTGATTATTATTAATATTAGTCTTAGACACAAATGTGAACATCATAAATTTGTATGTTATAGTCAATTCAATGATTTTCCAAAGTGACTTATAAGCCACTGCTCTGCTCTGGTTATTTCAACTGCAAGGTCCTGTTTTTTTCTCACTTTTATATAGTAAATGCATGTACAAAAAAGTTTTGTAACCCGGGAAAAATCGAGTGGTGGGAAGTAAAGAGGATGCATCCCCTTTAATTGTGACATCCTAGCACGCGTAGTAACTTCCCGGTAATGTCCTAGCACACCTAGTGACGTCCTAGCATAAGTGATGACGCTCCAGTGAAGTGCTAGCACATGTAGGGATGGCCTGGTGATGTGCTAGAACGTGCAGAGTCGGCCTGGCAACGTGCTAGAATGTTTGTTAGAGTCGGCTTGCTGATGTGCTCATGACCAGTTTGCAATCCCTTTCTGAAAGGTGTACCAGTAAACTATTATTCTCGAGGCCCCAGGCCCTTGGTGGCAAGGTTTTAAAACAAATGGTTTGACATGGCTGGCCCTATCAAACGCTTTAGATGCATCTAAGAAGGTGATAAAAAGTTTTAATCATAATTATTTTACAGATTTACCATAATTGCAAAGTGGTTGCAAAGTTTTTCCCATATACACTATCATGAGATACAACGAATTTAGGTCAAATACCATGTTCAGTTTTATGAACATTAAATACACGTGTTTATTCACAGGAAAACCAAGGCCAGGATGGATGGGAGGAGCATCCTGCACGTGCTTCTTCTGCTGCCATGGATACATGGGTAGGTACAGGCAAGTTGTGGTACCGGGTATTGAAAACTTTCCACTTTAAATTGACATGAAGTCACAGTCTATGACAACCAAAGATACATGTCTAAATGCATTTGTGTTGCGTTGTTAAAGCAAAAAAAGAAGGAATATACACCCACCTCTCGTTGTAAAAATTTAACAATATATCTCTATTCATTGTAGATAGACCTTTCTCACCATAATCAATTCTGTCCAAAAGTCACTAGGTCGCTGAATTAATTGTCACTAGAGGTCGCTTGTCAATGTTGATTCCATGTTCTGTGCCCACTGGGACATTGTGACAAGTGACTGGTAGGGCTGATATACGGTGGCACTATTGAGTGGCCTCAGTCAGTTTCATTTAGTCTAGGGGTCGCCTACTGCTACCATAGTGACATCTGGTGCAACCTGATGTCATTGGATACTGACAATAGTTATCTAGAAATGACTAGTTGGTATTTGAGATTAAACAGTGCCCAGAAATATTCAAGGAGTCAGTTCTCAAGAACTACAGGTGGTACTTGATAATGAAGTATATTACCGGAAAGCTGATGTCCTCAATTCTATAATTGAGTTTTTTTTTGTTGGTGAACCTTTTCCCCAACAGAATTGGTGTATCACTTTATGACTTCCATATAGTATTAGCCAAATAGTCACATTTCTTTGATATTTATTGTTTATGATAGTTGCATCTAGAGAGGGCTTATCCTTGATTACCTCGGATAATTATAATGAGAAGAACACTTTCTGTTTCATTTGATGAAAATTGGTAATAATCATAGTACAATGTTTGTTTGAATTTTCCTTCTTTTTCTCCCACGAAAAAAGTAAAGACAGACTTATTTCCGTCGGATATTGAATGATCATTTCAATGAAAAATGTTTTCATGTCCAAGTATACAAAAATGTCCACGAAGTCTGGCAGGTCTAAAATTACTTCTGTTTTTGCTACCAATATACATTTGACGACTTCAAACAAAGGCGCCTTGTTAAATGATGCTTAATGTGTCATTTGAATTTTGACAGTATCATTGATGCAGTGGTTATCTGTATGTATCAAAATCCATGGATGAATGAACATGAACGATAGTGAAACATTGTGCCACAAGTTGAAGGTTGAATATGGTATACCTGTGACATGAAGATTGTAGTATCAGTGAGGCCAAAAAGAATAAATGTGTGTTTCAGTTTGTTTTTTAAATTATTTTTAGCCTAATTCTTTACTTTGGCCTGAAAAGTAGCCAAAAATTGACTCACAACCTGCAGAGCCGACTCGCCAAAAACAGCGTTGACTCATGGACTATCGAATCAACTCTGAAATAGCCCAAAAGCTACATTTTTTCAAAATTGGATAACAATTTCTAGGGTTGGACCTGCTTTGCTAGGTAGGGTAAATTTTTTGTGACGTACTGATATGCTGATGCTAGTATCATATAATATGAGGAGCTTTTTTTAAAACTTACTTTGGGAAATCTTTCATATCATAAATGATGATATCAACATTTTCAGTTCATTTTCGATGTGTTATTGGATGAAATATTGGTTGCCGTAGCAACATTTATATGCAAAATGTACACTATCAGGTAGGGGACAGGAATACCTTTTTGGGATGTACCGCTTTTGGGGTACAGTCCTATCAAGTAGACCATGCCAGTATTGTGGTACTGTGCATGGTACTGGGGCGTACCATTTAAATGGTACATTTGGTGTGATCATTAGGCCATGACCATGAGCCCATTGCAAGGTCTGCAGCTCCCTTAGTACCTTATCAGTAATCCCAGAACAATGGGTACTATCTATACAAACACTGACGGTATGGGTTAGGGAGAAAATCCCACTTTTCCTCATGCTTTTCCCAATTTGTGACCTTACCATTCCATAGGGAGATAAAACCAAAACGCAGAGTGATACATTGTGACCTTACCATCACATAGGGAGATCAAACCAAAACACAGAGTGATACATAAGTGCCTAGGCTACTACTCTGTATGTTTATATTTATCAGCAAATATAACAGGAAATTCGGAAATGGATTTTGCTGGGTCTCTGTAAGAATGTTTATGAAAGTGCCATGTTCAATGCATGATATTTGAATAAATATACATGATTGAAATTTGCAAATTGGCTAGTGTGTAGATACACATATCCTCTTTCCAATGGTACCATACAATGATATATAATACATTACCACTATAAGAGAAATCTCATGTATATGCTTATATACACTGATGCTACTTGGTAGGTCATGATACTAGTACGCCCTAGATAGTGAGTACAAGTACAGCTCATTTAGGGCGTACTAAAATAGTGGTTCTTGCCCCAACCTGACTATGTAATCTATTTCATTAAATTTTATTAAGCTGATACTGAAATATTACAGTTTAAACTTGTTTTAGTAGTAAATATCTTCTTTATTATTTTCGATACATAAAACCTTTTGGATTTTCTGCCAACAAGCCTTAATCATAATTATGATCACCATTTGACTTTTGGTTGGAATAGTGCCATCCCTGCTGCAGTTTTTAAAGGTTTATCCTGAATATGCAGCCACCATCCAAATAAAGAGCAGTCAGGATTTCCGTATTTAGCTAGTTTGGGCGACTCCAGCTGGCTGTAGGCTCTTGTGAAGTCTGTTTTCCAGACTAGCCATGCTCGCCCAACCTGCTAATGACTTTAGTCACTACTTCTTATAATTATGAAAGGAGATTCTCGGTGAAACATGCATACTTCATATATATATATATATTCTTGTTCCCATCTTTTAACAGGATAACTGGCCTTGTGGCTGCCAATGATGCTTTACTGACTGCATCATCAGTAACAACTAACGATGGCCTCGTAGCAACAGCGGAGACTTCATTCAAGCTGAATCCAGAGTCGGTCACTGATAGTGCAGGCCAATCGACAGCTAAAACCAAAGACAGCCAGCAGCAGTATTCACACAACAGTACTGACAAACCTGCCAGATCCTCAGCCTGTACAACCGAAAGTCAAGATGTATTCAACAAGACTGATAGTGAAAACAATGATACCACAGTGGAGAAGACATGTGGTGTAGCAGAGGATGGAAAAGACAAGGTATACTACTTGGAAGCACATGTGGCAGTGTTGGTTGACCAATATGGAGGGGTAGCCACACTCATGCTGGGGACAGTCGGTAACGTGCTGGTACTGGTTACCCTAAACACCGGCCATCTTGCCAAGAAGAGTTCCTTCCTCTTCCTATCTGTCATGGCCGGCTCTGACCTGGCTTTCATCGTACTCGGTCAGGGGGGACGTCACTTTGTGAGGTCTATAAGTGGGGTGGACCTGCTGGCCCTCTCCCGAGTTTACTGCCGGGTGTGGTATGTGCTTGTACCTGCTCTCTCAATGTATGCTGACTGGGTACTCGCCGGGCTCAGCGCCGAACGTGCCATCGCCGTAGCGTCACCACTGAAAGCTATGTCTTATATTACAAGTTGGCGCTCCAGGACCTACCTCTTGATAATGCTGTTGGTGTGTGGGGGGTACTACACCTACAGTATCTTCTACTATGACATCCTCCAGCTGCCTGCTCCTGGAGGCACCATCCGACCGGTGTGTACCCTGTCACAGGTAGACATCTTCACCGACACAATACGGCCCTGGTTAGAGTTCACCATCAACTGTATCCTGCCTGCCACCATCATCGTCATCAGTAACGGTGTTGTTATCTACACCCTAGTGAAGGCCCGCAGTCAACGCAACCACATTGCCTCCAGTCTCGAGCTGGCTGCATCTAATGACGACCAGACCAGGGGGGTGACAAGTATGCTACTTGCTGCCAGCATAGCCTTCATCTTCCTCACTATGCCTGTACGTGTAGGCTTCGTGATGGATCGTGTATTTCCGAGTGAGTACTGGGCTACAGACCAGAAGCAGGCCCAGCGGAGGCTGATGTGGGCAATCAACATCTTCTGCTTGTACCTCAGCCATGCCATCAACTTCATGCTCTATGTGCTAACTGGGCCTAACTTCCGCTTAGCACTAACAAAGCTACTTTGCTGCTGGTGTCGCTGCCCTAGTCAACCCAAAGTCTCCCGTACCCCTTCTTCTCCTTTGGCAGTGGTTGTGTCTAACTCTGGATCCCAGATCTCTGCTTCTGCCATCACAGTATCCTCAGCAATTGACAACCCGGCCTTTGAGTCTGGGTCTGATATTATTCCAAATCCTGGTCTTGTGTGAAAATGTGAAGTTCCACTGAAATTGCTGAAATCGCGATAAACCTGAATAAGAATAGAGATAATGCCTGCCCTCCAAAAAGAACTCAAGAATCACACAAGTTAGAAATGTTCATATTTCCTGGGAAACGCACAAGCTGTATACACAGCATAGACACAGGAGATTCTCGAGAACATTCCTAGTGACATGCTCAATGGTGACATGTATTTCTTAAATTTTACTCGTGCAAATAACCAGAAATTCCACAAGTAGAGTGAAGACCTGTATTTCATGAGTTTCACTACAAGAAAAGACAGGGAACATGACACAATAAAATTTCAAAAAACGTTCTAAAATCCTCGGGTTTTGACACAAGAATGGCACAAGTTCTGCTTGAGATTTTGTTTACAGGGTGTATAATTATGCTGAAAGAAATCCATGTCTCGGGAGTATAATTATATGACCATTATGTGTCTTGGAAGAGGGGATGTGTACCAAAGTTTATTTTTTGTTAGCTATTAGATCTTGAACATTTGAAAGCATAACATGATTTTATAAAAACCAAAGAGGGGGCATAGATTTCGGGGATGAGTGTCAAAGGTTCCTTCATGGTCAGTTACAGCCACTTGGTTAATGTTTAATGATATTTAGGTGGGATAAACGGAAAATGGGATGAATGGAGAACGGGATAAACAGAGAACGGGATAAAGGGAGAACCAGATAAAGGGAGAACGGGAGAAAGGGAGAACGGGATGAACAGAGAAAGGGAGAACGGGATGAAGGGAGAACGGGATAAATGGAGAACGGGATAGAGGGAGAATGGGAGAAAGGGAGAATGGTTTAAACAGAGAACGGGATAAATGGAGAATGAGATAAACAGCGAACAGGATAAACGGAGAACGGGACAAACAGAGAATGGGATAAATGGAGAATGGGATAAATGGAGAATGGGATAAACAGGGAACGGGATAAACGGAAAACGGCACAAACGGAGAACGGGATAAACAGAGAAGGGGATAAACGGAGACGGGGATAATCGGAGAAGTGGATAAACAGGGAACAAGATAAACGGAGAGGGGAATAAACGGCGAAACAGAAACGGAGATGCAGTCGCTGTTGACGCTCCGATTGACTTGCTTTTTGGCCGAGACATAAAACAGCAGTTACACGCTGCTGGGCGCTGACGCCTACAGCCACCCGCTCACCCCCAGCCACCTGCTTTCCCACAGCCACCTGCTCACCTACAGCCACTACCTGGAATTCGATTATATATATATATGTACTTGTAATACAATATATGAATTTGGGGTAGCTTTTTCTGGAGATTACGATTATCCTGTCAGAAATGAGAAATAATGTATTGTACTAAAATTAGGTTTATGGTCATTGGGAATCTATTAGTCCCGAGACCATTAAGAAACACGATCCCACTTCCCTTTAAGGGCCGCAATGTGCGGATTAGGCCACCGCGGTGGTACCAGGGACCTAGCCTATGGGAGGTGTGATAACTAATTCGGGCTCCAGTGATTTTTCAAATGCCACATGCGTTTGTGTGTTTGTGGAGGTGGTGGCTTGGGTGGTGGAGTTGGTGGCTTGGGTGGCATGTGTGTGTTGCTGGAACATCACATTTTCAGGACATGATTATAGAGGAAAGAAGTGGCCTGGCTAGCGTGTGTGGGTTAAGGTTGGTGGGAGAGGTGGTGCGAGGTGGTGCCTCTTAGTGCAAGTGGTGTCCAAAGGTGGTGCAATGTGTGCATGTGTGCATGTGTGCATGGGCTCGTCACGCAAGGCCGTGCATTTGGGTATTCCTTAGGGTATGCATAGAGGTCAGTTACCATTGTAATTGACCAATAACCATCAGCAAGATATTGGCTCATTTAGCTATCAGTTGCTGTAAAGTGTGTATTTCAATCATTGTATGGTCAACATTTTGGTGTCACTATTGGCTAGGTCATATTTGATATATTCACCAAATGCATACCCTGTACAGCTAAAAGACCTGCAATAGACATTCATTTGGGAGAGACGTCCTACGCTTAAGGCCACGATAGTTGAAATGCTGCAAAACTATATTCCCTTTACGATGCCAACAAGGAAAAACTTCATCAAGCAGTTACTATAGCGGGACTCATACTCTCATTCCCAGATTCTTCCACAGGGAAGGCTCTGATAGCTACCACCATAACATTTAACTTGAACTTTACTGGCTCTGGACAAATACAGTTGGTAGGGTGGAACCAGTGAACAGGAACCTGTTGTATGTTGGGAGTTTCCCCATCATACTTTCTGATTCTAGCTCTGGTTCCAATTGCAAGCTGAAAAATAACATTCCAGATATGTGAGGAACACTATATTCCTGGATGCTTGAACGAACTCGTCCTGGGTTTCCAGGTTCCCAGATGTCAGATGTAATTAATTATAAAGGTACACTAGATTCTGAAGCTGGTCTGTATGAGTTGATATATATGGACAGCGACAGAAATAGGGCATAATATGTTTGTTCGTTTGTTTGTTTGTAATAATTGGTTTATTAGACTGTCCAAATTATAGGTATTATTGAGAAGAACAGTATGGATGTGGATTGAAAGGGAACCTCATCTCTTGTGGATGAAGGGTACCTCCCAAGCACATTTGTACCTAATGTATGGTACAAAATAAATGTCAATGTTGTTGATTAGCATTTTGGCGAGATTAGTATACTTTTTTAATGTAATTACTTGCTTATTTCTTATTTCTTATATCACTTATTGATTTTAAGAAATGCCAATGTCCCTTGTAGATTTCAAGAAATGGGTATTGTTTGTTGTCAATTTAAAAAGTAGGGTCTTGTTACTTGTTGCCAACCCCCAGTACCCACCTGTGCATTATTTTTATTCCATGGTAAATACGGCACTCCCATTTTCAGAGCAATTAAGTGGAATTTTGACAAATATTGTTAATAAGGACATGAAATAAACACAAGGGAGCACTCATAGAGTTCCACGCTGAGGGTCATTTCACTCGGCTTCGCCTCGTGAAATAACCCTCAGTGACGAACTCTACTCGTGCACCTTTGTCTATATAGGGTTAAAACAGGTTATTGTCGCCTTGTCGGTTTATTTATCAGACTATCTGAGGCGTTCTTCGCTTTTATGATTCTACGAAATCATGTCATTACTAACATCACTGTTCTATTGAAGTTCATTATGTTTCAATAAGTAAAAGTGTTATTGGTTATGCTTCAGTACTCCTACTTGGTAAATGTGTTTCTCCAAAATGACCAATGTGATAGCGCTGTTAGATTGGACTCTATTAGGTGAGTTTGGTCATGTCGGAACATAATAAATTATATACTTAAAGATGGAAACACTTTTTCAGTTACTGATAACAACTATTATTCCAGCTGAAGCATTGAGCATTCGTATTGTATTGAACTGATTAATTCAGGTATGTTAAATCAATCCGAATTTGGTATTGTAATTATACAGAGTGCCGAGCTCTGTGAATTGTAGTATCAGGTGATGATGCCAAAAAGAGGCGTAACACTGTGCGTAGAATGCGGCTCGTACTTTCTATATAAAGACATATCGTTATGGGTATTACATGTAATGGATATGCCAAATCACTTGATTGATTGATGGAAAATAGTGTACGTGTGATAAACTGACGGGCATAAGACTGGATAAGAAAATCATCGGCAGTATTTAAACTGATGCACTCTTATCATGGATGGTGTTATTCCATTGGTGTTATATTAATTATTTCTATAATGACCAGTGTATAAAGTGTATCTATGTTGTTACTGAAATAAATGTTAGAAATTGAAGCACGTGTTGCTTGTTTTACATCAATAGCTAACACAATCAAATCCATTATAACTGTAAAACAGCAAGTGATTCACTGATAATGAATAAATATAGTTTACCGATATTTTCTATAGCATACCGATATGCACCGACTATTATAACACGGGTCTGTTCTATATTTAACCACACAACTTGAAGGCATTTGATTTAACTCATAACACTAGTGATTATGATTGATTGATAACATGAGGACCTAGGCCTTATGTGCCTACAAACAGTGATAAATTGTGAGGACTAACTATTTAGTCAGCCAGCTGTTGTATGAGGATACATGTTGGATCTGTGGCCAGCAAAGGCAATATGGATACAATGAAATAAATTAAAAGTATGGTCAATGGTCGATCTACTAATCCCCTTGACCAGATGGATATGGGAAATACATCTTCAATTAAGCCATAATCTAATCAATAATATTATGATGATAAAAATAAGAGCAGCAGATTGTACGCAAACTTGTGTCCTATACCCGGCCGGTAGAGTAGCGTGTTACGGGAGTTTATCATTGTTGATTTATTGGATCCACCCACCCACTCACAACATAATTATACACACATCCATCTATCCATTGACCCTAATTAATTTTATAACTTCCCGTGGAGAGGTGAACAGTAGCTATCCAGCATAGTCCCATTTACTATACACACTGATCACTGTGCCCTAGGTTTGATGAGAGAAACATAATTTACAAGTTCTCATGTTCTGGATCACATTGACTTGTCTTCCTGTGGTATATTGGGACTCGCATTAGGATGTACACGTCAAAGCCCAAGATAACAAAGGTATGTAGTCATTCAACTTTTTTTGCGCTTGTTTATTCTAAAAACCTGTATTTGTCATTCTAGCCGACGTGATAGCAGAGCCCAGAGGCAAACAGAAAGAGACAGAGAGACTCATGGAGAGACAGAGAGACAGGGGGGATATGCAGTCATATGTTCCAAATTTCACCATATACCATTTCCCTATCCATACTGTATACTGCACGGAGAAAGACTAATTCTCAAGCTATTTATTTTGTGATTATCCTGAAAATGACAGACTAATACAGCTACCCAACCACGTGAAGGCCCTTGTTTGCCCCTAATGATATACCGAAGGAAATTCGAATCCCCCGGAAGCGCCTCTACCCACCATACCAGCAGTGTTCCAAACTCATCATTTGTCTGACATCAGATGTATGATTATATCTATAAATTATAAGGCCTTACTATGCCATAGCATAGCAACATCTTTGATTGGGATAAGAAAACCGGTCATGGAGAAGTGGAAGAGGATACTCATTAATGTAGCTGGTACTGAGATGACTGTACAAAAGATATATCGTTTGTCCATGCATGGATAGGACACTGGTGCAGGCTGTATAATGTAGGTAATCTCTAAACATGTACAAGGAAAACACACATGATATAAGAAGATGCTCTCTTCTTATTATTTTCTATATTGACCCTATTGATTAAGCCAATAATGCTGTTACTGAAATAGATACTACCAATTGACACATTTTGTAACAAGTATAGTTGTTAAACAGCATATTCACTGATAATTACGAGATAATGAGAACATAATTCAGGGGGGCCGGATGAAACAAAACAGTGCAGACCCAAATCGTTTCGATCTAGAAAAGATTGACCAACTATCGAGAGAGCATATAATATTGGAAATAAAACCAGGCTTAGAAACAGTGAGTGGTGGGACGGAGTATAGCCACATGTAGCAGTTGTGTGTCTATGATTGATGTGATTTATTAGTAATGATGTGGTGTGACCGACATTCCCACTGGGTGATCCGGTCAGTGGTCAGGCCCGGTCAGTCCGTCACCATGTCAACCACACATGACAACAGTGGAGGAAGGTTATGGCTAAACCAGCCCCTGCCAACTATACAGTACATGCACACATGTCATAATGAAATAGCATGTCAGTAGACAAAATAGTAACTTGTAATAGATATGGTGGTCATAATGTATATACAGCGTCATTTAGGTTGTAATTAATGTGGGTGTTATTTTGAAATAAAATTATGGGGTTCGCCATAGCAAATTCGATAATTTTACCAGAGTTTGTCAACCAACAAAATATACAATTATACACCCCACCTCTAGCTGTAGTATGAGACAGAGTGGTTCCGTTAACGTGCAGGTGGTGTGCTGTGCAAGTAGACTTCAAGCTCACTTTCTGGACTTTGACGTTTACCTGTTTGACGCCCCATTGTGTATATACCCACCTGAAGGTACCACTGTGGTCCCACCTCCACCCACTGTGTGTATGTGTGTCACACTGTGTGTTCTCCTGTGTAGAGCTGTGGGACTCTGCTCCAGGGGGGGGGGGTAGTATATGGGGGACTAGTAGTAGAAAACATCCCCTCTGGGTTCCCTCCTCCATGTACCTATAGGCCTACTCGTCATTCTGGGTCATGTCCTATACCCTATACCTGGGGACTCCTATAGTGATGCTACCCGGAATTAACCTATAGTATTGTAGTGATGTAATAGGCCTACGCTGTTTATCCCCTCTAGCCTATATATAGGCCTACATGGTTGGTTTGGGATAGGCTAAAGAGGTCTGTAGGTCCCGTTACGATTAGCCGACATTGTGTGGGCCGGGGTGGGACGGAGAGACCCCTAGTCATGTACACAGACCACAGTTGGATCCTGGACCTGCTAGAACTAATAGGATCCAAGCCAGGAGAGTGTTAAACCAGGAAATAAGAATTGGATAGACACAGAAGGAATCTGCCACTGTCTGCACAGGACCAGAGGTAGGGATACTTGGTGCATGTATTAGAGTTGGGGACACCTGTTGTGGGGTTGTGGGTAACTTACTGTGGTAACTGTGGTAACTGTGGTGACAGGGTGTATTAAAGGGATGACAGAGATTGCAGGAGTAGGTGAGTGTGTGGGGGTGTGGGAGTAGTGGGGCTGTCAATGTGTGCCAACATAACTCTAGTCACTGATGGGCTGTTGTGTTTTCCTTTGTATGCCTAGCCAAGTCGTGTACAATAGAATGTGTCTTCTATCAGGCAATGCCATTAACATTTACGGTGAGTAGACATGTACGGCATAACCTCTCTAAGGTATCCCTTATATTAAAGTAAGCGGGGGGTTGGTGGTCAATGCTGATTTGTCCTTGTCAAATAGGTGACTGGTACTAATTGTTTAGACGGACTGCCTTTGCAGTACTTACTAAATTACAGAGTGCGAAGAGGAATGCAATAATGCAAATAAGGCTGGACTAATATTTCGGATTGACATTTTTGGACTCAGTGACATGCGACATGAGGAATATAGTAGATAGTGACATGAGACATTGACATTTTTTCAAATCGACCGGGTGATATGGCCATTACTATGATCGAAAGGGTGATATGGCCATTTGATAAAAGATAGTGGACAGGAAAATAGCCCCCCCCCCCCATCCAAACCCCTGATATAGTCTGAACAACAAAAGCAGGCCAATGAAAATGTATCCCCTTCCACGCAGTAAGCCAATATATTGCACGAAATTGCAGTGATTTACAAAAAATCCAGTGGTGAAGGGGTTATTGTTTCTGTTATTTCTATATTAGTGTCATTATTGATGGAATTCCATACCTGCCCCATACCTGCCCCATACTTGCTATGGCTCTATTATAAAACTTGTTTCATCTTTTGAAATTATTGATTTATAAGTATGTTTTATAAGACGTCCTTGGCCGCCTAGCCGAGCATGACCCCAACAATAATACTACAATCCTACGTTCTATATCAGTCCACAAGCTAGTCCCAACTATGGCAGAGGCAGGGTTCTCTCTATTTTGAGAGGACACCTTTTTGAGGACACCCCCCCCCTCCCCACATGTGATAACAAAAGGATCCGTCTGTATACTCCACACCAGACTGAGTCCTGGTGGTACCTCTCCAGGGTCTGAATGTACCACCCAGTCTACACGGACCTATACATGGACACACACAACCCGACTCTCCCAGGCTTTCATCACCCTTGCCACCCTACAACCGTATTACATTTAAGATACCTCAACTCCTCACCTTTTTCCTGTTTCTACCATGCCACCGTTCTATACATTTTGTATATTGTCAAAGACTGAAACAGTGAAAGGGGTGGGGTGGGGGAAACGCACACTCAACTGCACAATTGAATTGTATTCTCAGAATAATGTAATTTTACAGTCAGTTTAGCATGCTAGTTACTTCATTAAGCTTCCGTAATCGTCATAAATATAATTATATCGGCCATCAAGTATGCTTATTGAATAATATCCCATGTATCATAGAGTCAACGTGTATTAGAGCGATTTAAAAGAGAGTGTTTTAGAAGTATGTCATGTTGTCCCAGTTCCATTCTCTGTGATTCACAGAGCGTGAACGCCCGCAGGTACATGGCTCACCAATTATAGGGTGCTTGTAGGACTTCCGGTTGTTGTGGCATCTAAAAACACAAGTATATTGATGGAGCCCAATAGGAGCATACAATAGGGCATGTTGCTTTGTATGACCCCACATTTTAATGTGGGTATATATGTTTTCTATATGTGATAATGGCAGATTTCAGGACATTTATACCTGATATGTAGTTCAGCCGAGCTATTGAATAATAATTGTTAGTTTACCTTCCCTTCACTTATAATACCTAGCAGTAAGAGGAGCTTGGACATAATAGGTCTACATATCAACATCACTTGTCGTGCTTTAGGACCTTTCACCTACACTATCCCCTCGGTTTACATGAGTGTTTAGAAGGTCACTATAATGTAACACAGAAGAAGCTAACTACTGTCCTACTGTCTTATCTAAGTGGTATATGACTGATAAGCCATGCATACTTCATAATGGCTGAAGGTCACTGGGTCCTACTTGCTGATAGCAACTATAACACTTACCTGCTGATCCATAGCAGATTACAGGGTCCTGCTGTACATAAGTATGGTTTTGGTAAACAAGGTATTTGGCATAATGATTATGATATCTATAGGTTCAAAATCACAGCTGGTTCTTTCTGGGAGCGAATGCAGTACCAGCTATTATAGGGTGCTATAAGCTATTAGCAGGTGTACACAGAGAAAAGAAACAGCGTCAAAAGGGAGTCCAGGCTGCCTCCAGAATGACCCCCCTCGCCAGGGGAGTCCAGATGCTTATGTGACTCTCTTAGGTGAGTCGGGGTGCTATGTGACTCTTCCTAGGTGACTCTCTTAGGTCATCTATGGAGTCACCTAGGCTCCCTTAGGCAGCCTGGGCTCCTCTAGAGAGGGGAGTCATTCTGGAGGCAACCTGGACTCCCTTTTGACTCAGTTTCTTTTCTCTGTGTATGTGATGAGTTATTTGGTCAGAATATGTACTCAGCTCTTTAAGCAATGTCTCCCAGTTGTGGTATTTGTATTTTGGGTATCAGTGTTGAGCATCTGACTGTTGAGAGAATCATTCTGAATTCCTAGCTACTCGGTACGTTATTTGATTGGCATAGAAATAATAAAACATTGCAAGTTTATACCTCAGGCCTTAATGCCATGATCGGTCTCCTCGCATGCAGTAACAAAGGCTTAACATTGGGAGGACATTTATACCTCTGTACATGGTTGTTTTAAGGGAGGAAATGCACACCAACTCTGGTTACTTGCAATATGAAATATATAATACATTCTAGGTGTACAGTCTGTTCGACAAAGTCTTATGCTGATATCACACATATATATGCTGATCCATGGAATATAGCAGGACATCATGTTCATGTTATATCTGGTTACATGACCTGGATATCGTATGTGAGATAAGATACACCAAGTGTGTCATGTAGATCCAGTGCCAACACACATAAACTAAACATCCTTCTTGGTACATCCTGTAACACAGTGCAGTGCAGGATATGTTTGTCTCACATATACCACTGGATTAGACGTTTGCCTCTGATGCATACTCTGGCATTATTTACCTAATGTGATATGTTAGTGGTGAGAACCAACCTCTAATAGAGATGTATATGCTTGCATACCTGCCATCTGTTAGTTCACACACGCTCTTTGATTACTTCACTGTCCATCAGCACTGCCTGACCCTCAGGTGAGGGTAGTTTTAGCGACAATGACTCTCACTTTTCTGTGTGTGCTCACGGATGCAGGGAGGAACAACAACCAGTGTTTATAATAAAGAACTGTGTCGTTTAAAAGGAATGACACAAATCAGTACAAAGGTCTACACTTTTATAGTCTTTTCAGACTGTGCATTGTTATCCGACATTCTAGGGCCTTCCCTTCCCTAAGAGTAGTCTGTGTATCAGATCTGGAAATATAATGTCGGGCGTGAATTTTCGATGTTGACCAAGATTAATATTCAGGAAATGGCCCAAACAACCCCCCCCCCCCTTTCCCCCTGTCATGTACAGTCGTAATACCTTAGACTATAATTTCCATGGCCCCAGAGTATTGAGCTACCTCTATAAGTTCCACTGTCCCCCATTTTCAACTCAGTTTCAGTGTCAAGAAAGATAACGAGCTGAGCTCTCCATCTAATGATTCGTGGTGTGTTAGCAGGTACAATCATTCATTCTGTGAAGCAGTCTGAAGGCCTGTCTCCCCTTGCCATCAGCAACCATTCATGCAAAGTGGCATCTTATCCACAAGTTTGACCAGAATCGCCGGTCATCCGATACAGATATGGTAAGAATAGGCCCGCTGAAATCATACTGCTATAATGAGGCCATAGCTATAGTACACTGAGCTGCTTGACGTCAATACACACATTTCTAATTCAGGGCCTAACTATTATCTCTATGCCTTAATTGCTACACAGAGAAAAGAAACAGCGTCAAAAGGGAGTCCGGAATGCCTTCAGAATGACTCCCCTCCTTAGGGGAGCCCAGGTCGCCTATAAGGGAGCCTAGGTGACTCTCTAGCTGATATTAAGGGAGTCACCTGGGGGAGTCATATAGCTCTCTGGGTCATATGACTCCCCAAGGTGTAATATTATTGGCAAACCATTATAGGTATTATATAGAATAATGCCTTGTTTTTCCTAAGTTTCATCTACACTTTTCCTCCAGGGTGCGGGGAGCCGCACAGTCCGCCGAACCCGCCGCCACCACAACCCACACCGGAACAGGATGTTGCCCGAGACACCTACCGGGGAGGAGGGTGACAAACCCAAGCGCCATGTTGGGATCGAGGACGCAGTGATAAACGCCGACCAACTCTGTAAGCTGCCCTTACCCCCTACCCTCACCGCCGACAGCACCAAAGATGGCGGCCTCTGGAACTTCCAATACGAGGCCAACGTCGACGTCATGGCCGACGTCACTGACATCTGTGAACTAACGCTAAAGCGGTACACCGATGAGCTACAGGCACAACATGATCTGGTACGTGTTATGTGCATTGTTTTGTTGAATTTATTAACAGCTTATCAATGTGGCTGTCTTAAAAAACGTTTTTTCTGGAAATAGTATGTCTTTTTGCCCTCTAAGGACAGAATAGTACATAAATGCATCATTCCCTTGGTCGTCATGATGTATGAATGCAGTCTTAGTGAGTAACTCGCCAGTGCTGCATTCAAGCATCATGGCAACCCTACGGGGTTGAAACACTCCCTAAGGATCGGTATGCTGCACCAATGCAGCACCGGTGAGTTGCTCATCGGGGCTGCATTGATGCGTTATGACGACAAACGTCAACTTTTAGCCGTCCTCAAAGGGTCAGGTGCTGCAAAAAAAAATTATACCTCGCGGCTATAGAAGCGATGTGGTATACAGGTAGGGTGTTACATCCACAGCGCCAATAGCCTCCCCACAGGGTAGCACTGGGTGAGTAGGCCGCCCATGGCACCTGTATCTGCAGTAGGGCAGTAATATATGACCTTAGTCTATGGCATATCCGCAGGTATCTATGTATCTTCCAATACAATACAAAGTATAATGATATTCTATACATATTAGGCCATATTTCAAATACTGTACACTTTTTGTGGTGTAAGTAGTTTGGTAATTATGACAAGAAATAAAATATAAATTGAGATTTAACCATGATAAATAGATTTTTCGAAAAGTGTACAGTAGAAACTAGAGACTTCAAACATTCAAAAGTAGGCTAGAATTATTAAATCAATCAATTTTTTTCACAATTCTTGCGGAATTTGACACTAGTGAATGCTATGGTAATGTACTTACATCCACATAGGACTCAAAATAGAGACATCACTACCAAATAGCATTGTATTATATATTATATTGGTAAAATAATTCAATGGATAATACATATACTTATTGAATTAAAGCTAGGTGAAGTTCATGCATTTCCCTGTTTTATAGTGTGTGGCTGCAAGCAAGGTGATTACTCACTATGCTACATGCAGCAGTAAGGCTTTACTCCATAGGTGCCATCTGGGTCATAGGCTATGTATAGACCAGCAGGGGTGAAATATAAGCAAGTTTTCCAACTTTCAATGGTTGTCACACATTTTCCATTAAAGTTATCCTTATTCTGATTAGCGCATTAAATTAGTATATATTTTCACTAGCAGCTTGGCTATAGACATCAATTATAGACACACTATTCCATTTTCGATGGAACACCCTAATACAGGGTTCACGGGACTTCTGCACCTGGGAGCAGTTTTTTGCACAGATGTTATCTCGATTCTTACCAAAGTATTGGCCTACTGGAGACCTATGATTATATGTCAATAATTAAATGTTATTATGTTTGTTTTAACCACTAGGACCGTCTGGCAGAGGACGGTCGGGAGATAGCCCTGATGCTGTACAGTTGGAGGTGCTGCAGTATTGCCATACCGCAGGTATACCAACAATTTTATTAAGTATTAGCGGTACAAGTGACTTGCTGTATACGTGTTATTTATAAGCTGAGGACAGGGTAATTGCCCAAGGCGCCAGCCGCGGATGGGTAGCAGCGACCAAGTAATGCCGTTTTATATTACATGCATACTATATATAGCAGTTCGATATATAGAACTGCTCAAGGGTTGTGATTTTGTAATTGTTTTCCTGGCTCTGCCCATGTAATTACAGCTAAACTAAATACATGTTATTTTGCTAAGCATTCTATGTATTTCTATGGCTATATATGTATATAATTATACGGCTCATGATGTGCCAATAAGCATCAACTGATCTGAACAACAGAGATAGCAATAATCATACATGTCAGACATATTTAGTACGAGCAAAGTGTCAATATCTGGCCTTTAAACCCGCAGATCTTACTGCACGTACAGCAACAGTCAGAGTGCAGTCGGGACAGGTACTCAGCTCTATATATAGGGGCGCTGGGCCTTTAACGAATGTTTAGTTTGCATATTTCACGGAGAGTGGTGTACATTATTCATGTTGTCTTTTCCTTATAACAGATAAAGAGCCACAACCACCCCCACCGCATGGACATCTACCAAAACACCATAGAGGTTCTTCAGCCTGAGATCAACAAGATCAGACGCTTTATGACCTACCAGGTAGGGAGAGTTAGTGGGGCATGTATAGCTTCATGACCTACCAGGTAGGGAGAATATAGTAAGACATGTAACCTTTTGACCTACCAAGTAGAGGGGGTTAGTGGGATATGTAGCTTCATCACCTACCAGGTCGGGAGAGTTAGTGGGACATGTAGCTTCATCACCTACCAGGTCGGGAGAGTTAGTGGGACATGTAACTTCATCACCTACCAGGTAGGGAGAGTTAGTGGGACATGTAGCCTCAAGATCTACCAGGTAGGGAGAGTTAGTGGAACATGTAGCTTAATGACCTACCAGGTAGGGAGAGTTAGTGGGACATGACATTGTAGCTTCATGACCTACCAGGTAGACAGAGTTAGTGGGATATGTAGCTTCCCAACCAGGTAGGGAAACCGAGTTAGTCGTTAGTAGTGTTCGTTCATGACCTACCAGGTCAGGAGAGTTAGTGGGACATGCAGCTTCCTGACCTACCAGGTAGGGAGAGTTAGTGGGACATGACATTGTAGCTTCATCACCTACCAGGTAGGGAGAGTGAGTGGGACATGTAGCTTCATCACCTACCAGGTCGGGAGAGTTAGTGGGACATGTAGCCTCAAGATCTACCAGGTAGGGAGAGTTAGTGGGTCATGTAGATTCACGACCTCCAAGTTATTGAGAGTTAGTGGGACATGTAGCTTCATCACCTACCAGGTGGGGAGAGAATATAATGCAGAAAACGGTATGTCAATACATGTCATAGTTTTTGTTACAGATGATTAAATGTGCTGCAAGGTTGGGTGTTTTACTGGAAAAGGTCCCTATACAGTAAAGGGGAGAAAAGTGGTTGTCTTGGTTAGAGTGCTAAGTGCCAATTGAGACCAGATTGACTGGTATGCCTCAGTGATTACCACTACAGCAGGTACAAATTCAGTGCATTAATACTGTATAGGTCCAGGTATACATATCTCAATTTCCCTTGGTAGCTATTAAGCATAAAATCTAACATACAATAACTATTTTCAAAGCCAATGAATAGCCTGTCCAGATGTGCTATGCTACTTGTTGATTAGGATTATTTTTCATGTCGATCTGGACTACTTAATCCTTTGTTCTTTAAGCAAGTACACTAATAATAACATTAGAAATAAGTAGCAAAGTCACACATGTAGGACAATGTGTTTTCTATCACCCCAGTACATGAGATTTTCTCATTTCCTTGTCATTTAGAATGGAAATGGAGAGAGGTAGCATGTGTCTAACATAGAGACACTCACACATCACCCCACACAGTGCAGTAGTATCTTTATATAGATTCTCCTCATTCATGCACTCACTCTGTTGTGGGAAATGCTTTATTTATCGAATCCTTACATGGGATCAAAGTATAGGGTCTTGGCTAAAAGATGGTATCATTGTATAGTGGCAATTCCTTCTAGGTGCCATGCACCATGCGAAAGTACATGGGAAGGCGCAGAAGGGGCCCTTTTCACGGCGGTGTAGGTAAACACCCTACATGTAGCTTCATCATCTACAAGGTAGGGAGAGTTAGTGGGACACGTAGTAGAGGACCAACGCACAGTAGTGACGTCATTATAAAGCAATGTGATATCACAAAACATAATAATTGACTTGTAGAGCTCCAACTGGCTTAATTTCAAAGTTCTAATTCATGTCTATCATATTATTAATGAGAGACAATGATAGGACCATGTTCACACATGCATTTGTCGTGTTGGATCCCCTAACCAACCCACTCGGCCTTGATGGCTTTGCCATCTTGGGCTCATGGGTTGGTCAGGGGACCAACACTCCAAACCCATGTGTAAACACGTAGACCTACCAGGTAGGGAGAGTTAGTGGTTCATTAACTTCATGACCTCCGAGTTATGGAGAGTTAGTGGCACATGTAGCCTCAAGACCTACCAGGTATGGAGAGTTAGTGGGTCATGTAACTTCATGAACGAAAGGTTTGTCCATAATGGTCACTTGGCAAGGCATTTATTTATTTCATGTAGGGCATTACTTCCATTAAATGTATGCCAGACAACAACAGAAATTATTTGATGTAACGTCAAAAATCTCCATCTGTGATCCAAAAAAAGGATTCGATCACAAATATATCGTGTCTAGAGATTTCTTTATCAGCAAACTGCCTGTTTCAGCGATCTGCCATGGAGCGTGTGAAGACCGAGTTGATCCGCCTGAGTAAGGAGGACTTTGTGTCTGACACCTTCTACCTCTGTCTGGCTCGGCTACTGGACACCTTCGCCGTCCTGGAGGAGGTTAAGACCATCAAAACCAGCCTCAGGAACGACTACTCAGCATACAGGAGGTACACATACACATCATTGAGCCAGATTTTGATGAATGATCAGGGTTTTTCTCCCGATTTCATCCGGCGTATATAGAGTGTACAGTGTGTCTATCTCTGCAAGTTTGCGTTGGACGCCGTCGGACACATCCTGTACATGTATTAGAAAGAAAATTTGGGTCATCTTAAGAGTTATTCATGATTCATACTTAAGCCGTAAATAACTCCTTACTATGACAAGCTTCAGTTCAATGCAAGAATGGTATAACAAAAGAAAATAAGACCCATCATGCATAATTATAATTTCCTGCATCATTTTCTCGTTCGGTTCAACTTTTAATATTCCCATTCAACTTAATTCACTTAATTGCTCTTCTCAGGGCCATGGAGATTGCGTCCCGACCAGATGCCTCGGCCACTGAAGAGGCCCAGGCCATTTCCGTCTTTCTAGGCACGCACAATGCATTTCGCACGTTCCTCAAGGACCGCCTCAAAGATGTACCTCACCACACTGACGTGCTCATTGACCTCGTCAACGTCTGTATGCGCATGCTCGAAGCGGAGAACTTCCTGTGCCCAGAGGAGAAGCACCAGCTGATTAGGGTAAGGCCTGTTGGGATTGTTTCAGGAAATCTCCTGAGCAGCTAGTCCCAATTACGGACACGCACTGTGTTAGGTCTCTTTCGATAATTGATTTTCATAACTTGTTTGAAACAATTAAGGGATATGTTATAAAAGACTAAACCTCAGTGTGAGTCTAGTTGGATGATGGTATTGCATGTGATGCACCCATATTGCATGTATATATGATTAAATGGTGGTATTTGTAAACCAGCTTCTATGTAGCAAGGTCTTATTGAAATACCAGCCATGCTCCCAGGCCCCAAGCTATTATCGTCAGACTGGATGGCATACCCAAGTCATTGGTCTTTGTTGGTTATGGAAGGTGAATTATTTGTTTGTCTGTTTGGGGAGGTTGAATGTACCAGTTTTGACTTGAAGTCCTGGCGTTTATAAAACCTTTCAACCTCAAAAAGGCTATATTATTGTATTGGGTAATTTATGTGTAAGAAAATATCCCTTGGTATTCCCAAGTGTATAATGATATAATTATGTAAACGAGTGTTCCAAGCAAAATAGATAGAAACGGTTCAATAACCCCCTTTTTCCCCTTTTCTACCACGCGTAGGCAATAGGATTCGCTGTGTGTCTCATCGATGGACAACGAGTGAACATCAACAAAGTTGAGGGGAAGAAGAAGATAAATCTGTCAAAGATTGATAAGCTATTTAAGGTAGGTTAATTAAAGTGGTTGATATGTGATCGTATAACTTTAAAATGACGTATTAGGTGAATACCATAATTATGGCTGCACAACGTGTAACACTGACATAAGTAAATACATAACCCTCTCGATCGATCTTTGGTCACTAACTGTTAGTATCAGGAGTCCTGGTCTAAAATGTTAGTGTCTACCCCTGCAGGACGTCACAAACGTATATTTCTGCTGTAATTTAGTCTGTGTATTATACCGTGTATAAGGCTACTTTTGGGTTGATGTCCGGCAGCACTTGAGCATTGCCTTAACCGATTATAGTATTATGCCTACCGCTATACTGTTAATGTCTTGATACTATCTACCTTTATAATACATTGATTGACTCGGAGAGTGTATACCACTCTGTTGCAGCATTTTACTGCCATTGTGAAGTTTCTGAATATTTTGCTGAGTTTGACCATCATCATCAGTATCAATCAACTTTGTGATTTATGTTATTTTTCTCGACAGGAGTGTGAGGTAGTGCCCTTATTTGGAGACATGGCCATCGCCCCGTTTCGTTACATCCAGACCAGTCCTAACTACGACGAGTCAAAATGGCCGCAATGCTGTGACACATCCCATCCTAGCGGACAACGGGATATCATCGGACAGCTACCGCGCATGCGCAGTGCACATGACCGGTTACTGTGTGACGTGGTGTTAGCCGACAGAGACCTACCCGACGAGAAAGTCGACAAAACAGAAAAGGTGAATTAAGAATTGCTATTATTGTCATCATATTCAATACTACTTCAATAGATTGAAATTAATTATTTAAAATTTGACGCTATCAATAACCAAGAATTTTCCAGAACCTCCACCCCTCCCACCCCGCATTTCTATTTCGGTGGTGTGAAGTATTAGCACTTAGCCACTGATAGCACCACAACAGAATAGTCATGTTATCTTTATTTTCCCTATAATTATCCATCCCCGCCCTCGTCTTGGATGACTACGTCAACATCAATTAGACCGAAGTATAGGCATATCTATTGAACGTGTCTGTAACTTAATCAAATATAATTATATGCCCACTTTTTTAATTGTTTCTAAGAACATCAAACCTGCAGACACCCAATGGCCTGGGCATGAACGGGACAGGAAATTAGTGCACCTGGGACTCCGCATCCTCCGATACCTGGCCGAGGTCAACACAAGAATACAGGAACTGGTGAGTTGAAGGCATCTCAAGAGGCTAATTATAGAATTCACTAACAAATCACTGAGGATGGGGGGGGGGGCGGGGCTGCACATGTTTGGCTCCCACCCCTAAAATTTGCCAAGACTTGTAATATAATACACACAATTTTCAATCCTTGCATAGGGGAAAGTGGGCGGAGAGAGGGCTGGGCCCCCAAATCAGAATTAAAGGGGGTTCAAATACAACCTTTCTATACAATCTAATACAAGTGTGTATAATATGATACATCATACATAAAACGGATAATTAAGGTTGGTTGGAGTGCCCCCCCCCCCCATGCCCGAATCCCAATGGTATCAGGACAAGTACCCCCCGGACATCTACCCCCTCGACTTTTACCCACTTAAGACTTTTACCCCCTAGGACATCCACCCCCTAGGACATCTACCCCCTTGGACATCTACCCTCTAGGACTTCTACCTCTGGTGACATCTATCCCTCCACATGACGTGACTCAACCATATGGGCATCTGGAGGGGGTGGGTGTCCCCTGCAGGGGTAGAAGTTCTAGAGGGTAAAAGTCCAAGGGGGTAGATGTCCTAGGGGGTGGATGTCCTAGGGGGTAAAAGTCCTAAGGGGGTAAAAGTCGAGGGGGTACATGTCCAGGGGGGGGGGTAAAAGTCCTAGAACCCTCCCCAATAAAGATATGCTTCCTACGCCTCTGAGTAAGATGGGGATGAGGATGCCAAATGTTAGTTCAGTGTTTCGAATTGTATGTGATTTCTGCATTAATCGTTGCAGGTATCCTGGAAACTGCTTCACCCAACGGATATGAGGGAGAATAAGGAATGCCCTGAAGATGCAGAGGAATACGAAAAGGTAAGAAATTAGAGAAGATGACTTCCTGACTGCAGTGACTGCCTATAGAAATTTTAAAAAGTCTAATAACATGTCTTTTCTAATTCTGTCGATCCATTAGACCGGTAGTTATGGTATGTCTTACCCTACCCCCCCCCCCCCCCCCAAAAAAAAAAAACGAGAAAGAAATAGAAAAAAAACCACCAAAAAACATTATCAATTGCGTTTCTAATTGCAATAAGCTAGGACTAAATCTTCGAAACGGTCCACTAATTTCTAAAAAGCGTTGCCTTTAAAACGCTTACTCAATCCATGAAGGCCACACGATACAACTACAACGCAGAAGAGAAGACGTCTCTAGTGGAGGCTATAGCTCTCCTCAAGGGGGCCCATGCCGTTACGTCCAAGATGACGAGTCGCATCCAGAAGGCTGTGCGGCGATGTGTGTATGCGCAGATACAGGAACTGGTACAACGTCACATCCGGGAGGCCATCCGTAAGGCCATCAAACACAAGAGGGAACAGCTCAAGGGGTAACGGCATTTCTCATGTTAGATCTCTCTGTTATTAACCCCATACAAGGGCCATATAGTACTGTAATGTAGTAAACCTTCTATCGTAATGATGCATAAATACAGCCCTGGTAAGTATAACTCACCAGGGCTGCATCCATGCATCCTACGGGCTTAAAACCCCTCCCAAAGAGTCTGAATGATGCATGAATGCAGCTCTGAGGTGTAAACCCACCAGGGTTATTATCATAAATCGTGAAGAAAAGATGAGAGAACATTGAAACAATATGCGGCCCAAAAGGGTTAAGAAACCGTCACAAATCACAGTGATGGAATCGAGCCATAGTTATTAGCCCACGGCTTTTGTACGTGATTTCCGATCCTTTTGACAATATCCAAAGTAGTCATCAGTGCATTGGGTTTCGTGGAAGAGTGACTCCACTTTTACGCATTAATATCGCAATGGCTCATTGTTAAGCCTAAGTGCCCGGATATTCATAAATTTTAATACCATTATGCCCCCAGCGCTTAACATATCAGGTCTTTGGTGAACACATGTAGAGAGAAATGCGAGGGTCACTGTCCCCAAAAGTACCCTCATCTGAACGCCAAATGAGAGTGCTTTTGACGACAGTGACCCTCACATTTCTGAGTGTGTAGATACAGTTAAATTAGTGTTAACTATCCACTAATTTTATTCCAATACCCGTGTAACCCAGACACTTAATCAAACAAGCCATGGCGATAAAGGCCGGGGATAAAGCGTTCCAGGGAGGAACCCTATATAATACATGTAATATGTGTAGCATACACACCATTATTAATGGCATTGGCATTATATGACTGACATGCACACTGTGCACCTTTCAGTGTTCTGGTGGCTGTGTACCTGTTGTGTGCCGAGCTGCTGGATAACCGGAACGCCTCTATAGAGGTCATCCTGGAGGGACGCAAGATGGAAGATGCTCTCCACATCCGGGTCTCTGATCATGTGGGTGAGCCTGGACACACAAGGGTGAGTCTGTAGATCTTAATACTGTCAAGTTTACTGTTGTGTATAATGTCTAATGAGCCTAATGGGGCTTTGCAGACGTGCCCAAAGATAGGAGGAATTGAGCCGACTTCAGAAATCCCTCGTGATGTGCATTAGTTGTCCTTGGAAATATAGAGCTATACAGTTTGTATATGGCTTTTAGTGTGCTTTAACCGCCTTCAGCCCAAAATCCACGGCGGCAGGCCCTGGGCGGCAGGCTCCTGCGTTAAAACGGTATCGCCCCTCTACCGCCGCTATTTCGCCTGGATGTCGCCCCTGTAATGCCGTGGACTTTGGCGGTACAGGCGCAAAATAGGCGCGGCAGGGCGAAATAGCGGCGAAATAGCGGCGGCAGAGGGGCGATACCGTTTTAACGCAGATTCTTGTCGCCGTGGATTTAGGGCTTTTGTCGCCATGATGCATGAATGCATCCCTGGCACGTCTACTTGCCAGGGCTGCATAAATACACCATATCGACCCTTCAACCTTGTAGGGTCGGCAGGATGCTTGAATGTAGCACTCGCTGCCAGGGCTGCATTCATACACCATGGATAGGGTAGATTCGCCTGGAGTCGGACACATACCTTGAGACGGACACTTGATTATGTGGTTATTCAAGCATTCTGAGCCTAATATTAAAGTTTAAGTGTTATTCTTCATCTTCTTTTACCAATTACGCATTAATGCGTAATAGGGGCCGATTTTTGGCCGATTTTTGGCATTCTGTACTGTTCCCAATAATTGGTGGACACCTACAATTTTCTAGATTCTCACTATTTGCTATGTTGTCTCTGGGTAACTGGAACCATTTGTGTCTGCATTGAATTTCCTTTATTTGGCAGCCTTCCCAACATGGGTGGGAAATAGTACAGTTTTACCCCGATTTAATTGATTTTTAAGATAAAAATCATAATAAATATTATCAAATATGATTTTTTTTGGTGAAAATTCACTTTGGGCATTTTTTCATGGCAAAAAATATGGTTCCAAAATATTTCACGTATTTGGAGTAATATTGACAAAATATTGGTTGCCATAGCAACAGATTTACTGAAAATGGCCTAAAAATGTCCATTTTAGGTAACTGTGGTCGCCATGGTAACCAAATAAAGCATAGACATGATGAGAGTTCCAGAAAAATATTCTAAAAGTACTTAAACCTATTTATAGTACAGAATTTATTTTGTGAAAATCGATAGAGGGAATCCTGATATATTACAGTCTAAACTTTGGTTAGATTTTCATTTTCGGAATCATGATTGCATTTTTACTATGATTATAATTATATCCCTTATTATAATAGATACAGGATATCAGGGTTCTATCATTTTCATGAACAACCATAGCTCAAACCATCACTCCTCCCCTTCTAGATGGAATATTGGCATGGCTATTACAGTGTTGGAAAGCTCATGCCATCCCCTACAAGGCGTAAATTTATCAAAAAACATTCTGGTCGAGGAAGAGTTTTAAAAAAACACTAGAAGTAGTAGTGTACACAAGTAACCTCAAATCTTACTGCCCATCTCAGGTTATGTGGCCGACTCATGGTAAATCTACCCTAATGGGCACTACCCACCATACAGCCATAAAGGGGTCACTAACTGTGGTCCCTGTGTGTTTCTAAAACAGCTAAAAAATAATGTACTTGTATTGCACTTGCTCATAATCTTCTGTATCATATAAGTCATGCATTTTGATTGACTGTTTGAGAAGTATATTGCCTAATAAAACAATTAAACTAAAAAATAAAATAAAAATTCTAGTTGTACATCCTGAGGACCCTGCTGGAGTCGCTAGTTGAGAAGACGAGCAGTAAGAAGACACACCGCTCCTACCTGGAGACAGCCCAGATTACGGCCATAGAAAACTTCCTCAAGGCCACTTTCCTCTGGCCGCACATGATCAACTACTCAGGTAACCAACAATCTACAACTCCTGTATTGTGAATGTTAGACACAGCTTCCCCTAATCATGCACTGAGAAAATGTGTAGGTGTCAAATTGGTCTCCAACGTGTCTGTGGGAATATTGGTCACACTACAAATTTCTCTTGACCCAGTTGACCCTTTACCAAAGCAGCTCTAACCATTTCTACCAGATCGAGCCACAATGGGAGACACACCTGACACATTTATCATTCTCACTATAGCCCTGGGAGAATTGGGACAAAGGAGAACTGGGACACTGTGTATTCTGCCCATAACCAATAACTTAAATGCATAGCCACCGATGCTATTTTTCGGGCCAATAATATTTAAGTTTTTCATGATAAAAAAAGTTTACTGTGATGTTATTATACTTAGAACTATAACAGATTATAACATTTTTAGGGAAACATTAGGGTAGCATTGATATATGGCAAAATGACCAGCTACTTACAAAAACACAGTTATGCATATTTAAACTGTTTTGTTTAAAAATCTCAACCTGGGGAGAACTGGGACACTCTTTGCAGGTAGAACTGGGACACTCTTGACTATCGGGGAGAACTGCGACGCTCCGTGTGAAGATTTATTGTGCTTTAATTATTTTTCTCTCAGACCTATGACTGAAGCTAATATGCTACATATGATCATATTGAGTGTAAAGCAAAGCAAAATGATGTTTCATTGGTTAATAATCACACTATTTACACTGTCCCACTTCTCCCTGGTGTGTCCCAGTTCTCCCCAGGTAGTGTCCCAGTTCTCCTCGAAGTGTCCCAGTTCTCCCTGGAATTTCTCAAAATTTCAAAAGACCCTAGACGGAAATCATGGCAGGCTAGGATGAATCTGAATAGTCCAAATGAAAGGTTTATTGGTAGCCTTTCTTCATGAAACAAAGGCATTTGGTTATTGTTGGCATTGTAGAAATCACAAGCAAACATGTTATGATTTTAATTTTTGTCCCAATTCTCCCAGGACTCCCCTACACTGACTGACCTCATGGAAACATGCCATGTTATGATTTTCAGTTTTGTCATTTATTATTGACATAGCTTCAGCAATGTTACATCACTTTTCTCAAATAGAGCCAATATGTTAAACCTTATAAACCACACAATCAAATAGTGATTATTCACTAATCAGTACACAACGTAATCACTGACATGTAATTATATTGAATAGGCAGCAAAAAGAAGTAGAGTACATTTTTCAGATACCTTTGGTTTGAAGAAGATTCACCCTTAGCATGTCTTTAGCAAACTCTAGTAAAGAGCCTACACTGAAAACCCAGAGCAAGGAGCCTAGTCATTATGACGACCTAGGTAGTCATAATGAATAATGGCAGATGGAGTGGAGAATGGTGTATGAATATAGTCTCTAATTAGTTCACTTCTTAATGAGAGACATCCTTTTCACATATTTGGTGTAGTCTTGATTGAACTAAGTAGCATTACTTGTTATAAATAAGTTGCCAATGGGTGAGAATGATGGCCCCAAAGGTATAGAGACCACTCTGCTCCCTGTCACCAGTGTATATCTCAAGACAGATATAGTTATGCAAAATGTTAAAACCAGGTGGCAGTAGTGTGCCATAAGTAGCAAGTGAGGAATAGAATTATGTACCATAGGGTAGTCATTGGGACAACCTAGGACTTGAGAGTTGTCACTACCGATGACTTTAGGTCTTCAAATGGACAATACATAAATTAACAACCTTAAGGTAGTCATTCTGACAACCTAAATATTGTGACTACCTAAGGTCGTCATTATGACAACTTTGGTCTGAATGGCTCAGATCGGTAGTCACAATGACGACCTAAGGTGGTCACTTTGACTACCTAAAGTTGTCAGTTTTGGCATTGTCAAAATGACGACCCTGAGGTTTTCAGTGTAGTAGCCTTAATCAGTCACGAACAGCATTTGGAGGGACAGTAATAACACATCCAATGTAAGTAGACATGTCTAGATGGCTATAATTGTTGGTTGACTATTCAAAGAATATCTCATCAATGGGCCCACAATTGATGAACTACAACTCTTTTATATTACATTAGTATTACAGATTTAGCACTATCACTTGTTCTTGTTTTTTTACTTTGTTCACAAACGACCTGTAACTAATTATACCCTGATCAGCGGGTAGTAGATCATCCCAAAGTAGCGCACCTCTACACAGAGGGCTATACCCTTCAAGCTAATGTCTAGACTCTTAAAATATCTGTTAGAGATCCTGTTAGACTTACACCATAGCACATGAGTCTTACCAGAATTGACAGTGGGTTTATACTCAGAACACCAATCACTAACCCTGTTCTAATAATCTTGTATCAGTGTCAGAATTATAAACAACCAACGCCAAGTCGTTTGCATATATATAATGGGCAGAGTGTGACAGACAGGATACAATTATAGTTGATATAAATAATAAGAAACAAGGGGCCCAGAAGGAACCCCTGTGGAATGCCATGCGATACACTCTTGGTCCCTGAGGGCCCACCACCGACGACTGTAGGCAGTCAATTTTACATAACACGTTCATGGCTGTGTCTCACGAACTTGGGCCAATGTTTTCGTCTCTGACCGGGTGCCATCTCTGACCGGGTGCCATCTCTGACCAGGTGCCATCTCTGACCGGCCTGAATAGAAACGGTTTATTTTGGGCAGATATAGATAGAATTTGGCTGAATGGTTAATGGATGTTATAACTCTTTAAAGTAGTAATTAGTTGCCCATTGTTATCATCATCTACCCTAAATAAACCGTTTCTATTCAGGCCGGTCAGAGATGGCACCCGTTCAGAGATAAAAACATTGGCCCGAGTTCGTGAGACACACCCTCATATGAAGAGGTGGTTGACTGTGTCAAAGCCTTTGCTCAGATCGAGGAAAACTATGGCCAGTGGGTTTTAACCTGACGTATCATGCTAAGCATGGCAGATTGATTTGATTTTCCCAAACAGATACATTAAAGGCTTTGAGGAAAATTACCTCAATTTGGGGGACTCCAAAGCGACGCGGATCCATTCTTAGATAATAATCATAAAGTGGCATGTGTCCACAGGTAAATAATATAAAATGGATAATGATATAATAACAGGATAATTGTTGACAGGGACCCTTCAGCGGGTGAGTGACCTCTCACAGTTGTGGTACCGGGAGTTCTACATAGAGATGACGCTGGGGAAACGGATACAGTTCCCAATACAGATGTCGCTACCGTGGATGCTCACGGACCATGTACTAGAGTCCAAACAGGCTTCTATGATGGGGTAGGTAATGCATAAATTTGGATGATATGATTTTGTATCAAATGATTGATTTATTTTTCTCTGCAATAGCACACATCGCGAAGATATTCAATCAGAACTAGAGTTGCTATGTTTTCGAGAAGAATGCAAATTTATACATTATATATACCGGTATATATATATATATATATATATATATATATATATATATATATATATATATATATATATATATATATATAATGTATGCATTGCACACGCTTTCTCAATGCCACCTCATTGTAATACCAATAGCTATATGTTGTCCTTGAACGTATTAAAACTGGCATGCAAATGACCATGGCATGCCAAAAGGCAATGGTATATTTTTGTTAAGGTGATTACAAATATACCCTTTGTTACTGAATGCTGCCCTGTAGGTACCTTCTGAGTCCTCTAGAGCTATACAATGATAGCGCCAACTTTGCACTGCGTCACTTCAAAAGGCAGTACATGTATGACGAGATAGAGGCAGAGGTAGGTGGTACTTACAAATAGAACCTTCTCAACCTGCTCATATCTAAATTTCCATCAAGAAAGTGATACTTACTCGATATGGTATATCCTTCTAGGAATAAAACGTGGGAAGAACGGTATGGAAGTGCATGGATAGAAAGTAGCCCAAACAAAATATCAAATATATCCATCTGGAATTAACTGTTGGTATATCATATCGTATGAAGTCAAATCAAGGTCGATTTTAGAGGTTATTGCCTGCTGTAATTGTTCAATGTTAGGTAATTGCCTATTGTAATTGTCAATGTTTTGATACATGTCGGTATTGATGGCGCGTATATCGATATATTGTAGGTCAATCTATGTCTGGACCAGCTCGTGTTCAAACTGAGTGAAGATATGTTCGCCCACTACAAGCATCTGGCTTCCTAGTAAGTTAATCAATCATATATGATAATAATTATGTCTGTTTATGTCATTTTTTTTAAACTATGCGGACAGTTAACATACTAGATATAGGAATGTTCTTCTAAACTTATATCACTATGGCAATGAATATCATTCAGGAGGAAAACAATCTTAGGTATCACCATTGTATTGATTTATTTCAACACGCATTTTATGTAGGTTTATCTCGTGTTCATATTTAACTTACAACCATTTCCCTGTACTACTTACACCAACATACATAGCAGTTGCACAACGTTTAATGTCCATATACTACTTCTGTCCATGTCCCTCTACTACATACACCAATGGCTTACGCACGTCTTCATATCTTACTTAAATCCATGTCCATATACTACTTCAACCCCCATCCCAGTAGCAGTTAGATAAATTTCCATATACTTCTTTCACTCATGTTTCTATAATAAACACTTGTTTATGTACTACTTACACGCATGTCCCTATACTACTTACATCCATCAATATGTACTACTTAACGACACTTCCATATACTACTCACAGCCTGACTAGTACCTTGTTCCTGGCTAACCATTCCTCCCAGGGACAGGCTTGCCCAGGCTATCAGTTCTTATCAGTGCGGGCCGCCACAAGCAGCTCCAGTCCTGACAGTACCCATCAATTTAATATACTTATACCCATGTCCATATACTTTGTACACCTGTCCTAATAGTGCTTACGCCCATATTATTAGACTACTTACCAGCTACTTACCCCCATGTCCCTATATTATAACGTAGCTTACACACGTTTCCATATAATACATCTGTACTTGTGCTCTTGTACTAAACATGCCTGTGTGCATATTATTACCTACACCCATGCCCCTGCATTACGTTCATGTTATGTATCCATGACCATGTACTATCCATCCAAATCCCTGTAAATTCCATATATCCATGTCCACATGTCGAGATTGCTTTAGTGCAGTATAGTGCACTAACACAGGCCACCATGGAAAGTATGTGATAAGATACAGATTATGTCCTCAATATCAACTGGTTAATGTGGGCCTTGTGTGTTTCAGCACATATCTGGATAAGAAATTCAAGAATGAGTGTGCATCTCATGGACTAAAGATCAGTGGGCCGCCAGCTGGACGCTACTCTGTACTCCTGAATCAGTGCAATCTTCTGGTACGTTCAGTACTAAAAGTAATATAATTTCATAATCCCAGGATGCAAAACCAATGGACAGTTATAATGTTGTATCCTTATTACAGATTTTTGGACAGATATAATATGTACCGTAATTACATCACTTAGAGCAGTTATAATTTGGTGCCCTTATTACTGCTGTTTGAACAGTTATAATGTGGTGCCCTTATTACTGCTGTTTGAACAGTTATAATGTGGTACCCTTATTACTGCTGTTTGAACAGTTATAATGTGGTACCCTTATTACTGCTGTTTGAACAGTTATAATGTGGTGCCCTTATTACTGCTGTTTGAACAGTTATAATGTGGTGCCCTTATTACTGCTGTTTGAACAGTTATAATGTGGTGCCCTTATTACTGCTGTTTGAACAGTTATAATGTGGTGCCCTTATTACTGCTGTTTGAACAGTTATAATGTGGTGCCCTTATTACTGCTGTTTGAACAGTTATAATGTGGTGCCCTTATTACAGCTGTTTGAACAGTTATACTGTGGCGCACTTATTACAGCTGTTTGAACAGTTATAATGTGGTACCCTTATTACAGCTATTAGAACAGTTATAATGTGGTACCCTTATTACAGCTGTTAGAACTGTTATGAATAATGTGAGGCCTTTTATAACTTTAGTTTTCATAAACATGTAGTGCCGTTTATTCAAGTTGTTGGTTGGGTGCTTATAATATGGGCGGTGCCTTTTTTTCAGTTGTTTGGACAAAGCGTTGACCTGCGGCGGTTGCTGGCACAACGTCTCAACACGGCCATGCACAAAAGTATAGAAGTAGCCATCAACCGGTTTGAGTCTGGTGACATCTGTGGCGTTGTGGTAAGTAGCAGAATCACACCCAAAAAAAGCACAGGTCATCTAAATCACAGTCAACGTGTAGTAGAATGCATGGAAGGCATTGTTCTTTGGGTCCCAAATACTGTGTCTTAGTTAATCTTAATGAAGGCCTAGTATTTAAGTGGTATTATACATTAAGTATAATGACTGTTCAGAGACATGGTCCCCAGGTCCCATCTGGGAATTGAATTACCGACTTCGTGCATCACCACTGCAATAGGTGGGTATGTGAGACGGAGTCCAGGTAAAACCAGCCAGTGGGGATCAGTCAGTGCTATATATGGGAGATTGTTAGAATTTTGCGTGTACATATATAGGGATCAAAACTACCCCACCTTTGCAAGGTTAGAGACAGTCACACCATGTGCCTGTAGCTCTTTCACAGAGTTAGAGCTCCACATTCTGTCCTGTTCTGCCATGGTTTAGAAGTGATCCCCACTGGCTGGTTTTACCTGGACTGACCCTGACTTCACCCAGCACAGGGCACTGCGTTCGTATGATCCCCAATCACCCCTAAATAGTACTGATTGGTCAATCCTATACATAACCCTGACCGGTTTACTGTCTTCTACCTGTAGGAACTGGTGGGACTACTGGAGGTGAACCGGCTCACGCACCGAATGTTGGCAGAGCACGTGATGCTGGATGAGTTCGAGGCTATGTTAAAAGAGGCCAATCACAGTGTGGTCACGGCATGTGGACGTATACCCCTCTACCTGTTCCTGGAACTCAACCACGACTTCCTCAGGCACTACTGTTACAACGCCTCTACAAACAGGTTAGGGAGAAATCCACCCCCCCCCCTGTTTTAAAATAAAGACATCTCACTTAGTGTTGTGTGTCGCACTCTCAAATAGCAGACGATATTTAAAGAACGGCATCTTGTCACGAAGTCTACTAAGTTGGGTGTTTCAGACAGAAAGTTTAAAAGTGAAAGTCATAGCATCTCAAACCATTTCATATGCCTTAAAGGGGCAATATCACCACTAACATTTAATCACATAGAAGACTAGAACAGTACTAGAGATATGAATGGAACACGCTCGATGATTACCAAGGTAACAAGTTGAAGGTGTTTAAACGTTCTCGTGACGTCATTCAAAAAGCGGAAGAAAATGTATATTTTTGTAGCGAGCCTAACCCTAATTCGTGGACTCTATTCAATGTTGAATTAACATTGAACCAACGTTGAATAAACACGCCAATTCTAATGCAATACGAGTTCTATATACAACCATATAATATTTACTTTTATTTTACTTTGTTTCTTGTGTATTCAATACGTTTCCCTAAGGAAGGGATTATTTTGCAATTTTCAAGCAAGTCCCCATATCTAACTCAATAATTTCAACCCTAGTGAGATATAATGTCTAATTACATATAAGATCTTGAGAAATATCCATAGTTCAATTTCAATTTGACATGAGTTTATTCTGTAATCACAAAAAATATAAAAATACATACAATTATATTTGTTTCAATTGAACCACAATGATACGTAATATTAGACAAAATGCTAAATTATTTAGCATTTTGTCTACTGCACCTCCATTTCATTTATACAAAATTAATTAGTTACCTAATTAAAGCAATTCACTGTCATGAAAAACATCTTGATGCCTTGTTTTATGTTGAAATGGTGTATTGGATCTCTGGGAAATGTCTCACCAGGTGGCGTGCTTAAATTATTCTGATATGGGATCTCTTTCATAATTTTGTCTATACTATTTATATATGGGGGGAAGATGTGGAGCGATTCTCAAGAGGTTTCAATGGTTTTCTGAGATTGTAAGTAGTATTCTTCAAATGACCTTTGCCCTGACCTTTGCTTCTGTCAGCTTTATTTGAAGTTGATGGAAATCAATATCCATGTTAAAGCTATGGTTACAATCGTGGGCACAGGTGGGAGAGCAGCTAAAAACATAGTCCATAGCATGCGTCTTAATCTGCTGTCCAATATCATAATTAAGGTAAGGTTTTGTCCACTTTTTAATACCTATGATACCAGTTCTTGGTTCATGTCTTTAGATTTGTCAGAACGACATTCCCACTGGCGGAGATGATAGAGCGGGAGAAGCCACCTAGTGTCAGCCATGTCTATCTATGGGGGACAAAGGTGAGCTACATCTTTTATATATCAAACAGAGAATACTTGCTTAAGTTGCTCCTTATGCCTTTATGTATACAATGTATCAAGAGTTGTATAACAGCGTACTGTTATAGGTTATAGGTATTTTACAAATGAGGAACTAACTCACAAACAAGTTTTACATTAATCTTATGATGAGTAAATAATACCATTTTATACTAACCGTCCTATAGCACTATGACAGCAGGTTACAGAGATTTATAAATACTGCATATATTATATGGTAGTCACTAGATGGAGCTATACAATAACGGATACAGTCTGTGGAACAAACGTCGATCTCGGTATATAGGTATAGTCACCTGTCTGGGTGGATGTGACCTGGATGTGACATCACACATGTGACATTGGATGTGACATCACACATGTGACATTGGATGTGACATCACACATGTGACATTACTCTGTGCACAGCCATTCCCCAGACAGCCAGCGACACTGCAAGGCTAATGCAAATGACTTAGAACCTGGCCCAATTAGACAATTCGTTTTTGCAAAGGGTGGTTGGGAATCAAATGATTTTACTAATTGCTACATCTAAGACTGATCAGACGAGAGCGGTGTACCTATAGCTACCAGAGATTAAGTCCAGTAAAATGAAAAGTACAGCTTTGATGACATTCTGACCGCCGCACGTCTCTATATACAGAAGAGCGATGAAGACATGCTTCCCATGGGTTCAGCATCAAATCAATCATAATAATATCTTATCAATTGTATCTTTAAAGGTATACACCAGGGTTTGGTCAATTCTGATCTACCCATAATATCTCTTAATCACTTGGGATTATATTAGTTTGATATAATAAATTATGGTGATGTAATAGAAGCAAAGAAATCAATACCTCAAAGTGCTAGATTTTGATACATAGACATTTGAAGATAGGACACCCTTAACTATGACCGCGTATGGGTAAACCCCTATTTTTTCAGTGTTTTTCAATTTTTTGAAAGATTGACCCATAGTATCTCAACCAAACCTCTCAGATCTTTAGAGGAGATTATAAGCAACACAATCAATCCATGAAAATGGGTAGTCATAGGTGAAACCAAAGAGCCATGACTGATATAGGGAAAAACACAAAAATTAAAATAATTTCATTTTCTCTACGTAGACATTTTGCAACACAGACAAAAAGGTGGCCAACGTTTGGTAATTAAAACCTAAGCCATCTGTACATAGGATCAAAAGATACATTTTACAACAAAAAAAACAAGTGATTCATTGGTAACTAAAAACAGTTTGGGATTGATTCAAATATTTTCTAGTTAGCCTAAACGCCTATAATAGCTTAGGGCACAGCTTTTTGAAGCAGAGAAAAACAGTGACAAGATGTGTAGAATGTGATAGTGAGGCACTTAAAGGGTCAGTAAAGGTGAGTTAGGTGATATGCACAAGCTAGGGAGATAATGCTTTTAGCATAGTTTTGGATAGTTTCATGTTTAGCCACCAGGTGCCGTATGCGTAGACCCTGGTGTATGCCTTTAAGAAACGATAAGCTTAGACTGATACATGTATCTATGTTGGCAGGCTCTGGGGCTCTGCTACAGCTCCATATACAACCAGTATTCCAACTTCTTCGGAGCACCACACCTTGCAGCTATCTGTCGGCTACTAGGCTACCAAGAGATCGCCATTATCCTCAAAAAGCTATTAGAAGTTGTCAAAGAATTGGTATGTGCTTTTGTTCTACATTTTTATTTTCAATCTATTCAGAGAAAATAGTTCTCTCATAATCCAATGTCAATGCATTCGCTGATTTCCACCTAAAGCCTGATGCCAAGCATCTGCTAAGTGCACATTCAGAATTCAAAGACCCAACTGTCATATTTTGACCGTTTGATTTCCATGTGGGGTTTTTTCAACATAGGAAAAATATGAATTACTCTCCGTTAGCCTTACATTACACTATAGTCTTTTTTTATAGCTGCAAATGGACTTGATGCCGTATATGAAGGCCTTACTAAGGGTCATGCCCGACAGATGTATCCTGCCACGCTTTGAGTATGGTTCCACCGGTAAGATCACATTTACATGGGATTTGAATTACACTCACAGGTGCTTGAACCCCAATTTTCATGCAGTCTCTTATCTGAATTACTATAATATCATATGCCATTGGGTATGCAATAACATTCTAACAACAACAACAAAAAAGTATACCGTATTCGACGTAATAAGCGCACACCCCCTAATAAGCGCGCACCCCCTGTTTTGGGGCGATTTTTAAACTAGAAATAACCAAAAATATTTTTTACCCCAATTAAACTATTAACTACTAAAAGGTGTCCAGAATAATCTTTTAAGCGCACTGCGCGCTTATTACGCTGAATACGGTAATGTATATGCTGTTTATTAATCCTGACCTATTAAGTGTAATCTCGAAATAATCTTGATGTATTTGGCAGGAACCCTTGGCTACTACCTGGCCCAGTTAAACGACATCCTGGTGTACAGTGACCTTCAGCCCAAGGTGTTCCAGGGTCTGAGGGAGGTTGGCAATGCCATCATATTCAGTATGCTGCTGTCACAGGCACTGGTAAGTACTCCCCCAGGAACGAATGGGGGCGGATGTGAAATATTCATGATAATATGTGTTATATTTTCAGCTCACTAAAGCCCTAGCCATAGCCTTTATCATACATGTACCTTGGTATTAAGATCTCGGTCCTACCACATCGACTGGATCTATTGTCCTTGTCAGTGTTTGAATTAGAGGAATGTTGTACATCACCGTCACATAATATTATTATCAGCAGACAGGTTGATCTACTGAGATCATTAAAAGCAAAGCACCCATAGCATTGCCAGTCTATGTTTAAACTCAAATCTTTTATCCATGACAGACTTTCCTTGACATACTCCATATATCTGTTCCAGCTGCAGGAGGAGATGTGCGAACTAAAACAAGCAGCTCCATTCCAACATGTTATACCCAAACCCATTCCACCCAAGCAAGGTAAGGAGCAGCTCCCTTATAAAAACAACTAAGAGGTCGTCTAGAAGGAAGGTCTACCTTCAAATATTCACATTAATCTTATTGAATGGTGTCTTATTATACTTAATCATATAACCTCATCACAAAGTTCTCATTTCCGTTCTAATCAATTGTATGGTATAGATCTAATCGGATTTTTCATGTAAAAGTATTTCTCAGTTTACTGAATAGCCTTGGCAAACTTTGCAGAAAAGCAGACCAAGGAGGAGCGGGAGGCTACTCTCTCTAAGGCAGTACGACGTCTGGAGGCCAAGTACAAGAACCTGCACGTGTCAGCCCTCATCAGCAAGATGGGCACAGAACAGGTACTTGTACAACACTACTATATACTAAGGTACTCATCAGCAAGATGGACAGAGAACATGTACTTCTACAGCACTACTATAATTATACTAATGTACTCATCAGTAAGATGGGCACAGGACAGGTACTTGTACAGCACTACTATGTTTACTAAGGTATTCATCAGCAAGATGGACACAGAGCAGAAACTTGTACAACACTGCTATATATTAAGGTACCCCTCAACCAGATGGGCACAGAACAGGTACTTGTACAGCAATACTTGTACTATATAATCAACATGTAAGGACACAGAACATGTACTTGTACGGCACTAATACTAAAGTACCCATCAGCAAGATAGGCACAGAACAGGTACTTGTACAGCACTACTATAATACTAATGTACTCATCAGCAAGATGGGCACAGAGAACAAGGACTTATGGTGTTCTTTCCAAAAGCCCTGGACAATCCTTGGTCCGTTTTGTACCTCTAATATTGCTCAGTTACTTGTCATATTAATTATAGCCTCTTCCTTTTCAAATTATCTCAGACTAGCTTTTATAAATCAATGTTAAAGCAGCTACTCGAGCTCCAAGCATCGAATTTTAGATAATAACATGTCAGCAATCTTCACAGACTCATATGTGGACAGGTTGATTTACAAATAATATGGGTGCTTCTTTCTGTATGAAAATAGGTGAAATACCTCCTGTGAGAATAGCAGTCAACCAACTGTAAACCGGATAACAATAACACTCTGCTAATTGCCTACTCAATGCTGCCTCCTATTGGGCTTGAGGTGAACTACCTCTCACCATGCTCCTATTCATATGCATGAAAGCATTATTCCCATCCACAACCATGAGGGTTTTCATGTGTATTCATGTAGATTATACATTATATATATTTCCCTATGTATTTGTTGTATGTAGACCTCCACCATAAGTGTGCACTGATTGATCTAAGTGTAATGCCACACATGAATAAGCCATTTTAGTTCTATCTTCGACCACAAGAGGTCATATTGGCATTGGCCCCTGCAGAGATGGCTTTCCTTCCCACCATAGAGGAATTAATATCAGTATTTTCACCCATCCATTATGCTTTAGAGAGGCCTTATATGCTATGCTATTTTGCTCTGCCTTAAAGAAAAACAAATGATGGTCCTATAAATATTAAATTCATGCTAGAGTTGGAAGAGGTCTGAAGAGGTCGAGTTGCTGCTTTAAAGGGACAGTGTATACGTGGGGTTGTCCGCCATTGCTGGCCGTTTTAGGTGACCTTTGACCCTATTTTGCATAGTGGATCCCGCCCACAGCATAGTGGATTCCGCCCACAGGTCCCTGCTGGTCATAGTAGGCAACAAACTCAACAATCTGGGTCACCTGAAGCGACCTCTCTGTGTTATTTGTGGAAGGGAGTGGTCATTATTGTATATATTATGGGGTAGGGGGGTGATCAGGTAAGGGGTGGGTGACAGGTAGGAGTCGGGTAGTGGAGGAAGAAGGTTGCACAGGTGGGCTAGAGGGAAGGGAGGCGGGCCCTTATTATATATATATAATATTATATATATATATATATATATATATATATATATATATATATATATATATATATATATATATGTATGTATGTATAAATATATATAAATATATATATTTATATATATATATGTTGATAAAAAATTGCCACTTCTAGTTGTTAAAATTGTTACCCTCAATAACACCCCTACCCGACCACTGTTAAATAATGACCACTCCAGCACTTGTATTATGCACCTGGCCTCTTTGTAGAACCGTGCAGTCTACACCTACTTACAGGTAGGGGCAGGCCAAATAGGAAATTCGAATTTCCCCTATCCAGCCATTATAGGGAAGGTTATATAATCATACAGGTCCGCTACGTCACAAGCTAAGCCTACACGTGGTTAGGTAACCTCACCAAGATAGCCACACACCAGGGGCATTACTTGTAACTCTCTTTTTAGTTGTCCTGGGTTGTGATAAATCCCAGCTTGCACCATACAGAATGATATTACATGTATACGATTACATTTACTCCATATAAGCCATATTTGACTCTTAGTAGAGGTTATAACTAACTAGTTTATGGTGCATATACCTTGAGGTCACAGTCCACTGGTTTGTTTGTCCACCGCACCTCCGATATAAATAGAAACAATCACGTCTCACTAGACTCAAAGAGGTATAGTTGGTTGGAGGGGGTGCACAGGGCCGCATTCTGTCTGCCTGACAGTTTATGGTTGCTCCAAGCCCCTCCCCCCACAGCCTATAAGTATTGTCGACATAGTACGAGGCAGCACTACTCTGTAGCTATACAATGACACTTTAACATCATGTACTGGCTATTACAATTTCGGATCCATTCTTCCAAATATTGATGAATTGCACTGACTTGTTTAGCCTGATTATTAAATAGACATATTAACCTAATTAGACACTGAACCCACTTACCTCCAGCAACAAGGCATGATGAAGGAGGCTGACCTGATCACCAAGGAGAAGCTGTGTTCAGGGTTGTCCATCTTTGAAGTTATCCTGAAGGACATGCGAGAGTTCCTGTCAGCACCTGTGTGGTACGGGGAGATGCCTAAAGAGGGCGCCATATCTCTGGACGACCAGGGCGCCTTCTACAGGCTGTGGTCCGCACTACAGTTTGTGTTCTGCATGCCACAGCGCAGTGCACATGAATACACTGTTGAGTAAGTGCCTACTTAAACTACTTAAATGTACACTTAGATGTAGGACTGTGTGTGGATCAATTATTAGTAATGATAATTGACGTTGGTCATTAACACAAAATAAATTAATATTAAATTTGGTTATTGAAGTTGTTTATATTAATGTCCAATGATAATAGAAAATTGATAGTGTCTTATTGCCCCATGCATTACATTTTGTCTTAAAAATTACAATGTGATAATTCGTTACATTACACTATAGAAGATGGATAATGTACGCCTATCGACAATGATGTCTCATAACTGGAAAATGAAAAATCCCATACACTGATAAATGGCATGATTTGTCCCCATCGTCCCATAATCAGCTTAATGAATTTTTAATGCAAATAGTTCACTAGTTGTGTCACAAATATGCATGGCATTGTACTTTACAGACAGCTGTTTGGGGAGGGTCTGCAGTGGGCAGGCTGCACTATAGTGGCCATGCTGGGGCAGCAGAGAAGGTTTGAGGTTCAGGACTTCACCTACCACTTACTGAAGGTCAACAGGGTAGACCAGAAACAGGAGAAGGTCAAAGGAGTGGTGAGTTGTTTTACTTGTCACCTGTCATCTGGCCAATACGATGGGCCATTAGATTACATACCCAACTGTGCAGTATTTATTGTCTTCTCTATTTGGATCTATTGGACCCGGGTGCCTAAGAAAGCCATATTTTAATAGTCTTTCATGTTATGTATTAGCGATGAACTGTAGATTTCAGCCCTAAATTATTTCAAAATACGTGACATTACCCTCCAACTATGAATGTCACTGTCTGATCCAACTAACAGAAGTATTAACATTAATAGTTGTAATAGATTCAATGGATTCAGCAAATCAGACAGGTGCCATGATGCTCACACTCTTTGTATTAAAATGCCATTCATTATCATTCTACAGGATTTACGCAAGATGGTAGACCGGATCCGCAAATTTCAGATCTTGAACAGTCAGATCTTCCACATCATCAACAAATACGGAAAGGCTGGAGGGGTACCTGATCCCAAGGTCATCTACATCCAACCTCCTGCTGCAGAGAAGGCTGCTGTGTTATCCAGTAACCAAACAGAGGAGAGTGAAGCCTAGTCACTACATACCGCCTACAGCCATGTTATACTGCCCAGTATGCACTGCCCAATAAGCACTGCCCAGTATGCACTGCCCAGTATGCACTGCCCAATAAGCACTGCCCAGTTTGGGGACTGGGAGTGGGGAGGAACATGGCTAGTCACTCGACACCACGTACTTGTTATAGTTACTGCCCAGTGGGGAGACTAAGTGTGAGGCATCACCTCACATCACCTATAATGTTAGGCACTACAAAGTATAGGCAGAGAGAACGTGGGAGGGATATATATATATATATATATATATATATATATATATATATATATATATATATATATTTATATATATACACATATATATATATATACACACATATATATATATATATATATATATATATATATATATATATATATATATATATATATATATGACATTATAGTCACTGCACATCATCTATATACTGCCCAGTAAGCAGACATATAGCGAGAGTGCTATTCAATAATACCACCTATAATTATGCTATACCGCCCAGTACGCACTGCCCAGTAAACATAAACATACAGAGAGTGGTAGAGGGTTAGTCACTACGCACCACCTGAATTGTATACTGCCCAGTAAGCAGACAGGAGCGGAGAGGACTAGTACGGGGGCTAGTCACTGCACACCATCTAACGCTGCTATACAAGGTGGCACACTCAAACCTACATTTTCCTCATTTGATTCTCAAATAATTGTATAACCATTTCCCTGTTATAATCTGCCATTTATTCTGACAGGAAATTCTTAATATCATGTTAGACATGTCTCCAATCTCAACTACTATCTGTATTCTGGATGGGGCTTAATTATTTAGTGTTGACAAAATCAGGTGGCAATACTGTCTGAGTGGAGAGGAGCCTGGAAGTTTTCCATTGCTCAACTCACAAGCATGGTCTATACTATAGATGTTCCACCATATATGGGACTCAACAATTGAGGTGTATTCAGGGATGGAAATTATGAGTTTTAATGTGTTTTTTCAGAAGCCCTGCACAGCATTATTAAGCATAATCAATGGAAAATTAGGACAATTTCTAATTTTTACAACTAAGTGGGTGAGTGAAACAGTCTGAAATAGGGGGTACTCTGAACTACACAGGCCTATATGCTGTCGGATTTTCAACTTTCTAAAGCATCATATGTGTCTGAAACAGAACATCAAGATTATTAGTATCAAACACAGAGTTTGTAATTATTATTCATTGGGAAGCAGACTGTCTTGGGTTTCCAAAACTGTTTTAAGTTGAGAAAATGGGCGTATATTGCTTGAGTTATGAGGCAGAATGTAACAATTTGTTACCTATCTTTTAACACTTTTTGCAAGAAAGCACCACTTAGTTTACTCTTGAAAGCCTGTTTGGTAGACATAATGGTCAAATTCCCTATAGTAGAACACAGCGGGATGACAAAAACTTTATTTTGACTGCCAATATTAACTCCCTAGCATCCCAACTAATCCCCCCCCCCCACCTTTAGGATTGTAGCTCTAACTTACTAGCTTGGATTTGCATTGACTTTCGAGTCTCAGAGCATAACGATTCTGGAGATTCTACCATATTCTGTCCAACGGCAGGCATAAAGCCTGTTTGCCTCATTCTGAGAATCTCTTTAGAGGCTCATATTTTCCAAAGTAAGGGTGCTAGAGTTATCAAAATAGATTCAAAAGAATCGGAATTTAGTTTTACCCATCCTGTTGACTTCCCATGTCCACACTGTGAACAGTTTTCCTGTAATGGTTGTCAGAGTGGTGACAGGTAGATAAAAATCCCGAATTTCATCAAAAAATGTTCATGGTTTCTATGGCAACCGGTCACATGATTTTCAAAATATGAAAGTGACAACACCACAATTATTTAGCCTTTTATCTTAGCTTTAACCTGATATTTGGATCACAATTGTAGGTTCAGGGGTTGCGAATTATCAATTACTCTTCAAAACATACAGGGGAAACTTTAAGTTTTGAGTCCCATATATGGTGGGAAGATCTATAGTACCTGGTGTATCTCTGTAGATGGCAGTACATTGTTGATGTAATCAAGTGCTGAAAGAATGCTGGAAGCATTTAATTTTCCTCATCTATTTCCTTACATTTATCATGGTTAAAAGACACAAAATATCTTGGTATGCTACCAGTACACTGCAACAAGGAGACTCTGTAGAAATATGCAGAAATTAAACTATCTATCTAACTATATATACAAACTTCCTGGGATTACGTTATATTCGCAGAGATTGTGTGAGGCCTAGTCACTACTTTATGTGAAACAATCCTGCATCTTAAGGCATACAAAGACATTATCCGGGACATACACTTTGATGGTAGTTAACATACTGACATTCAGGGCTTCATCTATAAATCCTATGTAGCTTTAAGCAACCCGGTGTGAGCTGTTGAGCTGGATTTCCTCACTGAATTCGATTTTTTTTTCATCATAAAAGCTGATACCATAAAGTACACTCAATAATAATAGATGTAGCACCAAAGCGGAAATAACTTGATGCAGATCAAAAATTCGAAAACTCTAATCTAATCTAATCTTAAAATGTTTAAAAGAGCGGGGGGAGCCCCCCCCCCCCGACACACACACATAAATATATGTCCCTAAAAGTACGCATTGTCTGTATGAAATTGTGTGAAAATGGCTCCAATTCGCTGGGAAAACGGCTCGGCGGAGTCTGCGGGTTATGCCGAACAACTGCCAATATTCAACCAATAACTGTACATATAATGTTGATTGTAATTAATAACACCATAATGTTGATTGTAAGTAATAACACCACATGATGCTCAGGTCGGTGTCGGCTATAATTATACTTGGGTGTTCAGTCTGAACACACTGTAATAATAGCAGGTTCACAAAGGGGGGACATGCGTTCACGAGGGCTTTTAATCTATGATTAAGGTACAATCTGTGTCATTGCCAGGGGGTCAACTGAAGTCAACGGCCTCCTGTGTTATAAGCAATCCAAACTGTAAGCTACTTTCCTTATTACAGGAAGGAGAATTTTGTACAATAAAACGATAATGTGGTGCTCGCAATTGTAAATAGTAATGTATCAGCCAGTCTCTGACCGATCAGCAAACCGCCCTCTGCTTTTATCGCATGTCGTACCACTGTTGTTAATACTTTCATGTTGGGTGCTATTTCTCATCAGTTAAGATAATAAAGTTCACTGTTTAAGTATTTGAAATCATTTGTCAACTGTACCTTTATTGCCTGAGAGCTAGCACTGATACTTGTGCAAATGCTATGGGGCCCGATTTTAGCCAGGACCGCAATACAGCTATGGAATAACTGAATCTGGAAGTATACTGGAATCATGGTGTGACCGTCTTAACCAATGAGTTATATCATTCATTATGGCCCCCGCTGGGCTATGATAATTGCAGTTACCCAACGGAACAGGACGATTCTTATTCTGCATAGGGATTAAAAGGAATGATATATCATTGTATTTCTAGTAGTGTGGATAATGTACGGTTATATATAAATTTACAGCTGACACCATGCATACACATTGGACCATATAGAGTATATGAGATTTTAGAATCAGGAGTGCTAACAGTTCTGTTCTATAGGCCACTAGCCGAATAGATTTTAGACCAATGAAATAATTCCCTCCATTCACTTCAGAGTTCATAGGGTGTATCTGGTAACCACTTATTGTCTTATGGGCAAGGCTGGTACTGGCGATAACAGTAGGCATGGCAGTGTAAAAATAGGTTTTGAAGAAAAAAATTGAAAAATGTACCAATGTGTTGCTTTGGTACCCATCAAGGGTGATCCAGTATCAAAATTCCAAAATTTGTGTATTTTCCTTAGGTGGTGCTATGGTAAAGCTATGTCAAAAGGGGGCTGCTTGTGTTAAAATGGCCCCACCTGAATAAAATCATTATTTTTCATTGATGGGGTTCTCACTGCACCACGGGGGCCCCTAATGCAAACCTACAACACAGGCATCCTGCCATCTGGTGTACAATATACCTTATGTAGGAGTCCAAAGGGGAAGTAAAAGGGGGAGTGACCACTGAAAGGAACAGCCAGTACACTCACCAAGCATAGACAGGCACCAGTTTGCTACAGCTTGGGGACTGCTGCCTGGTTGGAGACTTGCAAATCCAATGAGTGGCACACATCATCTGATATGTTTTTTTGTTGGTATTTTGTCTGTCACATGTTAGGCCATAGGCCAATAAAACTAATTTCACCGCTGATTTTCACCTAAATTATAGCTGATGGGATCAATTTGTATTTGCAAATGGTATGCACAGTTTGGAATTTTTGGTGACTGATTATAAACTGAAGAAGCTAATTACTAGTTTTTGAGTCCAGGTAGGATATTTATTTTACAACATACCAAAACTTCCATATTTTTGGGGAAACTTTTCTTCATTGACCCATCTTGAATTTCAATAAATTGAATGAGTTAGGTCACAGCCAAAGTCTAGTGTCTTTTGGGGCCATAATAGGCCACCAATGGTGGCGCTGCAGTCAGGTACCCTGCCATGCCTATTACTAACAGCTGTCACCGTGGGCTCCCAGCTAGCACCTTATGTAAAAAGCACATCTTTTACTGGTCATATTCATGTTGATATGTGAAAATGACCTGATCATGATGTCTAAAGGGAGTAAATCCTTGTACATAGCAGTTTGACAGGAAACTGATGTATTGTTCACATCTAAATGGTAATTAGAAAGAGACATAACCACTTGATAGCATCCATACCTATCTATGTGGTCATTATTTGATGTAACAAGTGATTAAATCTTGATCAGAATATCACATCTTTTTTTCGAGAATTGTACACATAAAACATTAATGCCAAATTCATTCCCTAAGGTGCATGTTAAAATGACATAATAGATTTGACATCAACATTCCGCATACTTTACATATGTAGTCCAGCTTTATCTTGTCAGATTATGACGTCTATAAGACATCTGTTCTTTAGCTCTCAAATAGTTCACACTTTTGACACATGATGTCTCCCTCTGCCAATATCAATAGAATACAATCTACATTGGCAGTAGTTTGACTATAATAAGTGTCTATTCAACACAATGAATTTACATAGAAGATGAAACTTGAATAACTTTTTCTCTGGCATGTATGATCTGTTATTTTTGTTTCTATAGAATAATTATTAATGGGAAAACCAAGAGATTAACAAGAGCACACCTTTTCTGTGGTCACTAAATCTATTCAAATCCCATAGACTGACCATGAGCTGACATCACATCTTGGCCACTGTGCTAGGTCCAATGTGCTAAGTCTCTGCAGGAATATTGGTGTTGTCTACAGGCAAAATACGCTGATTAAATCAATTGCCTTTGATCTTACCTACTTATGATGGAGAAGTCTTACTCTAGGTGTAAGGCACACATTAGATACATGTCTTTTCATGATGTCTAAAATGTGTTTGCATCTGGCATATTATTTATGAAATAAATTCATACCACAATTAAAATGATTTTGGAATATACCCACCTCACAGAATGTTACAATTATTCCACTTACTTACATCTTTATATCGCATCTTCCTGATGTCTTTCAAATCTTTCAAAGCAGGTCATATTGATATTATTATGTTACATTGAAAAGATGTCTGAAGAATGATGTCTAAACCATTTGCATATAGGATGTAATGAGGCTAAGAATACCACGTAACCAAATGTAGTAAATATCTATTGAGAAAAGATGTAGAGATGACATGATTAACTACGAGTTTTGCAAGCTGGGCTATGCCTTACTGTCCTGTGACCTCTGCCTATGATATTACACATAGCTAGTTATACCCATAGGTAACTGAATATTGTCCTTCCACTCTGACAATTTTGCTGCTAGAACAGTTTTAAGCACACCTACCCCTTTAATTGCATGCAAGGGATCCATCCATCTCATTGGTTTGTTGCCGGGTTTTGTTGCCAAGGTGACTAGTTGCTTGGCAACACCCTTCCTAATTGTTTATTTGCCTAGCAACATATGTTTATTGGGATCTTAGCTCGATTTCAACCATACATGGCCCTACTAAAATGAAGCCAGGGGTTCTTTTGTAGTTATTCATGTGCCAAGGGAGGTTGTTGCGTAGCAACAGCCATTCTAATCGTTTATTTGCCTAGCACCACATATTTAGCTGGAGTTTAGCTCACCTGAAAAAATACTGGGAATACTGGCTTGGAATATAAAAAGACACGCATCTGCAGACATGTTATTTTCACATGTTATGACATTTTGATCAATGTGGCTTGGAAAACACAGGAATTAATTCCAGCCTTTTCCTTGTGGTCATTTTCCAAGATGTAGGCATTTTGGGACGTCAGTGTGACATCATAGCAGTAATCATAGCAACCATCTACAAGAATTGCTGGAAACTTGGAGACTTGAGCTTTGTGAATCGAAAACATAATTTAAAATCTATGGATTTTACCTCTAGTACTCAATCTCTGATTATATATTATATTGGCGTCCTACATATAGGAGTCCTATATGTAGGACAGTAGGGTTATCTGGGGCTCAGTTCTGGTACTCAATATCTAATTATTATGTCATATAGGCGTCCTACATATAGGGGTCCTATATGTAGGACAGTAGGGTTATCTGGGGCCCAGTTCTCTTTGAAGAAGATAGAAGAGATACCAACCTCTGACCGCCACTGCTTTATGACTTAACGACCTGTCCTGTATTTTGGAGTTAGAGGGTATGCCCTATTGTGGGTCTTCTTATCATTACTGAACAGGTTGCCATAACTGTTCCGAGAACTCTCACTGTAGAGTAACGGCACACAAAGGCAGACAGAGCCTAATTCCGGACACCCTGCAATAATATGGTGATTGTGGCACTAAAGACATACATAATTAGCTATATAACCATACCTTGTGAATGCCCTACATGCTACCTTACCATAACCCAAGAAACTAGAAAATAGCACACAAAAGAAAATAATGAAATCCCATATTACTTTTGGTATATGCCAACCCAGGGGTATAGAAACCACTTCCCTAAGCAGTGATGCCAAGCTCAGAGACAAAGTTAGGTGGGTTATATTGTCGGGAAAAGATATGATCCATGTATAATTCTACCAGATATGGACACATACAGTATTGGCCTTCTATCGTGGCCACTGGTTTTCAAAGAAAAGGTCCCCTTGTACAGAATTAAGATGTTTTGTAAGCTGTCCGGAATAAGGGCCCTCTGTCCAGAATAAGGTGCCAAATTTGACATTTAATCAATCATATCTGACTCATATTGCTGAGGACGCAATCATTTAAAACCCAATGTATCTTTATAATGTAGAGCTGGAAGCCATATTTAGTTTGTGGAGGATTATCTTCAAGAAAAGGCACAACACTTCTCTTCTTGAATTGCCAAACAAATTCCGTCGTAGACCACGCTACTTCCGGTTTTATTGAACAGCAAAACACAACACCTGCTGCAATGCCAATCTTAGTTTTCATATGGTATACACAGGGGGCGCCACTAGCGCTATTTTGGCGCCTTCATGAGCGAGAGGATCGTCATAAGCTTAACCTCAACACCCCCACTTAAACTTATGATAGATACATCAATAGTGATTTACACATCAACTTATACATCAACCAACTTATGATATAGAACTTATGATATAGACTTCACTTATGAAATACATAGTAGTTACATTTCATGTACCCATTAATGCATTGAGGAATTTACCAAGCCTGGGCTTTGCAATCGGCTTCGTGAAGGCATCGGCAACATTATCTGCTGTTGGGACATACTCGAGTCGAAGTGTATAGTTTTGCACTTCAGATCTTACAAAATGATACCGGATGTCAATGTGTTTAGACCTCTGGTGGTGCACTGGGTTTTTGGCTAGTGCCAGTGCACCTTGGTTGTCACAATACAAAACAACACCTTTTGTTTGCTTATTACCAGTCATGTCAGTCAGAAGTTGACGAAGGAATTTTACCTCTTGGGTAGCAGCTGACAAAGCCATATACTCGGCCTCACAAGTAGACAAAGCAACAGACTGTTGCTTCCTACTTTTGTAAGAAATGAGTGGACCATCTTTGGTCAACCTAAATGCATAACCAGTTATGCTTTTTCTGTCGTCAGATGCTCCCCAATCGGCATCACAGAATCCACTCAATTCTAACTGAACATCAGACTTTTGGAACCTTAATCCATAATCAAGTGTACCCTTGATGTACCTCAGAACCTGTTTGGCTCTACCGAGATCGGCTTTGGTGGGACTTACCATGTGTTGAGATAACTTGGTTACAACATAACATAGATCAGGTCTTGTGATTGACATACAATAGATCAGACTTCCCACAATTTCTCGGTACAATTTAGCATCAGCTAACTCTTCAGATTCCTCGGATTTTGTGGTATTGCATCCTACATCACAAGGAGTTGCTCTTGGTTTACAATCTTCCATTTTGAACCGTTTCAGGATCTTTTCAACATATTTGGTCTGGTTCATCTCAATATTACCATTTTCACATTTGAACTCAATACCTAAGAACCAGGATAACTTACCAAGATCCTTCATTTTGAATTTGGTAGACAGAGACTGTTTGACTGTGTTGAGCGTCTGCTCATCGCTCGCTGCAATAATAATGTCATCAACCCAAACTACTACAATAGTCTTGGAATTTCGTTCAAACTTAGTATACACACAAAAATCAGTCTCAGACTGTAGGAAACCTTCGTCCTTCAGATAAGTGTCCAACATGTTGTTCCAGTTCCTGCCACTTTGTTTCAAACCATACAGAGACTTATTCAGTCTACAATACAATTTCTCACCGTTTTTACCCTTCACTTCAAAACCTTCTGGTTGTTCAATATACAGTTCACAGTCTATCGGTGCATTCAGATAGGCAGTTTTAACATCCATCTGGTGGACAACCATGTCCTCTTGGACAGCTAATTGCATCAACAGGCGAACGGACGTGATGCGGGCAGTCGGTGAGAATGTCTCATGATAGTCAACATTTGGGACTTGAGAATAACCTTTAGCCACAAACCGGGCCTTGTACTGTTCATCAGCGTTTTGTCCCATCTTAACCGCATATACCCATCTTCCCCCCACTGCAGTTCTACCCGCGGGTAGTGTGGCGAGTTCATAAGTGTCATTGTCCATTAAAGCATCAATTTCAGCATCCATGGCTTTCTGCCATTTTTGAGCATCATCACAGTTCATAGCATCAGTATATGTATTTGGGATGTGTGACATGTGGTAGCAATAGTCAACAGTAGTGGTGACGTAGTCCCGGGCCAAGTAATCCGGTGGGTTACGTCTCCTCTGAGGATACCTAGCATCCTCAACATTGTCCTCAGGATTCTGGTCAAGTTCATCACCATTTGCATCTTGACCAGGGACATCATCAGCTACATCTGGAGCTGGGGGGTTCACAAGTTCTACCTGAGGTGCGACACATACCGGTTCATCACTGTTTCCTGTGGCTTCATCAAACTTGTCAGTGAACTTTACACATCTTACCCGTCGTACACACCGACGCTCTTGGATATATACAAGGTACGCTGGACTATTCTTGTCATAACCCACAAAAATACCTTTCTCACTGCGGTCATCCAGCTTCTTCTTCTCCTGCACATAAGCATAACACACAGTACCAAATATATGCATACCGCTCAGGTTTGGTCTTTGACCAGTGAGTGCTTCGAATGGTGTCATCTTGAGTCTTTCATTGTAACATCTGTTTCTGGTGTATACACTACACATAACAGCATAAGTCCACATCTCCTTTGGCAACTCACTCTCAGAAATCAGACACCTTGCCATTTCAAACACTGTATGCCAAGATCTCTCCACAGTGCCATTTTGGTGTGGAGAATATGGGGCAGTTTTCTCATGCTTAACCCTTTAAGGGCCGCTGCTGCCTCTGGGCAGCATCTGAAATACCCCTGAAAAACCGCTGCTGCCCTAGGGCAGCAACAGTGCTGTCCAGTGACAGCAATACCACCTGTTTACTGCTACCCTATGAAACAAATATTAAGTATTTTTGAACCAATCCAAAAATATTTCTGCATAAATACAATGTCCTCTTGTCAGAAAAATGTAAATTCTGTAGCCAATGCAACTTTTTTCCCTCTTTAGCCATCGAGCCAGGGATGACTTACTTACATATTAACATATTCTCATGGCATAGGGCCGGTGGTTAAGGTCCAAATTGCATTTTTCAAGGCCAGCAGGGAAAGGGTTAATCTGATTCCTAATCAATAGGTTTTCAAATTCCGCAGAGATAAATTCCCCACCATTATCGGAACGAACACACTTTACCTTCCCATAGGGAGACACATCTGCCAAGAATTTTTCTGTTGCCTTTGTGGTATCTGACTTTTCTTTCAAGAAATAGACCATATTTACACCAGTATAATCATCAATAAATGACAGTGTATATTTGAAACCTTCCTTTGCTACAGGGGTTACAGGACCTGCAAGGTCACAATACATGACTTCTAGTGGGGCTGTGGCTCTCTTGTCTGCCTCCCTGTTCCTAGATTGTGTCATTTTACTCTTAATACAAGTTTCACAATTGAAATTTTCTTTTCCTTTATCTGTGATCTTCATTCCTTTTACCACAGATTCCAATTTCACAACATCTCGAATGTTACAGTGACCCAAAACTCTATGCCACTCTTCCACTGTGTGCGATTGAACCTTTGGAGTACTACATTTTTCATTTTCAGATGATACTACATTGTTCAAGAAATACAACCGACCGTGTTTTTCAATGTCAAATGAAATACCATTTGGGGCTACCAACTCGGCAGAACTCGCATTAAAACTTACTGAGGCCCCCTTTTCTGCTGCAGCTTGCACTGAAAAAATATTTTGTCTGTAGTATGGGACATACAGGGCATTTTCAAGCAACACATCTTGTTTTATACAGTTTGCATCATTTAATGAAACACTTGCGGTTCCCCTTCCCAATGCAACACCGTTAGTCCGGCTACCATCGGCCAACTCTATGAAGTGTCTCTCGGAGTCAAAGTTTTTATCAAAGTTCACAAACCTAGACTTGTCATTGATAATGTGCGTAGTTGCACCACAGTCCACCAGCAAACCATGTGCTTTGTCTTGGTCACTAGAAATGTCCACATTCACTCGAAACACAAAAGAGTGTGTGTCCGGTTTGTCAGTGTCATTAACCCTTTCCCTGCTGGCCTTGAAAAACGTCATTTGGGACTTAACCACCGGCCCTATGCCATGGGAATATGCAATTTTGCAAGTATATGCTCCTTGGAATAGAGGCTAAGGAGTGAAATAAGTTGTATTGGAGACAGAATTTACATTTTTCTGACAAGGGGACGTAGTATTTATGTTAAATATTTTTGGATTGATTCAAAAATTCATATTCTTCATACCATAGCAGGCGTTGTAATTAAGTGATATTGCTGCCCTAGGGTAGCAATTTTGCTGCCCTAGGGCAGCAGCGGTTTTTCAAGGGTATTTTAGATGCTGCCCAGAGACAGCAGCGGCCCTTAAAGGGTTAACAGTTCTGACAGAGTCCTTCTTCTTGTGGCAGTACTCAGTGTCATGTGTGTGTGTCTTACAGTTCTGACACCAACGGGGCCATCTCTCCTTGTTTTTACAGTCAACATATTTGTGCCCCTGTTGCCCGCAGGCGAAGCATGTAATGGGTTTACCGTAACCACCACCACGTTTGTCATTTCCAACTCTCATAATACTGTCCTCGCTAGATCTAGATCCCGAACACTTGGCATTCTCTTCAAAGCTTCTCAATGTCACTTTAAATTCACTGAATCTATGTTCCTTGTCATCTTTCTGGGTCACCACAGTTTCAAATGTTTTATATTATGAAGGCAGTCCCTTTAGCACCATAGCTATCAGTAAACTATCACTGACATTTTCCCCAGCTCCCTTCAATGCAGTTGCAGTTGTTTCTGCCCTTATCATATAGTCTGTGACACACTCATTAGGGCCTAGCTGTAGGGATGTCAGTTGTGTGTACAAGGAAATTATTCTGGGCTTACTCTTTCCTTGATAGTGTGCCCTTAGGATTTTCAGAGACTCCCTCCCATCATCCTTTGCATCCCTTATTATAAGAGATAAACTCCTGTCATATAGGAACTGTAATAGTTCAGAGAAGGCCTCAGCCTTTTTATCCACAGATGCTATTCCTACACCATCAATAACATCAAGCAGTTTCAATTTCCTCATGTAGCCAAGAAACCTCACTTCCCACAGTTCATACTTTGCCTCATCTCCATCAAACATCAGATGCTTGGACCCATAACCTGTAGAGCTGGAAGCCATATTTAGTTTGTGGAGGATTATCTTCAAGAAAAGGCACAACACTTCTCTTCTTGAATTGCCAAACAAATTCCGTCGTAGACCACGCTACTTCCGGTTTTATTGAACAGCAAAACACAACACCTGCTGCAATGCCAATCTTAATTTTCATATGGTATACACAGGGGGCGCCACTAGCGCTATTTTGGCGCCTTCATGAGCGAGAGGATCGTCATAAGCTTAACCTCAACATATAACAACATATCTGCCTCTCATATGCCACTATTTGGCCCCTAACAGATAATTCCTAACCAGAGAAATTTGAAGATATCCACTAAGTGTCCGGAACTAGGGTACTTTACTCTAGGTTCAACCTAGTCCACTGACCCATGATTTTCTCACCCCACCTCAAACAGCAGTCAGTCAGTAAAACAGTGAGCAGTCGGCAGAGGGCAAAGAATATTTAACTTTAAATAATATTCAAGTATAAATCAATGTTTAATTTTTTTTTAAAGCCGTGTCATTCGACAACTGTATTAAATGACTTTTCATCTCATTCTAATTGTCCCACCAAGAAGCAAAACCCAACCACGGCTAAGCCTAAGGACATATTCATCTGAAAATATTATGATTGAGATCATCACGTGCAGGCCAATCACAAGGTGTATTTTGTGTAGGCAACGTGTATTTTGTGTACACGTGTGTCCAGCAGGTAAGGGTACCTTTCTACAATGTCGCCGAAAGTGCCCTAACAATGGTAAGGTCTTGGGTCTAAATCGTCCTAACAAGGCTAAGGGTTGTCCCCTTTCTTAGTGGGCACAGAATTCTGTTCAACATTGAATCAATATTGACAACCATTTATCAATGTTAATTGAATGTTTTGTGTCCACTGGGTTGGCATCTTCTGGTAGAAATTGCAAGTTTTGTTACATACCGTATACACTTGAATTAAGCGCAGGCGTCTCAAATAAGCGCAGGCGTCTCAAATAAGCGCAGGCATCTCAAATAAGCGCAGGCATCTCAAATAAGCGCAGGCGTCTCAAACAAGTGCAGGCGTCTCAAATAAGCGCAGGCGTCTCAAATAATCGCAGACCTTCATTAAGAGCAGGATTAATAGTGTACATTATTGTATTTCCGTGGGAAGTTTGTGGGTATGTCAGTCGTTTCTCAACTGCTTTCTACCGTTTTAAAAGTGCTGAAACTACTATTTGAGCTATTTTAGTCTAGTTAGAGCTCAGTGGGGCCCTATGTCTTTAGGAAATAGAACAAGCAGCACTCATTTAAATGCATTGCACTACAGCAGGCTGATACAGGTCAGAATCTCATCTCAGCCTCCTAAGAAAAGGGGGAAATCACCTCCTGACATTGAAAAAGTAATCATTTTAATAAAATGGGATCGTTTTTCTAAATACCCCATATTGTAAGAAGTGTACAAATCGTACAGCATATTCATTTTATTGTATTCTGTACTATCATGCAGGTATATTAGGCTAAAGAAGTGAGTTTCAGATCACCCGGCCCTAGATTCAAAAAAGGGCCGGCCCGAGCTTTTTTTTCCGATTTATTTTAAATTTCTTTTTTAATACTCATATTTTTCGGCATTTTTTTGGTCAGGAAGAACAGGTTCTATTTTCTATACCCAACCTCCGAAAATGTTCTTAGTGAACCCACAGCAAAAAAAACTAATTGCTTGATCTAGGGCAATCAATAGAAGAAAAAAACTTTAAGAATTTCTTTTTTAATAAGGAGAGTGAAATTCATTGACAATTCTTTTCTTTTTATTTTATTTCCGAAAATAAGGTACACGAAATCCGTTGACAAAATTATTTTTGATCTGGCCTTAACAAGAATGTCAAGCAATTTCATGATTTTGCTATTTACTGTAAGAATCAGTGAGTTACCCTGATAACCCGCGAGTCAACATGTTAATTCGCAACTCATTCCTGGTATTTTCAACATAACAAAAAAAAATAGATAAATAAATCTTTGAGTTTATAACGTATTTTATTACACTAGGTGATTTCACAAAATACAATACATTCAAATGGGCTCGAGGCCCCAAGGTAATATCTTATAATGCTTAGTCAACAATGTATATACATTCAACAGGTTGCATACAGGAAACTCGGAGATAACATATCAGTACACGCGATGATGTGAATGGCTGATGTAGGTAACAGACAAGAACAAAGATGATTAATATACAATAGTGAACTGATAAAACTGTATGATATTCATTCGACTGGAATGAGACCGCAATGTGCAACCTACTTATCCTACATTTTTGGACCATGTTGCCTGAAACACACCTTCTTTTCCCTTACTAAAAGGTGAAACCTACGATTTATATACGAGATTGTGGATAATCTCCAACCTATGATCGTACAGCTATTTGCTACTCGCTGGCCATCCACATTGCTGACTGGGCCGGGTGTCTCACGATTATTGTGCGGCCTAGCTATCCACAGTTATCGACCCTTATTGATATGCATATGCATAAGGACTTGACTGTGATATGGGTTGGCTATTAGTGATTTGTGAACAAGGGGGAGGGGTTGTTGTGCCGCGTTTTGACAGCCGCATGTTTTGACCATGCATAGCTAGGTGTTGCGTAAATCATACTGTTATAGACAGTTCTGTCCCTTAACTGTCATAGAATTTGAAACATTTTCATTCTTAAGTCGATTTTGTTGAATTTGGCTCCGAATCTATCCTGATTCCAAAGCAATATCGATCTTGACACCAAACTCAATATTGATTCCGAGGTTGATTTTGACTCAGATGTTGATTTTGACTCAAATGTTGATTTTCGCTCAGACACTGATTTTGACTTAAAAGTAGATTTTGATTTTAATGTAGATTTTGACTTCAAGGTCGATTTTATCACCAAAATAGATTTTGACTCCAATGTTGATTTGGACTTTTGACAGACATCTTCCACTATTGACAGTTTGCTTGAATTGTCAATAACTGGAAGATTTTCCACCATTGAGCGTTTAAACTATCGATAATATTTCATTTAATACCGTTTTTGATACAATATTCTATAGGTGCTGGTAATACTTCAGGGCTTTTGGGTTTTTAGTACAGTAATGAAATAGTTTGGGTGTAGTGTACAGTCATAACCCACCATTTTTTTCGTTGTCAAAACGCGGTGCGCGGTCATAATGCGGCGGTTGGTCGCAGTCATAATGTGACAATTGATCGCTGTCAAAACGCGGTGCGGGGTCAAAACACGGCACAACAGAGGTGCCTTTTGCTTGGTTTCGACAAAAAGTATATATCAATGGTTAAGATATACTACCCTACCCCCTCATATGATGGTGTAATACTTATTCTTTTAGTCCCCAAGTTCAATCGTGAATCACATTACTCCACCCGACTGTGGATAAATTTATATACATGACTAGTTTTTGCACTCCCCTTGACTATAATCCTAGTGAATAATCATGATGCTTTCAAATTTATATAAACACCCTCTAATACAACTTTCAACCTTGTATTAGTATACTAAGTTAGCTGCTCAATGAGGTTATCAAAGGGGGTAATGATAATATCCCTCAGAGGCGGGAAGTTGGTATCATATCTGTTTTGTTGATACTGCAGATACTGCTGATAATATCATGAGCTGTCCTTCGGTGAATGTATGCCTACTCTGCCGCGCCAACAGCCTCGATCACCCAGTCCCTAAACTCCGCCCACTGGGCTGCATTAGGGCTTGGACCAGTACCTATATCTGGATTCCAACCTCATTATAGCTCATTATGTATGGGGATCCTCGGGTGCCCATTCAATATCAGACAGGTCAATGGTGAAGGGGTAATGAATATTCATATTACTATGCCTGTATGGTCTACCAGCACCTGCACCACTGAGGGTCATTAAAATATGTTCTGGGTGAGTGGAGCCAACAACATTGACAGTCAATCATGCCTAGTCACAGAGTGATGTTCGAGGGCAGACCTCTAAATGCCTCCAAGTGGTCAGGTAGCTGCATCATGAGTAGCTAGACAGTATCCCATAACATAGACAGTTATATGTGTATTTCATGAAAGTAGTATAGTATGTATCGGAACGGGACTATGGTTAACTACTGTTTATTACTCAATCGATATGCAGCCAATCAGAGGCCGCCATTTGGTCACGTCACCCGTTGCCATGGTAACGTGACCTACTTAGGGCTCTCAGCCAATCAGAAGCCAGCATTCTGGGTGACCTACTGACCTACTTAGAAGCTCTCAGCCAATCAGAGGCCGGCATTCTGGTAACCATGGTAACGTGACCTACTTACGTCACGTGACCTACTTAGGCTCAGCCAATCAGAAGCCGGCATTCTGGTAACTAGGGTAACGTGACCTACTTAGGGTTTGTTTGTAAACAACACCACGTGGCTCTCTTGTTTGTAAACAATACCACGTGACACGTGACTGTTTGTAAACAAACAAACAAAAAAGTTATGTAACTTATATATAGAAATAAAAACACAACAAGATAATTTCTTTTTTTTTCATTTTATTCTTTATTTTCATTTCAATCAAAAAAACACACAAGTTTATGCTTTTTTAGCTTGCTTCTTCGATTTGCAACAACCCAACAGGCCGCAAAGTCTCACGCCGCCGTCACTCGCACCGCACCCCGGACGGCCTCTCTCTAATAGACATTGCACGACTTTGGATAAATCCAACACCATTTCGGCAAGGCAGAGAATCTTTGCCTCCATGAAACGTCCGCCATCGCAACAACCTGTCACAACAGCATCATGGATAGCTTCTGACTCGATGTCCGGTCGCTCAGCTTTGGGATTTTGCTCATGCGCATGACGCACTTCTTGGGGTTTCTTGTTCGACATGCTTCAATTAGGAAATGAACGCAATGGGGTCCACAGGTGTCAGCAGAAGTGTCTTGTAGTTGAACGCGGTTTCTTTGCCACTTGAACGGAGCAGAGCGTTCCACGAAAGACAAGAACTCCGCACTCAGCGGCGGTAAGCCGAAGGAATCAAAGTAGTACACTTCACCCGTGCTCGACACGTAAAACGCCACCCAATGCTGACCTGGTAAATGTTGCGGATCTGTGTTGCTCACGAAACAAGTGTCTTTGATAGGGTGCTTCGGAATAGTGTCACAAGAGAAAACACCTAGGAAACGATGTTTTGTGTGAACGTTTTCCTTCAACACTCTGCTTATTTCAAGCGTGTTCATACGATACGCTAAGTACCGCTGTCTTGTCTTCAGTTCATGTGGTAGTCGGTGATGGGGTGTCGATCTCGGGTCAGCTCGACGAAGTTGTCGTACACCAAGTAGAGTAGCACCGTTGTTGTCGCTTGTAGCGCCGAGCGGAAACTGACTTCCACCCTCAGCTGACCCGCTCTTATAAGGTTCACGCGACACCCGTCGTGCGATCTGTCTGAGGTTAAATCGAGGGGGAACACCGTGTAACCGTTCAGGAATTGATCGTATGAAATACCACAGGAGCGCGCGCCCTCGTACATCTCCGTTTCCGTGTGTAGCGCCAAGTACTCTCTCACAGCCGCTTTGGTGTTAAAGTCGGGCACGTAGGCGTCGTTCGGCACTTTCTGATCGTTCACTATCACTTGAAGCGAGCTGATGTCGTAATGCTTCATCTCGAACGGGTTCTTGGTGTAGCTACCGTTGAAGGCGTCGTGGTCCAGGAAGCAAATCATCATCGACTTGGGAAGCTGGCCTGTGTTGGAGTGCGTGTAGCTGTGATCTCTGTTACCTTGAGGGATGGCGTACCTCGTCACCTCCGCTCTGTTCACCGGGTAGTCGAAGGGGCCGTGTTCTATCACCGCTCTCTCGTGCGTTTCCGCTACAGCGTCCGCCACCAACACGCGTCGCACGTAGAGCTTTGCTTTGTAGATCTTCAAGCTGTAGCCTGCGTCAGCGGCGCACATCAGATAGAAAGAGGGCGCTGCCTGTTTCAGAGTGAGATTGATTTCTGTCTCTCCAACGATGAGCTTCGGTTGATGAGCCAGGTCAAAGTGCAGTCGCGCCATCAGCGAAAAGCGCTTGTTGGAGATTAGCTTCCTGCGCGCTTTGTACCCCGCATTCGCGTTAGTCAACGCGTCAAAGTGACCAGGCGTATCTTCATGCCACCCCTGGGCGCTCATGACGCCGTCCTTCACGTCTTTGTTGTAGTTGAGTAACCCTTCCAAGTAAGCTCGGTAAGGGTAGGTCTCGGTGTTGCCAGACACTTTGAAACCGCCGATGGAGACTTGGACGTCTTTGAAGAGCGAGTGAGCCAAGTTGTTCACCGGAGCTACCGCGTCGGTGTCCTCGAGCGCCGCTCCGCTCGCTTTCAGCACTTGACATTCCAGATGAAGGTAATTCTCGTTCAGGTCTGTGTACTCTTGCGACTTGTTGATGGTGAAATTTATGTTACCTCCATCCTCTAAAGAGTTTTTTGTTTCTATCCCGAGGAAAGACGACTTTAAGATAGTAGTCTGAGTCGGCGCTACGGTGTGCAGGTCGAGCTCAGAGAGCGCGCACTCGTTACTGCTCTCGTGTACGTAAGCCATTGTGTTCTCTCTTCACGCGGACGACAGACTGACGCCGGCCGCCTCCAGTCTTTTTATTTATACCTGAGCGCCTAGGCGCTTACCGGTCGAATACATCCCCTCTACGTCTCTTGCAAGAGCCACCGCCCGTCTGAGGAGAATGCCGGCGACGTTTCGACCCTTTTATAGACGCGACAGTCGTCTTTCCTCCCGAGAACGCCGTACTTGCCAGTCTCTTCAGAGCGCCTGCGCCTCGGTCTTTCACGCTGCTCTTTAAAGTCCGACCCGCCAGCACATCTTTAGCTATGCCCACACCGGCGCGGAGCAGCGTTTTTCCCACTGACTTCAATAGCGGGGTAGCCGAGCGCATCAGACCTAACAGAGCGCCGCCCAAACCGTGCCCGCTCTGGAAAGAGCGCCCGCTGTACACGTTGATGCCGTTGCCCAGCTGCGCGTTGTAGTAATCGCTGTACCCTCTGCCGACGGTGCGCCTGGGTGGAAAGTACGGAACGCGTTGACGCATCATTTTTTTCTCTTTCAGCGCTCAATAGGTCTCAAATGAAGTGTCACGGTCACCTCGCCTCTACCGAATGGGATGGAATGACCGGATCGGTCTCTTAAATAGATGCCGACCTCGGTAAACCTCTTGGATTTCAAGGGGAAATAATCCAAATGGGGAAAACTGATAGCTTGCACGCCACCTCGACGCTTTCCGCCTCTGTCCACCGCGACGCAGCGCAACAGCGGCACTTGCATGTCGCCCACTAGTCTCTCCTGGATCATGTCGGTGTATATGTACACAGAGTGCACGTCCCCGTAAACATCCATCGAGTAGGCGCCGGTAGTGGGCGACGCGAAACACGTCTTCTCTCCGAAGCCTAGAACGCATGCGAGATGCTGAGTCAGCAGGACAGCACAGTGTCTCGGCGGTTTGATGGTGACGCGTTTCGTCTTGGCGTCGTACGATAAGATCCGCATCGGTTTGAGCAAGAAGCTGGCGCCCTCTAGTCTGTCATCTCGCAACGTCTCACTCAAGCGCTCGAGAAGGGTGTGGTTGCTTCCGGTGAAAATAGGAGGTATCTGGAATATGTTTGGCATGAAACTGCGCACTCCCATGTCTTTCTCCATCTTTTCGATCATCTGTCTTCCAGCTCAGCGGGTATTTTGAGCTGAACGTTAGCTTGCTCAGACCGTTCGCGTTTTTCATTCTCTTCCAGTCTACCTGCGGTTTTCTTCCTTCGGCAAATATAGTGTCTTTTAAAACTTTGATCGCCTCCTCTAGCGAACCCTTGGTGCGCAGAGGAACAACGATGATCAAGTCGTCGTCGTGCACGTTAGTCCATTCTGTAGGGAGGATGATCTCAGTCAGAGCCGCTTCGTACGCTTCGGGCAGAAGGAGCGGCGAGTCGAAGTGAGTTCGGAAAGACGTCAAGCTGTTGTCAGGATAATACTCCATAGAGCTGTTGCTAGGTAGGGTGATGTTCATTTTTTTTTTTTTTTTCTACGTTATTTTTTTGACGGGGATCCACTCGTTGAACTTGTCGTCGTAACCTAACCAACGTACGAAAGCTAACTCTTTACCGTCGACGGTCTTGCGGCGCAACACCTCGTCTATCAGGTAGTTGTTGTCGTAACGACTCTTGTACACCTTCTGAACCTCTTCCGGGTAGAAGACGCCTTTTATCTCCTCGCCCTTGTCGTCTTTCAGCTCGAACCCTCTGCTTCCCAACGTCTTAGCAACGTTGACCACTTCCTCGCGCCAGTTTCCCTCGTACCCTTTGTTGAAGGCGCCTTTAGTTCTCAACATCCTCACTCTGTCACCCGGAGCGATGACATCGACGGCGGACGTCTTTGTTTTTTTCTTCTTTTTCCATATTTCGTTGATTTGTTTGTCAGTTGGGAGATCTTGTCGGTAGAAAACTGTTTCGCTGTTTTCCGAGCTGACTTGAGCCGGCGCCATTTTCAACGTCTTGTGGTGAGTGCGATTGTAAGAAGACACTACATGGTGCAGTACGTCTACGTAGCGATACGTGCGCTTGTGTGTGAAATAACGCCACAGCTTCTCCTTCAGACTGCGGTTCAAGCGCTCCACTAGACTAGCTTTGATGTCGTCGTTCTCGCCAGTGAAAAACTCTATGCCCTCGCTCTTCAAGTGATCTTGAAAGATCTTGTTCAAAAACTCTTTCCCCTTGTCTGTCTGAACAGTGCGCGGTCGTCTCTCGCCAGTGTCTGTCATCTTTCGGAAGGCCTCGGTAACATCAGCGCCGCTCTTGGATTTAATGGGAACGGCCCACGCGTACCTAGAGAAAACGTCGATCGCCGTCACCACGTACCGGAAGCGGTCGTTGTGAGACGCCAAAGCCTGCATGTCCATCAGATCTATCTGCCACTGCTGATCGATTGCACCGGTTATAGTCTTGTTCCTTGCGAATTTTCTCCGAATGGGTTTATGTTTAGTGTAGGCGTCCAGCGACACTAAAGCATCTCGGATGACGGCCGGGTTTAGGTGGCGAAAATGATGTTTCTGGAGTTTAGTCACGCTAGTGAAACTGGAGGGCGCTTTGACGTCGGTATATCTAGCTACTACGCGCTTCTTTTCTTTTTCCTTCTTGGTCAGTCTCTTCACTGGTTTTCCCATCGTCGGCCTGTTGGGGGCGTGAACGACGCCGCCGCCGCTAGGCGGTTGCGCCCTTTCCTTTTCTTACTCGCCGCGCTCCTATAGGAAGTCGGAGTTTGGAAAAGTTCACTGCCCTCCTCGTCGTCAGAGGATTGATCGTCCACCTGGAGAGAAGAGTCTGCTGCTGCTACTGCTGCTGCTGCTGCTGCTGCTGCTGCTGCTGCTTCTCCTTCTTCCGAGTCGAAGCTCGGTCGTTTCCGACCTCTGTCAGCAAGCCGTGTGTCCAAGCTTTGGCCAGGTCCGCTCGCTTTATACAGATGGTTTCCGATCAAGGAGTCTGTGGGAACTGCTTCGCGCAGCGCTTTTGTGAACGGAGAGTAGCCCGCCGGTCTGGGCGCCGTCTTCCTGAACCTGGCAGCGTCGTTCAGTAAGTCCACTATGTTGATGCAATGCTCAGGTGGTATTCTCCGACCCGACATCTCGCGCACCGCACCGTCCTCGTTCCACTTGACCACACCGGATTTCTCCAATTGTTTGTACAGCGTCACTGTCCGGATGCGATTCCTCTTGGGAACTTGGTTCACCAACCGCTCAAGTAGGGACGCGCTGGCTTCTTCAGCAGACTGACGGAGGTGAGCCGGGGGCGAAGAAGTGTAGGACGAAGAGATGTTGCTGTTGTTGGGATTCGCGAGAAAAAATTGCAATCTATTCAACAACCTTCGGTATTTCAACATTTTCTCGCGCGATTCCAAAGTGGGATCGTTCAACACTAAGTCCAAGTCCCTGTAGATAAACTGTAGCACCTGGTGCAAGGCCCCGTCGGGATGAAGGGACTGTTCTGCCTGCTTGTGGTAATAGGCCATATCGGCAGGTAGGCGGGCGGCGGTGGCAGGGGCGGAACTCTCGTTCTTTTCAGTACGCTCATCAGGAAGAGGAGGAAGGTTTGGAGCAGTAGAAGTACTAGCAGCAGCGACTGCAGTAGTAGCAGCGCTAGTAGTAGCAGCAGCGGGCACATGATGAAGTAGACCTGCTCGTGATGATTTGTAGAGCGTCTCAGGATCCACGAGCGCTAAGCGTTTGTAGTGTTGTTGCTGCTCTGAGTCCGTCATGGGGACGACGGTGGCGATGACGCTGGCGGTGGCGGTAGTGGTGGTACTGTCGGCGAGTAGGTGTCGAATGAGGTGTCTCATATACGGAGAATGCTCTTTATAAGCGGTAAGGCCATCCCTATGAGAGCCGGAATGAGGAAACCTCCCTCTTGTACCAAGACGCGTCTCTTTTTTTTGATGGGCGTAGATTTTTTGCCGACCTCCCTCAACACGTCAGCCGATTCTCGAAGCTTGTCCAGTTGTTTGTCGCTGAGCGGGATGTTCCCTACGAGTAAATTGTGACAGATCTCACTCAACGCTGCGATCAGATCGTCGCTTCCAGAGTCTATTAGATGCGAGCAGTCCTTTGGCGAGCACTTAGCTAAGTGCTTGAGAGTACCAAAGTGTCTTTCGAGTAGATGAGAAGACATTTTTGCTACTGCTTTCTCTTGTTCTTTTTTTTGTCTAGCGGTACGAATACTAGCTGAGAGTGTATGGACGTCAAAGAGGAGCGTATTCTCAGATCGTCAGGTGTTGACTGCTTGAAGTCCAGAAGGAGGTATGAGTGAGGTCGCTTGAGTTCATGGGTAAATATACTAGAGAGGGCCGCCGCGTTGGAGGGAAACACCTGGCGAGACAGACTAGCTATTTGCCCCATGTCGCGCGGGTTCTTGAAAACGATCATGTAGTGAGCGTTCAGACTCATAGTTCGAAAGTCGGGTGATTTCTGGAATAGGTTCTGAGTGATATATATGACGCTCACGTTCCAGTGATGGGAGTATTTAGTAAAGATGTCGGCTACCACTTGCTGATTGGAACTGCTCATCAGATCGTCCAATATCAGTAGAGTGTGTGGTCGTAAAGCGTCTTCTGCTACTTCCACGTCTCCCGCTATAGACTCTTTGCTAGGAAGACCTTCTCTGAATTCCACACCGTACTGATTTTGCATTTTTTCAAACAGAGGTTGCCACTCGCCGTAATGGTAAAAAGTCTTTTCCACCGGCGGCGTGACCAAATTGTTCACGTCCAAGCGCGATTTTCCACAACCCGACGGACCGCTAATGATACAACTAAAGGGTCCTTGTAGTCGAGCGTCGAAATGAATTTCTGTGAAGAGTTTCCTTTTACTACTCGACATTTTTTTTTTTTTTTTCAGGACGCGTCAGAGAGTAGTTGTGTGTCTGACTGTCTGCTGTGTTTCTCACTCGAACGGTCGGTAGTGAATGGTTGTGGAGAAAAGTCAGCCGACCTTTTTATTGATACCGGCCGGTGTCACAGTAGCGGCGGCAGAAGTGACTTTTTTTTCTTTTTATTTTTGCGATAAAATTCTATTTTCACTCAATAGTCATAAATGTTTGTATCAGACTCCAGAGGAGTCTGATACAAATATTTATTTTTTTTTAAAAAGAAGAGGAGGAGGAGGAGGAAGAGGAGGAGGAGGAGGAGGAGGAGGAGGAGGAGGAGGAGGAGGAGGAGGAGGAGGAGGAGGAGGAGATTAATATTTTTTTTTTTTTTTTTTTGAACATTTAGGCAAAGCTCGTCGCTTTGCCGCTTTTTTTTCTATTTCTGTGTTGTGACACGATCGTCTCGAAAAAGCAATAAGGCGTGTGAGCGCGGCGGTGACAAATACATATTGGAGCGTATGGTTTAAAATAGTGCGTCCCTATCTTCTTCAATTCGGCTGCGTTGCAATATGCGGGATAACAAGTGACAACGTCGAAACGTTTAGAGACCGTGTTCACGTCGGCCACAACGCGCGCCCACCGAGTGGGAGCTGCAGTCGCTCCCAAGAAACCGATCGGCTTGTCGAATCGTTTCATAGCGCTTATTCTCACTTTATAAGAGGAGGCAGGGTGAGGAGAGTAGCGGCGCTCTTTCTTTTCATGAAACGCCCAACGAGTGGGGGCGCTGAGAGCGGCTGTTATGCAATGGTAGAGTAAATACTGTTCTGAGAAGACGGCTCTCGGCCATGTCGCTACGTTTTCCTTTTCCGCTCTTGTATAACGACGATTTCTTTGGCGCTCGGCTTTGCTTTTCTCGAGAATTCGGTACGCTTCAAGAGAAGCGTGAACCTCAACTAGGTGACGCTCTCTCCTTTGAGATAAAAAAATAGCCGGGCAGTTGAGGAGGGCACTTTGTTCGCGTGTCCGTCTTTTAGAAACTCGCGCCCTCTGCGGCGCCATATTTCTTTCCTCCGAAACAAAAAAGACTGAGTGAAAATAAAAATTTTAAAAAACAAAAAGCTCAAAGAAAAAAAATAAGCAATAAGCAGACTCAGCTCGAAATTCCCTGCTGGCGTGATGGCGGTGACTGCAGGCGGTGGCGGCGGTCGGCTGGCCGGCGGTGGCGGTGTCGGCGGCGATGGTAGAAGGGGGTGTGGAAAGAGAGATGCATCTCAGTCTTTTATAGGAGCGGCAAGAGTTCGACTTAGTCTGACATTTTCAGCTGTCGCATGCTGACCTGCTGCTATCATAAGAGAAACAAAAGCCCTAATCACGCTTTTCAGCTGGATCCTTCCACCCACCAGACATGGATCCAGATGGGAGGGTGGTTTAAAATTAATCTGTGTACCGACTGTCATACAATAGTGTAATTAGTTGAACGCGTGTTACCTGTATAAAGGATTAGCAGGTCATGGGCTTAGAGTGTGTATAGAAAAACAACTACAGGTAGCGTGAACAAAGCAACCCCCTCCCTTTCTGTCACTCTGTCTGTGACTAGAGGGCGCGCGTGTGGTAAGCGGCTTAAATCTAAAGAAAAAAAATCACCCTCTCCTGTCGTCAGCAGTCAGCTGGCCGGCGGCTGGAAAATGCGATTAGAGGGATGATGAGCGCGTAGTAAGCGACTTAAGGCTAATCTAAAGACCTGCCGTGAGTGGGCAGCTGGCCGGCGGCTTGAAAAAAGGGGGGAGTAAGGGTATATAAGGGGGAGTGAAACCGTATTCGTCATCGTCAATCATCATTCACTCTACTACTACTACTACTACCACCACCACCAGCACCACGCCTCAATTTGCAGATCCCCATGATGGAAAGTTGCGACCGTGACATGAAGCGGTATGACGAAGCGGCGCGCGAATGTGAAGCTGATGCTGTAGCCTCTGCTACTGCTGCTGCTAGTGCCGCTCATCGTGCTACTGCTGCATTTACTGCGGCTGTTAGTGACGCTGGTTGTGATGACGTTGTTGTTGTTGCCGCTGCGGCTCTGACTGCTGCTGTTGCTGCCGCCGATGCAGCTACTCATGCCGCCGATGCCGACGCTGCTGCTGCTGCTGCTGTTGCGGCTGCCGATGTCGCCGCTGATAACGCTGCTAGTGCACGCTCTGCTGCCCTTGCTACTGTCGCTGCTGCTGTTGTTGCTAATGCTCACGCTACTGCTGCTGCCGCTGCTGCTGCTGCTGCTACCGCTGCTGCCGAGGCTGCTGCCGCTGCTGCTGATGCTGCTGCTGATGCTGCTGATGTTAGCAGTCGCGTCGACAAAGAATCGTCATTTGTCACTCTTAAACCTCCAGTTGAACGCGCGACGGGTAGTAGGGCTATCAACGCGACGGCCGGATGGTGCAAATGGTGTCGTCGCTTCTGCTCGTGCGCTTGCTTTTCTTCCGGTCCTACCTGCTGCTGCTACGGTATAATAGTGTTATAGTGTTTGAATGAGAACGCGCGTAGTTACACATAGACGCTGTAACAGATGTGCTTTTTTTTGAAAATTTAATTTTAGCATAACATGGAACTTGTTGTGTTTATTTTCTATATATAAGTTGTTTGTTTACAAACAGTCACGTGTCACGTGGTGTTGTTTACAAACAAGAGAGCCACGTGGTGTTGTTTACAAACAAACCCTAAGTAGGTCACGTTACCCTAGTTACCAGAATGCCGGCTTCTGATTGGCTGAGCCTAAGTAGGTCACGTGACGTAAGTAGGTCACGTTACCATGGTTACCAGAATGCCGGCCTCTGATTGGCTGAGAGCTTCTAAGTAGGTCAGTAGGTCACCCAGAATGCTGGCTTCTGATTGGCTGAGAGCCCTAAGTAGGTCACGTTACCATGGCAACGGGTCACGTGACCAAATGGTGGCCTCTGATTGGCTGCATATCGATTGAGTAATAAACAGTAGTTAACCATAGTCCCGTTCCGATACATACTATACTACTTTCATGAAATAAAATTTATTGTTTTGCTTATATCTATTCTTCATGTTAAGAGAATTATAAATGTACAAGATAACACGATGATAAGGACATGGTTGGTATATATGTTTAACTAACTGAGTGGGATATGGTCCATATACCCAATATGTTCAGTGGTATGCCTGCCCCCACAGTTCTATAGTTAAACCCGCAGGTCTCGGTACCCCTCCACCGACAGTCAGGGCGCAGTCGGGACAGGTACTCAGCCCTATTTATAGGAGAGCTGGGGCTTTAAGGGAAATCAACAACTCTACCCCTTATGGACGGCATGTCTTGATTGGTATACTGTAAATGTAGATATTTCCGCGTGTCAAAATTTTCGCGATTTTGCTGAATAGTACATTTTCGCGTGTATTTAAATTCGCGATTTTTGGAAGATTGTAGTAATATTATGACTATATTGTACAATTATGTATTTACAGTAGTCTGCTCTCAAGTTTGGTGAGTGATCAGGGGCAGTATGTATACAGTGACTGGGGGTGGGTATTAGTGAGTGGGTGGGAGGGGCAGGTGAGGGGGGCAGGGGGGCATTACAATCAGCGGACACTAACTGGCCCAGGCGCACAAGCTAGTCCGGCTGGGGTTCGAGGCTGCCGCGTCAACAGCAGTGACAGAAGTGTCTCATTCACGGGATTTTCAAGTGAAACTTTGCTCACCGAATCCCCAAAACAATCACGGGAATTTCTTGTTATTTGTTACCAGAGGAGGGATAGAGTCTCTGGTAGACTAGAAGCCGCCCCCGTGCTACGCGACCGATATTCTGATCCATGCGGTGATACTATAGTATAGTGAAACGGACGCAGAGACTCTCAGCGTAGGTCCTTGGTACCCCATCTTCTTGCAGTTATACGATACCCTATATCTAGGTACCAATTGACAGTAATCAAAATGGAAGGGAGACGCTCACATTTACACGATGACAATTCAATTCGGATGACTGAGAAAGGAAAAAACAAGAAAACATTTGAAGGTATGTTCATCATATATTAACTCAATAGTAATTCATAGTATGGGCATTGTATAACAATCAACTAATATCCTACTATTAAATGATGGGCATGTGCAAACCACAGTGAGATAGATACATCACGCTATTAAAGTGTCAGCAGAACATTATGGAAAACAAACTTATTTAACCTACCGTACCCTTGCGTTTTTAGCGTTGGGTTTTGAATGAGCACCTGTCCCAGTTTGTGTCTTCTATTACAAGCCTGGGGTAGAGGAGTATTCGCATATTTCTTAAGCACTAAGGATAGAATCTCGAATAAACGCCCATCTTGCATAAGCTTCGGGTATATATGCCTCCAAATCTACACGTGCTTACACAACACGATATACATAGTAGGGGCCCTTGATGGGGGGTCCCCATGTCGCATGTCGGTTTTAAGAAATGACCATATCATATGTCTATGTCGCTTAAAATGCTTATGTCCCATGTCAATTTTAAGAAATGTCCATGTCCCTTGTCACTACGCCTTAGGTCGCATGTCACTAGGCCTCATGGCGCATGTCGATTTTAAGAAATGCCCATGACGCCATATCGAATTTAGGGGTCTAGAGCCATATAGTAACCCGGCATAGTACGCACAATCTGCTGAGACTGTGTGTATGTGCCTTACGTAACTTACGTAATTAAAAATGGGTCATTGCCTTTATCACACTGCCCAGCTAACCTGTTTTAACCTGTTTTGAGCCAAAAAAACAACAACTGCGCGTTCCTATGCTTCAAAGGGCCCGCGCACGAGCCTATTTTCGACCCTAAGGGGGTAAAAGATTTCGGGCGCTCTGCGCGGAAACCCACCATCCACCCCTCCCCCCGTTGTTAAAAAATGATCACTCCCTAATCACTGGAGAAAAACAAGTAGACCCTTTTCACGAGAAACTGGGCACAAAAGAATATTGTATTCATGTGGTGTTTGACTTTCTTTCCAGAGACACCCGACACCCAAGAGATGGTCTTCTTCTCCCAACACTCCTGGCAGAGAGCTTTCCCAACTGGATACTTCAAGGAACTCAAGCAAATTATGACCATTGCATGGGCATTGGTATGGAATACTATTTTGAGAACTAAGGATGTTGATACATAACAATGTAACATGTAGTAGACTCTGAAACAGGTTGAACACATTGCTATTAACAATAATTATTATTGTTTCGTTATTGTTGATGTAGATACACCAGTAGGCTATAGTGATTTAAAATGGTCCATGAGTCATAGATAGTTTTTTTTATTATCTGTCTAAAGTAATTCAAAGTTAATTAGATACACAATAGTGTAGTGTAGGCCTGTGTCCAATAGGATTTAATAACCTGTTTTGGCGCGGACAAAACGTATTTGTCTGCGCCAAAACGTGTTTATGGTGCCAAAACAGTCTAATAAATCCTAGTGGACACAGGCATATTAATGTGATCATGTGGTAATAGGTGCTTCGTCATGGACCTTATTCATTTTAGATTCTTACTTCAATGGGCCAGCTAGGGTTTCAGCTAGTCGCCACCATATTTGGTGGTCACTTGGGAAAGCTGGAGCTTGAGGCAGTTGCGCTGTCAAATACAGTAAGTCGAAGATATACAAATTTGAATTTGAAACACCTGTGTATGCATGAATACCTCCCCATATTCACATTAGTATTGCTTTCGGATTCATTTTGCTATCACATCATGATGAAGATGCATCTGTGTGTATTGTTCTCTTTGCAGCTGATAAATATATTGGGCAATTCGATGGTAATAGGATTTTCCTCTTGTCTTGAAACTGCATTTTCACAGGTGCGTGTTAAGTATTTTCAGCCAACTCTGCATGATTTCCACTATCACATAACGGAATTGATTATGGACATTATAGAAACGTATTTGATGATCTTATGCTAGCTGTATTGTGTATAATAACGTCCTTATCCTGTTATAAGTACAGGAATTAGCAGATATAACATAATTATTCTTATAATTGTTATATTTATTGTTTCAAACCAACAACAAAACAACCAAAATGTTGTAATCTTTTTGTTAAACCAGCATATGATAATTGTGTAAAAATGTTACCCAATCATCATAATTTTCATTTAAACCTGACAGTGTTACGGGCTAAAGAACTACAGAATGTACGGCATCTACTTACAAAAAGGTACACTTATTTCTCATATAGACAACTTCTTCTGCTGTGTATATTTAAGGGAAAGCACCTTTGACATCTTAAAGATGTTGGTATTGATTCCCCTCCCCATTTTAGTATAAGTCTAACTATCCTGTTCTTGTTCTACCAAGATGTTGTCAAATTCTTGTCATCAACTCAGATGCATATCATCTCCAAACTAATAGGTATTTTGATGTTCTTAATAGGGTTGATACTGCATCTTATGCTGCTCATGCCATGCTATGCAATATACATGAATATAAAGCCTATACTGCTGGCTCTGGGTCAACCCAAGGAAGTATCAGCGTAAGTTGTATGAGTTTTCAGCTTCCATGTATCATCAATAACCTAATCTAATTCTGAGGGTTCTGTCTGATCTCCCTCAAATATTGTTAATTTCATCCAGGCTGTGTTATTTTCGATCACTATTCCACGAGATTATGATATAATCCTGAATGCTACACCGTTAGAATTAAAGAATTCTAGTTTCTATAATTATTTGATGATGCAGCATACTTAAAATGAATATGTTTTGATCATTCAGGTTAACTGCACAGTATTTGCTCTACTTCATGCCCGGACTATTCGTAAGTTCAGTGACCGTTCAGGTGCTGTACGGGTTGTAAGTTCAGTAACCGTTCAGGTGCTGTACGGGTGGGATACATAACTAGTGTGGTATCAGTTCCAAGTATACCGTGATAATCTGCACCCCTGTGCTGATACGTTAAACGATGTGTAATCCCCCAAATACTATCACCAATTGCACAGTATTGTATAATATCACCACTCATACATGTATGCTATGTAGGCTTGTATAACACACATTACTACACTTATGCCTTTTATGGGTTAGGAGCTAATTTGGGGGTTGATTTTTATTTTTCAGTTACACAACGTACTTTGTGTTTATGATATTCAAATAAATATGTATGTAGCTTTTCAAATCAGTCTGATACTTATAGATCCACAAAACATATCGGGCAGATCGTCCACCTAAAAAAGGTCAGGGGACCCGTCTCTATTATAAGGAGAGGGTTTCCCAACCTGTTTTCCCTATGTTTTATGCATTTATATTAGCTCCTAACCCTGATAAAGCTGCCAGAGTTCTATCATTACTTAATTGTTTTCACAGTTCCTCTTCATGTGGACTGCGTTACGGAAGTTTACTGAGTGCCAGAACCAAGTTGCTCCTCACAATGTGATAGTACTGATCGCCCACATCGTCCATGCACTACTACAGTACCTCTTCCTTTATCAATTCAATTTTGGCATATTGTGAGTAAAGCTTACATATTTTCGTGCCATACAATGCATATTTTCAAATCGACATGAAGTAAAGCGAATTATGGTGATCTCACTGCTGACTTATTCCTTGTCAATTCGACCAAAATCTTCCAGTTTCATTCTAGTTTATTTCTGATTGCCGCATGTCTCTATAGTTCTCTCCAAAGGTTTCTGACCTGCTGGTCAAAGTTCCATTTAGTCTGTGAGTTTTGGCTCTCTCAGCCGGGCGGGATGTCCTATGTTTGTCAAAAAAACTCAAATCTACCCGATTTCAGAGGACTGCCATGAACTCGTTGGGTTATGGGTCCATGTGTCATTACACAGGAACTATTAGCAGTAGAAATCAGGTACAGATCAGGAAAAAAAACATACCCTTATATCATGATGCGGGGAGACTCGACAAAAATGAATAAAAATCGCTGAAAAGTAATAAAACCTTAATGCAGATACCCAGATTTGTCCCACCAACCCTTATCTGTATCAACAACAGTTAACCTGTGTCCTGAGTAACCTTGCCTTATCTAAGCCTACTTGTATTTAAGTGATGTAAGTTCACTCCTCTTATGGCCCTAGACCCCTAAATTCGATATGGTGACATGGCCATTTCTTAAATCTGATATGGTGACATGGCCATTTCTTAAAATCGACATGGGACATGGCCATACTAATGACATGGGACATGGGGCATTTCTTAAGTCTGACATGCGACATTGGCCTTAGTGACATGAATGAGAATAGCCTCATAATCATCAAGCCTTGCAACATATTGCATAATGCTCTCAAAACTCACCAAAATGCAGAATTTTATTCTGAGGAATTTCAAAAATTCTCCATGTGGGCATGACCAACTAGCCTAATACGATTTTCTCATTAATACCATTATTTAATAGTCTTAATAGTCAGTTAGTTAGTGACACTAGCGACATGGGGTTTTCTCTAGTGACCTGGGACATAGGGCATTTCTTAAGTCCGACATGCGACATGAGGACCCCCCATTCAAGGGCCCCTACATTCCCTCTACCTGTGCCCTCCTGTCTCCTATCTCTACCCGGTTCCGGTTGTAACTCTCAGTGGGCATCAGTCATATACATGTTATAGATAATGTTTATTGACACAGATAACGTTTATTGATACAAATAAGGGTTGGAGGTGCCCAAATCCAGGTAGCTCTAAGTTACTACACTTTTATCACGTTAGTGTCAGGTATGACCGGCGAGCCCGGCGAGCCCGGCGCTGCGGGCGCCCGCGTGTTCAAGCCGACGGCGGGAGACGCTACTCCCGCCGCCGGCACACGCAGGCGCGCGCCGGCCCGCATAGGCGGCGCTCCAGTCGGCACTCCCGCCGCCGCCAGGCGACGCTCATCCCGCACATTGTTTCCCACAGACCAGCATAAGGGTCACCCCTTTGATGTACACTAACAGGGGTAGACAAACTATGGAGGGGTATTGTGTGACTGTCTCTCTGACTGTTACAACCCTCCAACCACTGTCAACTGACACTAACACTCAAGATGCCATGCTGGTGGCCTGGCCCCCTTAAATAGGGTCAGGTCCCAGCACTGGGCATCTCCATCCTCACTCTACACTTGGACACCACAGAGCAAGGACCTCTCCACTGACTGAGAACAAGGCTATAGGCTATGCCCTACTAGGCCCAACTATCAGACATGGTGTAGGACCCCCTTGGCTCTAGTCCAGTACTAACCTCAGGGTTATTAGGTATATTTACCAAGACCTATATTATTGTGTGGATAGGTGTAACTGAGTGGAACCTACATTGTACTACTGTACTGTTGCTGTCAACTTGTAATAAATACCAACTATACTACAAGACCTCAAGACTTAATCAACTTACCTCATATCATATTAAAGGGATCTCCCAACTAAGGGGATTCCTTGTATGACAAAGTGGTGGAGAAGTCCTAACAAGATCCCACAAGCTGGCAGCACAGACTACCAAGACTCACCTCCGCAGCAAAGGACCAGCTACCCCTGGATCTCTACCCAGCAGGAGGAGGAGACCCAGCTCCAAGGAGTTATCCAGGAGCTCCACTCCAACACCCTCAGCTTCACCACACCACACCACTCAAGAGAGTGACTTCCAAGGCAAGCTTCACCTGGACACCCTAGCTGCCCTGGACAGTATCCAGGACACACAGAGTGACTTGTTCTCAAACGGTCAGCATACCCCAGGATCAGGTATGAGTGACGATGAGACAGTACCCCCAGGCCAGGCAGCCAAAGAGGAGGCTGAGGCACTTCTACTCATAGCCCAGAATGTAGAAACTCATGTGGATAAGACACTTAGGCCTGAACTAACAGCCCTACACACCACACATGAGGAAAGCACCAGCCGAGCCTTAAGGAAGGCCAAAGAGGAACAAGAGAAGGAATTAATATTACTCAGACAAGCCAACCAGGCACTGAAGAACTCTATGGAGACCCAAAAAGCTGAAGCCGCTCAAGCACTACTTGATATGCAAGCTCATCTACAAGTGACAATGAAAAACCAGCTAGCTGAGGCCCTAGCCTCACTCAAGTCAGGTGCACCCAATACCCAAGGAGTGAACCTGACTAACACTGACACCTCCTCAGCACTCCTAGATGCCTTGAAAGAGGAAAGAGTTGCAAGGGAGGCATCTTTCAGTGGGTTAAGGGACCAGCTGAAACGGGACAAAGAGGAAAAATACTGTGATATTCTACAGCCAGAAAAATTTTCACAGTCCTCTCTCACACAATCCGCCAGGAGGCACTGCACAGACTATGAACAATACTTTGATTCCAGATATGGGTACCATCCCAGTAACAGAATCAAGTATTTCTCAAACTACCTAGATGGTAAGGCAAAAATTTGGTACAAAGCCTATAGGACAGCCCATCCAACAGCAGACTATGAAGAAATGAAGGCAGCTTTCCTGAAATACTTCAAGAAAGAGGACGACAGATTTGATGCTAAGGCATTGAGGAAGCAAAATCCAAAAGAATCTGTATCAGACTATGCCATGGCCTTACAAAAGATGGCCACAGCTCACAACAAGTCCGAGGAGAGAACAAGGGAAGCCCTGCTACATGGTCTAAGGGACGACATCAGTGCAGTAGTCATCCACAGGGAAGCAACTACATGGGATAAAATACTTGAAGTTGCAGAGGAGTATGAGAACCAACAAACAGTCTCCACTGGTAACATTAAAGATGAGATAAAAGCAGAATTAGGCTCAGAGCTACAGGAAACAATAGAATCCATGCAGGCACAACTGAAGTCTGTGACACATGTAAACTCTATGCTTGTAAAGCAAACAAAATCACAGAAAAATGGAAACCCCTCAAAGAAAGCCAAATCAGACCCAAAGACAGTTCAAATGGATCACTCATCAGAGGATGAAGACCAAAGCCTAAACCTCATGTCAAATGAACATGTGAGGAGGCAAGAACAAAGGGCACTGAAGGATCAAGGTAAACCCAACAACAGCCAACAAAGGAACTCTGGAAATAACAGAGGAGGCTACCGAGGCAAAAACTTTGACCCAAACTTCAGAAATAGCAACAGAGGAGGACAACGAGGCAGAGGTGGATACAGCCAAAATAACAGCCGAGATCACCAAAGCAACAGTCAGGACACCAGCCGTAGAGATAACAGCAGAAGTCGTGACAACAGCAGACACCGTGATAGTAGCAGAAATCGCGACTACAATCGCCGTGATAACAGCAGAGACCGTGATTACCACCGTCGTGACCAGAGCAGAGATCGTGACTACAACAGAGGTCGGGATCAAAACCGTCGTGACTACAGCAATAGTCGTGACAGACAGCATGACTACAACCGCAGTCGTGACAACAGCAGAGGTCGAGACAGCTACAATGGCTACAGATCCAACACACAAGGCTACAACCCCCAACAGCAGCCCCAACAGCCACCTCAAGCTATCCAGCCTGACGTGCTTCAACAGATCAAGCAGCTACTAGGATCTTCAAACTCGGGAAACTAGAGACCCACAGCGCCGCTGGGCCAGTGCGTTGTGAGCCTCTCCAACCCCCCATCAAGATCCAAGATCAACAATCCCTAGGACAACCAAAGACAATTGCTAGTATAGCAGAGACAATCCCCCAGATGCACACTGGGAAATCAAGCCGACCATCAGTGATTCACATCACACCTCAACAAGATGCATCGCAAAAGGAAATGGGTGAGAGTACCAAAATTTCTGTTGAACTTCTTAAAAATGGCTGTTTAAATGCAAGATTCTATGAACACACTGAAATACCTTGTTTAGTTGACACCGGTGCCACTATCACCTGTGTCAGGGATACTTTTCTTAGGGAAATTCAGAAATCTCGAGATGTAGAAATCAAAAAGAGAAAGTTCAATGTACACTTAGCAGACGGATCCATATGCCATGTAAGACAAGCAGCAGTATTGAAATTCAAAATTCATGGTACCAGATTCGAATTCCCATTCTCAATTATTCCAAATCTCACAAAGCCAGTTGTCTTAGGCACAGATTTCTTAAAAGCAACACGATCACAGATCGAATTCAATGTAGACCCAGAGCTACAAGTCAAGCCAGTCCGAGCTGTTAGGGAGGCTACAATCCTTCCTTTCACAGAACTAGCAGTTCTAGGACAAGTCACATCCCTCAAATGTTTAGAAGGATGTGTAGGCACATTAGACAATTTGCAGAGGAACAACAGAGTTCCATACCTAGTTCAAAAGGGAGTAGTAACACCCTCAGAAATGAACAGGCACCCAATCATACTGCTCAATACAAGCCACCGACCATACAAGGTGAGGAAGGGTGATATAATAGCCCTATTCACAGAGGTAGATCCCTCTGAGTTACATCAACCAGATACTGACATCCCTACTGAGGAACCCACACTACAAGTGCTAGACACTGAAGAGAATTGTAGTGACACAGAGTCAGACTGTGCCTCAGTATATGCAGATCCAGATACAAACCGTGGAGATGACACTGATGATGAATTGGCCACAATTCACAGTGAGGCTCATGACATTATGCCAGACATAATGGAAAATGTGCCACCCAAATGTGTACTAACAGATATTGGACAAGAGAGACTCCAAAAGTTACTCCACAAGTATCAAGATGTATTTGTAGGAAAAGACAATGACATAGGTACAACCCACCTATATACACATTCAATTCACATCAAACCAGATGCAGTACCATGTCACTACCTACCATACAGGCAGACGCCTGAGAAGCAAGCTAAGATGGGAGAAGTCTGTGAAGACCTAGTCAGACAGGGCATCCTCAGAGAATGTGCAGAGGGACCCTGGGCATCCAGATCATTTTTAGTACAGAAAGCATCTGGAGGCCAACGTCTAGTCACAGACCTACGCCACGTCAATGCTAATATGATAAACCAAGCTTTATCAACGCCACGTGCAGACGACACACTAGACATGATAGGGTCACTCAAACCTACTGTTTTCAGTAAACTAGATGCGCAACAAGGGTTTTTCCAAATTCCCATAAGAAGGGAGGATCAACACAAAACTGCTTTCATAGCAAATGACAAAAAGTATGTCTATCAAAAGATGCCGATGGGTTTGGCTACCGCGCCGGCAGGATTTTGCCATCTAGTAACTCTAATTCTCAACAAACTGAAATACAAATGTGCCCTACCATACCTAGACGACATTCTAGTCCTATCACCAGATGTAGAACGACATTTTTCAGACCTTGAAGATGTCTTCAAAAGCCTGAGAATTGGGAAACTCAAGCTAAAGAAATCAAAATGTGAATACTTCACAGATAGGATAGATTTTCTAGGAATGCGTGTCACACCAGATGGTTTACAACCATCCCCAGAAAAGGTGGAAAGTGTCAAAACTTTTCCCACCCCAAAATCCGTGAAACAAGTCAGATCATTCACAGGACTATGCCAATACTTCAAAAAGTTCATCAAAGACTATGCCAATATTGCTAGGCCACTGTACGACCTACAAACAAACCTAAAGGTTTTCAAATGGAATGAGGATGCAGACAATGCTTTCAAAACATTGAAACATGCACTCTGTACCCATGCACTATTGAGATACCCAGACTATGACAAAGAATTCAGTCTAGCAACAGATGCTTCAAATGTGAGCTTAGGAGCTGTTCTATCACAACGCAGTAGTGAAGGAGTACTGAGACCAGTAGCCTTCGCAGGTAGAACACTATCAAAGCATGAAAGAAACTACAACACAACAGAAAGAGAGCTACTAGGTGTAGTATATGGGATACTACATTTTAGGCACTACTTAGAAAGTAGACACTTTCAGTTGTACACAGATCATGCAGCTCTAATACCACTCCTCACAAACACAGGTTTGACCCACAGGTGGGCCAGATGGGCACTGGATATCCAACAATTTGCATTCACAATACAACACGTAAAAGGAGATGACAACATTCCTCCAGATGTGATGTCAAGAAGAGAATATCCAGATGCACCACCAATGACCAACCCCCCACCACCTCCAAGAAGGAAAAGGGCAGCCACCAGAACCAAATTCTCTAAAATCCAAACCAAGATACCATTCAACAGAGATGACCCACCAAAAGCAATTGACAGACCAAAACCAGTGATCAGAGGTATCTTAAAAGAGACCACCCATTATGTGTTCTGTCATTGTGAAAGGGAATACTGTGAAGAGTATCCAGAAAACTGTTTTACCCCGGTTGAGACCAACAGGATTGCACAGATGGTGAAAACCACACCTCGTGAACCACCACACAGTGCATCAGAAAATCAGTTGGAAGAAAAACTGCATAAAATTGCTTCAATCACCAAGGTAGTCAGATTTGCAAAAGAACAGCTGGATATGGAGGAAGAACAGGACAGAGACATTTGTGTTGTCACCACACGTTCAAAAGCAAAACGGTCGGTTGCAGAGGATACAAGGTCTAATGACCACCCTCAGCAATTAGGCCTAAAAGCCAAAAAGAACAAAGTGTCAACCAAATCCTCTTTCCCTACTAAATCCCCCATTTCAACACCCAGCACACCCACAGCCAATTTGCAGAAGCACTCAGACAGAGCAGGTACTGCACAGAAGGCTCACAAAAGCAAACCTGACCCCCATCCCAAAAGAACAAAGGCCGCCTCCACCAGCACAAACAGAGGAGCAGCCAGTTCAAAGGAGCAGACAGTCAACACAGACATAGCAGTTGAACAACCAAAGAAACAGACAAAGACCAGACCTGCACCAAAATCTCCTGAAACAATCCAGGCAGAGAAAGACAAAGAAAGGCTGGCACAGCATATAATGGAATTAGACCAGATGTTAGACCAAATCCCAGACAGTTCAATCAACTCCACACTGTTGAAAGAAGAACAAAGGAAGGACACTGGACTAATACCCATTATAGACTACCTAGAGAAAGGTGACCTACCTGTAAAAAGCACTGAAGCAACAAGGATTAGGAATAATGCTCAGCATTACCTACTCCTAGACAACATTCTAGTACACATATCCCCTACATCATGGAGAAAAACAGACACAGTACCACTACAAGTTGTAGTCCCAAAAACTTGGGTTGAAAACATACTGCAACACTTCCATGACTCACCAATGGCAGGTCATGTAGGTACTTCAAAAATGATGTCTTCTCTCATACCCAGGGTATATTGGAAATCTATGATGGCTGATGTCAATCAGTATGTGTCAACATGTGACACTTGCCTAAAAGCAAAAAGGGCAGTGCACACCCACAAAACACCAATGACTGTAAGGGGCTATATGCCAACTCCCATGAAGCACCTTAACTTAGATGCTGTGGGACCACTCCCAGAAACAGCCAGGAAAAACAAACACATACAAGTTTGCATAGATTATTCAACTAGATATGTCATAGCATATGCCACAAAGGATCTCACAGCAGAAACCACACAACATGAGTTCTACAAGAACGTCATATGTCAGCAAGGTGTACCAACTTCAGTTCAAACTGACAATGGCACCTGCTACACAGGCAGCAATTTTAAGAAACTGATGAACACCCAGAAGATAAGACACGACCTGTCAAGTCCATATAGACCACAATCAAATGGATTAGTGGAAAGATTCAATGCCAGTATAGGAACAGCATTAAGGACTTTCTGTTCTCAGAATCAGAAAACATGGGACCTGTATATAGAATCAATTACATTTGCATTGAACAACACAGAGTCCCAGACAACAGGTTACACACCATTCTTCCTACTTCATGGCAGAAACCCTCAAACCATTGTAGAAACTGCCCTAAACATAGAGGAAGAAATCAAAACAGTAGCAGAGCATGTATCTGGAATGATACTGTCTCAAGATGAGTCTAGAAGAAAGGCAATAGACAGAGTCAAAAAGCTACAACAAGGAAGGAAGTCAAGATATGACAAAAAGCTTACACCACAAGCTATACTTCCACTAGATATTGTATATATCAACATTCCCAGAATTCTGTTGACCACAGATTCAAAGAAGCTTCAACCCCTATTCATGGGACCATATGTTGTTGCAGAAAGACCAACCCCAACCAGCGCAAGGTTGAAGAACCTATCAAATAACCTACTAGTCCCCAGACCAGTACATATTGATAGGCTCAAAAAGGTCACCACACTGAGGAAAAATGAGTTTGCACACAGACTCATTCCCCACACCTCAAAGTTTATCCACAGGATAACAAGGGATAAATCCCAAATCACACTCACCAAAGAGTCAGTTGGTCTAAACCAAATAGTACCCAGACCAGCCCACCACAAGGTGAAAAGAAACTCCAGGCAAGGGAGAATATCTAAGTAAATTACTTTTATATATTGACATGATCATATGGAATATCTATACCCACAGACTATGAATAATAGTCAAATAAGTATATACACTCTATATGAAGGAAATTAAATTTCCAACAACTGTCCAAATCAAGAATGATAAGTAGGAATTTTCATATCAGCATAGGATATGAACCCACACAAAGGACAGAAAAGACAATATACACTATATAGGTTACAAAACAATGTGCACACAAAGTAGAATCAAAGAACAGATTACTACAGGGTTGAAGTCTGAAACCCAAAAGGCTACACACAAAAAGCCAAAAGAGACTACCTAAAGGGATTAGCAACCCAAGCTTGAAGAAACCACAATTATCATACTTTTGCATCAAAGGCTAGCATCCTTGAAAGAATGCAACAATGGAAATGTTTGAACCTAAATCCTGTAAAGTACATGAAACAGAGCGTGCTATGCCAAGAGACTACTGTCTAGACACACCCTTACCCTTCAAAGGACCCACACACCTGCCAGGGCATTCAAACCCCCACAGATGCAGGTAGTCCACACTAATTACCCCAGACATAATTACCCCAGTCAGACAAGCTAACACTGATGGCAGTTAACAGCCATCAGGGAAACAAAGCCAGGCCCTCAATGGATGAGGGTAGGGTGGGCTACATAAGAGGCCCTGACTCCATAGCCAACTCACCAGTTCTACTCCTGCAGCAGTCAGGTACACACCAGCTGGTCCTAGCCATACCAGTTCTCCTATAGCAGGAGGGACTCTGTCAGAAAGCAGACCACACCCACTCTACAATATCATACCCAGTTACTACAATCTTGGGAAAGGACTCTAGCACAGATTGGACATTAAGCCAACACTAGCTTGATCATGGAAAAAGGTACAGTTCAAACACTACATTGATTATTATATTACTATTGGGACCAACCAGGATTTCTGCTCTCAAAACTATGTACACAGAGGCAGCGCCAAGTGGATACTTCACATAAGCAAAAAGGATAGCTCACAAAATCAGCAAACCAATTTAAACCTAAGTATATTGCAAAAAAAACACTAGTAGAAGTCTTACTAAGACATAGAATATATTTTATATTTCAGGCATGCTAAAGCCAATCCTACTACTAGTGATGATGGCCACTTCTCAAGCCATCACATATGTGCCCACCGTTAGACAGAACGTTGGAGCCATATATGAGCCATTACCTGAACCATTGGTCAATGGGCACGATACCACAACCATGATATTGGCAATACCATACCATATACCTGCTCCACCAGAGACCGAAACCAAAATACTGGACCAGGTTATGGCACTAACATTTCCTACCTTGCATGACGACAGTTCTACCAGTCAGATATTACAGCAGGCAAGGGAACTAGATCTGTTAATAGACATAACAGACAAGGAAATTAACTCTACCTTAGCATCCATCCATTTGTTCCTATCAAATCCAATTAACAGTCAAGGAAGGTACAGAAGAGCACCACTTGGGTTCCTAGCCCCACTCTTCAGAGGAGCAATAGGTCTTGCCACACTAGATGACGTCAAAGAGGTCATGGACCAGATAAAGAACATAGACGGCATTCTAGAAGCTTTTTCCAAGCAAGACAAAGAAGCAGCTATATTAATTGATAAGGTCACCCAACGCCAAGACAAATTTGTCAAGGCGTATGTTAAGGATAAAAGTATGCTAGACCAAACCATGAACACTCTAGGCCAAAATATGAATTTATGGGCTCAAAATATGACCACATCTCTGAACACTTATGCAAATCACGAGCACACACAAAGAAGGAAGATCCAAATTTTAACTGATGCACTCACCATTATTGTAGCAAGAATGAACTATCTGCAAGCATTGCAGCGCACCACATCAGCACTCAGGATGCTATCAGCAGGCATTATGACTGCTGACATAGTACCACCAGCTGAACTAACGGAGCATCTGAATGATCTGGACATGACACTCAGAATACACTCACCAGGATCAAAGGTCACCATAACTGACCTTGACTACTATTATTCCCAAAGAATGATATCCTACACCTATTCGGAACGGCACATATACATCCACCTGGATATCATTGTAGCATCCACTGTCTCCACCTTCAGAGTATTTCAACTGGTAACTACACCAGTACCAATCAACACCAAGGAGACACCTACAAAGGGAGTAACCCAATTAATTACTGATGTCAAATTTTTGGCTATCTCTGAAGATGGTTCACTATTTATTGAACTAACAAATGCAGATATGCTAACCTGTCCAGGAACTAAGATCAAAATTTGTACCAAAACTAGCCCGAGAATCCATAGACATGTACCTACATGCACAGTAGCAATTTATTTGAACCAAGCTCAGCAAGTCAAGGAAATGTGCCAATTTACTATCTCACCCTTGAAGAGACCTATCTCACACGCTGTAGCCATTTCACAAGATGAATATCTAGTGACCACAAATTCTCCCACCTACACAGTTACGTGTCATGGGAAACCAGCTACTACTCACAAAGCACCATCACACTCAATCATAGGTGTACCATGCCTATGTACAGTGAATATAGATCACTATTCACTACCAAATTCTAGGTTGCCATGCAACACTACAATTTCATTTCACTATGCTTTGGAGACTATAAACCTACCTTTTCTCGCGGCTCTAAATGAAATCAAAGAAATTGGACCAGACTCCAAGGCAAATCTGCCACCTTTTCCAAAGGTCAACCTATCCAGGACACTGGATATGTTAAGAAAATCAAGTAATATTGATGAATCAACATTACTAGACCTAAACCCATTCGCAAAAACCCTGCTAGATGATGCCTCCAGCCTGGCTAAGCCACTGGAAAATAGACTAATAGAGTCCTATCTATACAAATTTGCACGGCATCCAGCAGCATCTATCATACCAATGATACTTTCGGTTATAGCTACAATTTTGGCCACCTACACCCTATTCAAAATGCACAGAGGATCCACGCTACTAGCTTATATGCCAACTGCAAAAGCATATAGATTTGTCACAGAGAAGCCTATGGAGAAAGCCTTCGAAACCCTATACAAGAAGGACACCACCACGGCACACATAGAACAGGGCCCCACCCCTATTCTAACTATCCATGAGACCCATACCCTTATCATAGCCATACTATTCACACTCACCATTTACTCAGCCTACAGGCTGACCAAATATCTAAAGAGTATGGCAACCAAGCACTGTGGAAAGGGAAAGGTCACAAAGAGGACAAATCCCACAGTAGTACTAAAAGTCTACAAAGGAGACACCAACTTCTCCTTCCCCTTGCGTCCAGTGCCACATGAGTTTGATACAATTATAAAAGCTTCAGCCCCAACATACAGAGATATGATTATCAAAATGTACCCTCTCCCAAAACTAGTATTTGAATGGAATGGACCAGTAGTAATTACTACAAAGAAAGGAGAGACCGCATATTTACTGCCAGAAACTATCAATCTACCATGGCGTGCCAGGTTCAGCATAATACCAGCGCTCAGGGAACCCAATCTAGATTTTGCCATGTTACTACAAAATGACATTTCACCCCAGCCCGTTACCATGGATACCCATGAGTCAAAGCTGGAAAACATCATAATTGACGACCAAAGAGAGAGCACCAATACATTCAAAAATGTACTCACCATACTCACCCAACCACCTACAGCTGTAACTAGTGAGAAAGTACATGGGGAAGAATAACACAATTATACAGGAGTGAGATTGACCAAAACTTTTGTGAAAAGTTGGTTGGCCCTGAAAAGGACCGTTTATATTGACATTTATAGATGCCACCCACTAGTTGTTATAGTCCCCCCATCCCAAGGCCTCCCAGGACTCGGCCAACTCGGCAGCGGCAGGAGATCCGATCCACGTATCTTCACTGAAGAGCCACTCGTTCTCCTCCCTCCACTGGACAAAACGTGCCTCCAAAGTAGACAAAGCATGCTCAGCGCTGTCTGCAGCATCACCTGTCACCGTGTAAGCACATAGGCCGACAGCCAATAGGAAGTCCCAGATGACCCCATCATTTCTGGTGAAAAGCAGTCGCGGGTCATATCCATCCAGATCACGTAGGGCCTGAGCCAACAGCTCCAGAGATGCCGCCCTGCGCATGGAAATCCCGCCAGCACCAAGGAAGTACCAGCCGTGATGACGGCACACCAAAACATCACCAAAACTGGCAATGTCGTGCCGGACTTTATGCAACCACCGCGTCCTTACTGAGTCATACCGACTCAAAATACTCCTAAAAGGAGTACCAGGAGTCAGCCCCTCCAAGGTGTTTTGATCACCTAACCACAGGTCTAAGGCCTGCATGTCACCCTGCAGCCAGGCCTCAGGGAGATATGCAAGTACCTCAGGTACAGCCTCCAACTCGTCCTCCAAAATTGCCATATGCGCCATACTGTGTTATCTCAAGGGTACTCAAGGAATAAGTGATCCTACTGTGGTCTACACAGCCATTATAACCCCTCCCCACCCCCAAATGACACTGTTCACCCTCTGAAGTGATCCCCTCACTTCAGGTGACAACTCCATGAGAAGGCACATGATCTGCTCACCAAAAGGTGTCAACCACCGGTGTCACCGCGGCACACGACGCATCTTGCGTCGCATGACACAATAGCCTCAAGGTGCCACTCAAAAATCTGCTCAAGGTGCAAAATTTTCAAACTCTCACAATCCCAAGGTCAAAGCAAGGTCTCAGTGTGTGTCAGTAGTATCAGGAAATCAATTTTAAGGTATCCCAAAATGAAACAGCCAATTTTTGGAAAAATTGAAGTTTTACAAAAACAATTGCGTACTCTTAACCATGTCAAACTTGCTCAAACATGCATTTATATGTATGAAATTGTATTATTACAATCTAAATTGCTAATCAAACATGTTTGTATATAACACTGTATTTGCACTGTATTTTACACTGTATACCTTTGTATTATGTAAGACTATTTACAGAAAAACATGAAGCAAAAAGGGAGATAGTCCGCTGACTAACCCTAGGATACTACACAAAAGACTTAAATCTCACAGCAGCGGCCCACTGCAAAGACATTTCTGATCAAAGTGTAGATCCACAAGTTGCAAATTGCCAACACCAAGAATCTTGTAAGATTCAACTATCATTGCAGAAACAAGATACCAAGTCATTTTTATGACATTATGAACACTTACCCTCCACCGGATAAGGACAAAATATCTGCATAAAAAGGACTGTATTTGTACATACAAACTTACAAACTTAAGTAATGCAAAATGTCAGAGGACACAATTATGAACACTTATCCGCCACCGGACAAGCACATAACTATGCATAAAATGTACATTACTGATGGCTATATCACGCAAATCCAAAGATAAGCGCTATCTAGAAATAAGAAAACAAACTTCAAGCCGGTTGGCCTACTTTTATATAAAAGTGGCCTTGGTTTTTTTGGTATCAAACAAAAAAGTTTGTAAAAGATTATCATAAGATTTTGCATAATTTGCATTATACTCTGTATATTTGTATTCACATGTGAACATTGATATATCAAAATCCACTCAGTTCCACAAAGCACCTATTTCACCAAAGACAGCCTATTACTTGATAACACATTTTTCATCATGTTTTAGAATTAAGACAAAGATGTACCATGCTGTGTATATAATTCAAACAATGATTTGAAAAGTGTCAGATAAAGACACAAATGTATTACTACACTGTATAATATGTGATTAAGAAAGTACCAAATTGGTACAAAGAAGGTTTACATACCTTATAGTTAAGTTACACTGTATATAATGTAGATGACTAGCCAAGCACAAAACCAAAATTCTCCCCAGACCTTTTGGTATTTACATACTCTCACATCATCTATATTACAAAAAAAAGTGTACTTCACTACAAAAAAAAAAAATCAAAAACAAAAGGTAAATTCTATTTGCCACCAAAAAATGTGGATAAAATTCCAAAATTCACCCCAAATTTTTAGATGGAATGACAACTGACGGAGAGTTGTCCTTTTTCCCGAGGGGGAGGCACCTGTCAGGTATGACCGGCGAGCCCGGCGAGCCCGGCGCTGCGGGCGCCCGCGTGTTCAAGCCGACGGCGGGAGACGCTACTCCCGCCGCCGGCACACGCAGGCGCGCGCCGGCCCGCATAGGCGGCGCTCCAGTCGGCACTCCCGCCGCCGCCAGGCGACGCTCATCCCGCACATTGTTTCCCACAGACCAGCATAAGGGTCACCCCTTTGATGTACACTAACAGGGGTAGACAAACTATGGAGGGGTATTGTGTGACTGTCTCTCTGACTGTTACAACCCTCCAACCACTGTCAACTGACACTAACACTCAAGATGCCATGCTGGTGGCCTGGCCCCCTTAAATAGGGTCAGGTCCCAGCACTGGGCATCTCCATCCTCACTCTACACTTGGACACCACAGAGCAAGGACCTCTCCACTGACTGAGAACAAGGCTATAGGCTATGCCCTACTAGGCCCAACTATCAGACATGGTGTAGGACCCCCTTGGCTCTAGTCCAGTACTAACCTCAGGGTTATTAGGTATATTTACCAAGACCTATATTATTGTGTGGATAGGTGTAACTGAGTGGAACCTACATTGTACTACTGTACTGTTGCTGTCAACTTGTAATAAATACCAACTATACTACAAGACCTCAAGACTTAATCAACTTACCTCATATCATATTAAAGGGATCTCCCAACTAAGGGGATTCCTTGTATGACATTAGTAACTAGGACTTCCCTATCTTAAAAGTGTCCTTAAATAACTTTAAATTCCATTTTTCTGTCCCCTCTTTTGTTTGTTTGGTTCACATGTATTCATCTATCAAACTGATCCTAATAAATATAGCTTTTTCGCCATGAATATGACCTTATCTGTCGAAATGACGTTAAACAACCATTGCTTGGTTTTGACTCCTTGCACAGCAGAGTTGTACATGGTTTAACTCCATTCCAGAAGAGAGTCAAATACAGTTTGACTCTTACCTATTACAAAGTATAGAAGTGAGAGTCATTTTGATGATAGAATTTTACCTCGATCATATCATTAAGTTCTTACAAAAGATCTAAAAAAATGGGGGGAGGGGTCAGGACCCCCCTCTCAGCATCCGCCCCTGGATTATGGTAGATTGTTTATTCGATTCAGGGGATCATCGATAGCCCAGTCGATCACCTATTGCCTCCTATTCACGATTACCCTCATCTACACTCGGTGTTCCAAAACCTTCAGGACATCTTGGTTTGGTATGTATATTGATATATGTTACACGAATACTATTAGATATTATCATGATTGCCATAGATTATGGTTTTAAATGCCATCCTTTCATATTGTGTCATCGACATCTAACCACATCCTAGATCCATTTCTTAAATACGAGAACATTGTATGTACTCTGTACATGTATGTACCAGCATCTGTTTTCTCTATGGTTTTCTAATAGATTTGTTCCTGGGTATAGATGAGCCCTTTGATTGAAATATCAGCTATTACACTGTAAAAATGTGGTTGCCCTTTTTGTAGCTGTACAGTAGTTTCTACTGTATGTGTACAGTTCACTGTAGGTTACAAACAATAGAATCTATTGTAAATCTACAGTATATTCTACTGTCAATCCATTCCACAGTAGATTCTACGGTACATCTACAGTAGATTCTACCTACACTAACTATTTTCACTGTAGCATAGAACAGAATACTTTCAATGAAACTCTATAATTCCATAAACAGTTATCTCAATTGTAACATATTTTGCAGGCTGGGATCGCAGGTGTCTTCTTGACTGGGGCTCCCTAGCTTCATTGGGTTTATTTGGCATGTTGATGATGTGCCTAGAATGGTGGGCTATAGAAATATCACTTCTTGTTGCCGGAGTGCTAGGCGACACCGAGCTGGCTGCACAAACAGTGGTTTTCAACCTGTTCAACCTCTTCTATGGGGTGAGTCTCAATGCTTCTGAATTCAATTAAATAACGTCTCTTTTTTTCAAACAGATAGAATCGCTTAATTGTACTTTTGATATTGAAAAAATAGGATGCGACGCCCCCTTGTAAAGGGTAAGTGTTCAAGTACCACGGATATCCAGCTCCAATCTAGGTAACATCATAATATTAATTTTGGTCCTCACTTTCCAAGTTGATGTCCCATATCTGTTTATCATCTCAGTTTCAGTTTGTCCAGGCCTCTTCCTGGTACCTCGTTAATTTCCATGAATCATATCTCCCGTTATCAGTAGAGCATCTGCGTGACCTGTAGTCACCTATTCGTGTTTGACATGGTGCACTCATGACATGGACTTATTACGAACTAATCTAAACTGTAAAAAGTCGATTGCATTTTTGGTAGGTGTACAGTAGATTATACTGTAGGTGTACGGTTCATTACAGGTAAACAGTAGAATCTACTGTAGATCTGCAGTAGATTCTACTGTGCACCTACACTTACTATTTACAGTGTATAATAGCAAGAAGTAATACACTCCACAAAATCAATATGTCAAGGAAATTAGTTCTTGCACCAAAACCCATACTACACCTGGCTCCCATACTACTACTGCGGTTATCAGTGTTACATAATTGATACTGCTAAGGGTAACCACGAGGTATACTACTTGTCCCTTATCAGATTGATCTATTACGGTTATCTAGTTATGATTAGTCTTACTGGATATGTCCGTTGATCCAATATTGAATACATATGTCTAACATGATATTATGTCATCCATCATTTTTATAACACTCGATCAGGGTCGATCCTGTACCCACAGTAGGGTGTTACATCAAAAATGAACTATGATCCTCAGAGTATATTCATCTAATGGTCTTGAGAGAAAAGAGATATAAGATGACAATGCATAAAGATATTTATGATTTTAATGTTTGGGGGTGATGTAAAGTTGAAAAAGTCCTTGTATTTGTACCCCTGCTGCTTTACACAGAGAAAAGGAAGGGAGTCAGAAAGGGGGTCCAGGTCTTGCTTTCAGAATGACTCCCTTTGTGACTGAAAGGGAGTCAACACTTTCGAAAGAGAGTCAATGTGACTGCCTTATGAGGATCACTGTGACTCCCTTAAGGGGGTCCAGGTCTTGCTTTCAGAATGACTCCCTTCATGACTGAAAGGGAGTCGACACTTTCGAAAGAGAGTCACTGTGACTGCCTTATGAGGGTCACTGTGACTCCCTTAAGGGAGTCCAGGTCTTGCTTTCAAAATGACTCTCTTTTAGTAAGAAAGGGCCTCCAAGTCATCTTTGACTCCCTTTATGATGCGAGTAATACATCTATTACATTTGTAATGTGCAATTGCTTTTGCTCTTTATAATTGGTGTGATGGCTGTTACAAGAGCTCCACATTATATTGCTGCAAGGCCTAAGAGGGATATTCAAGATCCCTCAATGCACATTAGTCAACATGAATGAACATCTTATTTGCTGTGGATTTAACATTCTTGTATTTCGATAAAGTGGGTGTCTATGGAAGGTCATATACCTAAGATATCAAAGTTATGCTAGAATGATGAACCAATGCTTAATTATTCTATCTATAATGAAGAGCTGGCACCGAATGCCCATTCTATAGTCATTCATAGTAAGAGTAATTATCAATTTTCACGAGTTTATATGGATATATAGATGTGAGCCTCCGAATTAGTACCACTTTGGGCATAGTGGTACCACCTAGCAGGGCATAATATAAGAATCAACTGTTGGTGGCTCCCTTTCTCCATATCCAGACTCCCTTTGACCATTAAGAGAGTCCAATTGAGGTTGACTCACGTTTAAACTGAGTCAAGAGAGCTGTTCTTTTATCGAAGGGAGTCAGTACATTCTGACTCGGCTAGACTCGGTTTTCACTCCAAAATGACTCCCTTCCTTTTCTCTGTGTATATATAACCTGTCAGTGTCAGGCCCATGGCACTCACACTGAGGGGACACAGTGGTCACTGCGGTGTACTGAGGGCTGAGTATAGCCACTCTGCAGGCAGTCTCAGGCCCCGACTCCATAATATTAGAGTCTGGGCAAACTCATATAAAATACTTGTTTCACTAACTTGCCCTCAGGAGTTGACCAATCAAATCCTGTACACCAATTCCTAGGCACAGCCTGACAGGAAGTAACAATCTAAATATAGCAGTTCCACCAGTCCCATTTCCAGCCCTTGTGGCGGAAAAATGTACTGGTTGAGCGAGTCTGCTCTGCAGGCAGCCACAGGCACTGGGGGTAGAATGTTCATTCAATGTAGGATTTAATAAAGTATATCAAATAGATATAACTTCACCATTATTATGTATGAATCTGTGTCTTTCATTATTTATGCCTGAGGTGTTATCGGGGGTGTTATCTGTGTAAGGATTTATAGTCTAAACATGACCATAAGTATGGGGGAGATATAGGGCTACTTTGACTTCAAGTATGGGGATTTGGTTATAGCTTTATCATGTTTTATGGATGCATTCTGTCCCTAATAATATGTAATTTCATGATATGAATGCACAATTTCTAATAAGTTAATGCACGGTGTAGTCTTTTTACATATAGTATGCCACAATATCTAAACTATTGCTTACAATAAAAATGTGCATGTCTTATGGGATACCCCAATATATATGGAAACCGCCAGTAGCTTTGAATTTATTTGGAATTCCATAGATTGTCCCATATTTGACATTGATTGAGGTCATGTCTAGCTCTCCTACTGCAGATGGAGGTGCCACAGGCTACCCACTCACACAGTGCCAAGACTCAGGGGTAACTGCACATTCACAGGTCTTTTAATATAAGAATGAATCACACAAGATCAGAATCACTATGCCTATCAGAAGCGCATATTTATTGGAATTAAATGAAGGGCTCAACCAATATTGTGGAATGTACATTAAGTGATGGGGAGCATATATGTATGGAACCATGTCAGAATTCTCCCTCTAACTGCCCTGTGGGGACACATGCATTCTCACGGCCCATGTAACACCCTACCCATAGTCATAATCTTACACCCTGCCTAAATCTACCACAACTTAGTATACACGCCTGTGAACGTTCAGCTTTAGACTGCTTTATAATAAATATTGTGTTATTATGGAAGTAAATTGGGAACAGCGACTTAGTCACAACGCTTTCTCTGATAATATGAAATTTATTTTACAGGTAGTGGGTGGAATTGCAAGTGCAACAGGGATCAGAGTTGGACAGTATTTAGGTTCAGGAAACACAAACGCCTCTATAACCTCGGCAAGAGTTGGCCTTTCACTTTCAGGTGGGTCTCTACTGTTAACACTATTTTAGATACTATATAGATACAGCATAAGCACCATGCGGTTTTAAGCAAAGGACATAGATATTGCAGTTGCAGTAGGTTATACAATCTATAGTTGAAAATATCTGATAATGTTAACATTGTGGTACATGAAGTCACGAATCTAGTCCTTCATGTATGAATCAATTAGTTTTTATAACACATTACAGTATCAATTGCCTCGAAATTCGAACCTTAGTCTATTCTTTCAGTGTTTGATGGCTTAGCAGTACTTGTCCTATTCATAACACTGCGAACTGAATTGCCGAAGATATTCACAAATGATAGGTAAATGTGTAAGTTATTACATATTTCGCTTCGAACTGACCTAATATATGTTGCTGTCAAATATGTTATAGGTACACTGTAAATAGTTAGTGTAGGTACACAGTAGACTCCAATGTAGATCTACAGTGGAATCTACTGTAGAATGGGTTTAGATTCTACTGTTTCCCTACAATAAACTGTACATCTACAGTAGAATCTACTGTACACCTACAAAAATGGCAACCATCTTTTTACAGTGTATCATCGCCAACTCCCTTTTGAGGTAATGATAAATCAATGTCTGGGTTGGTAATGAGTAAGTGCATGAATATGCCAATACAAGATATTTTCTTTTAAAATGACAATTGTGTAACATTTACGTAACATGAAATTCTATATTTTCAGTGAGACAATTGCTATGGCATGCCTTTTATTACCTTTGGTGTCAATCTTTCAATTGGGAGATGCTGTTTCTGTAAGTAGACCTATATATTTCAAAGAAAATAATGACAATGTGGTATATTGAAATTAAATCGTAGAAAATAGATATCGATCTATATCTATATCTATATTCATGAAATGGCCAGGGTTGAAAATATTCCCTTATTTGTAACCAGCCCCAGGGTTCTGTTTACCCAGTCGGTGTACCGTAATATGGTGCCCTGTACCCATGGCCCCGGCATCCATTGGATAATATTGTGGCCCTGACTGTGATTATGAATCTTATTTTCAGAACAAAATTTAATATTCTTTGAAAATGTGCTATAGATGTACTATTCTTTCAAAATTACGCTGGATAAGCCAAGTTCACGCAAGTGCATGGACAAACATTTTGAATGCATGGGTCTTAAAGCAGCAACTCGAACTCTTCAGACCTCTTCCAAATCTAGCATGAATTTAATATTTATAGGACCATCATTTGTTTTTCTTTAAGGCAGAGCAAAATAGCATAGCATATAAGGCCTCTCTAAAGCATAATGGATGGGTGAAAATACAGATATTAATTCCTCTATGGTGGGAAGGAAAGCCATCTCTGCAGGGGCTAATGCCAATATGACCTCTTGTGGTCGAAGATGGAACTAAAATGGCTTAGTCATGTGTGGCATTACACTTAGATCAATCAGTACACACTACATGGTGGAGGTCTATACATACAACAAATAAATAGGGAAGTATATATAATGTATAATCTGCATGAATACACATGAAAACCCCTATGGTTGTGGATGGGAATAATGCTTTCATGCATATGAATAGGAGCATAGTGAGAGGTAGTTCACCTCAAGCCCAATAGGAGGCAGCATTGAGTAGGCAATTAGCAGAGTGTTATTGTTATCCGGTTTACAGTTGGTTGACTGCTATTCTCACAGGAGGTATTTCACCTATTTTCATACACAAAGAAGCACCCATATTATTTGTAAATCAACCTGTCCACATATGAGTCTGTGAAGATTGCTGACATGTTATTATCTAAAATTCGATGCTTGGAGCTCGAGTAGCTGCTTTAAACAAATCCTAGTAAGTCTCAATCTCAGAGTCTTAATAACACTCATCAAATGTAGATGGCGCTGTTGCAGTAACGAATGACGCCCTGGTTAGATAGCGCCATGTCAAAAATCGCCTGAACCTGGCTTCCAAACTTGCAAGGATCAGCGCCACTATAATATATTATGCAGTCTTACTCTGGCTCCCAACATTAACTAGGCCAAAAAAAAGGTTTGTTTCAGGTCACCCGACCGACCCTATGTAAACAGGGCCGACCCAAGTGTTTTTTTTATGCAATTTTGAAGACATTTTTTATATTTTTATACTTTTTTGGGGTCAATTTTAGGTTTACAAAACTTTGGAAAAAATTTCCCCATTTTTACACTTTTTTGGGTCAATTTTAGAGGGGAAGTAAAAAAAAAAAAGTTAAAAAAAAAAAGATAATCCGACCTGCCGACCCTAGAGTTTCTTCCCATGTTACCTGAAACAAAGCGTTTTTTTTATTTGGCCCTATTTACATGTGCATTCTCTTCAATGTTGGCCTATGTAGGGCAGCCTTGATTGTTAACTGACATATCATTGGGGCTTTGCCTCCCAACCCCTGTTTTCCCTTTTCCCTTCATTAGTATGGTAAATATTGGGAGCCAGAGTAAGACCACATATGTAATGGCGCCATCTATATTTGATGAGTATTATTAAGACTTTAAGATTAAGATTTATCAAGACTTGATTAACACTACTAATTTTTTTATTTATTAAGACTTGATATACTACTCCTGAAACGTTTGTCAGTGCACTTGCGCTCATTACAGACCCAGATGCTTGATGAAACGATGGGTTCTGTATAATCTGCTATGAACATTGACACTGACTTTGAGGGCCTCATTTATAAAACTTGGTGGTGTAGGGATTAAGAGCGACCAACGTTCATAACGACTCATTATTGTTCCTCTTTCTTTTAGAACATAGGCCGAGCGATATTCAGGGGTACAGGCAGGCAGATGTGGGGTACCGTCATCATCTTCATTTCTTTCTATATAATAGCACTGCCCATCTCCCTGTCGCTAACATTCGCTGCTAAAATGGACTTGCAAGGTTAGTCGTATGTATGTGCATATTAAAGTATGGTTCAGTATCACATTTGTCTGTTCACCTCTCTGTATATACTTATTCGTCCAACATGAGAAATAATTCTCTGAGTGTTATTACTAGTCTTTCACGTCTCTGTCGTATTCTTTCTTTTTGCTCCAATATCGATTTTTAAAATTCTACTATCAATAATTATTTTCATCTCTGCTATATGTACCTATATCCTTGACATATTATTTGCATATCCGACTGTAAATTTGCTGTTTCCTTTCATAAGGCATGTGGATTGGATTCGCTGTTGCCCTCCTAGTGAGTGCCATAATATACTGCGTTGTCGTTATTCATGGACTAAACTGGAATGCGTTGGCCGTGGAGGTAAGATCAGTAACCATTATACAGACTCTACAGAGAAAGAATAGTGAGCATATCACTCTTTCAAGGGTAAGACATTTCAATGAGAGTCAGGAAGTGAGGCAATGGTCGACTCTCGCCCCCCCCCCCCCCCCAAGAGTCTACCAATGCTGGACTCTCCTTTATCAGTATTTCATACAAAATCAAGATGTATACTGATCGTTGTAGTTCCAGTCTATATTAGAACCAAAGACATGTTTAATTAAGTCATTATACCTGCATATCTTACAATGACATCCGTTCAGATTACTGTAAACGTATTAATTTTCGCTCAGTACATATTTTCGCGCATTTCGCGCACGTAGGTATGTGCGCGAAAATATGATGTGCGCGAAAATTGTGCACAAAAAATTAGCTTTCTAATGATGTCTGGCACTCTACATTGCACTGCAGTAGAGACTCAATTAGGCCAAAGAAAAGAAAAGGTAATGTAACCTGACCAACTAATCTCTTTTTTTCCCTTTTTTTTTAGATTTACCTTAGTTTAGGGCACCACAGGGCATAAGACAAACCTAATGACCTACAGCTATCCGAATTGTTATCATTTGAAAGACTAGAAGGGTGGGAATTCTTTGTAAGGAAAAACAGAACTGATAATGGCTTCATTAGACGGTTATTTCCTCCTTAAAACTCACCTCATAATCTTAAAAATAAATCCTAAAAATATTGACCGACCTACCCTATTTTGTTTTGGCCATGTTACCGGAACAGAACTTATTTTTTTGTTTGGCCTGGAAAGATCTCATCCGGACAACTTGTAAACTAAAGAAGCGATTCATTGATATGACAATATAGGGCTATATGTGACCCGTCTAGGCAAATGACCCCTTCAGGCGGGATTTTTAGGTCTAGTTTTGGCCACCAGGGGGCACCATAGATGCAAAAGAGTGTAAAATACATGATAAAATGTTCTTGGACCATTTTTCATGTAGAATGCAATAATCTTCATGAAATTATTCCATCTTGATGCTAAAATTCTATATTTGGAATGCAAAAGGAACGTTTTTTATGAAGAATTAGCACATATGACACATTCTGGTTGCCATGGAAACTATCCCAGAAGGCCAAATTAGAGGTAATAATCCTAATTTATCAAAATGTCCCATCGGTTACCCAAAACTGAAAACAGAACGCAAAAATTCCATCTAGAAGCAAATTTAGACCAATAAATCCAATTTTATTCCATTATTTCTAGATAAAACAGATTTTTCATAATTATCATTATTTACTATGGGATACAATGCATTTAGAGCTTATTTACCATTTTCAGTTACTGGCATGTACCGATGTTTGAAAAGGGATTCCCACAAACCTACCAGAAATCTTTTAGCTCAGAATACCTTATTTTAAAGATTATGACACCAACTTTAATTACTCATTTCCCCCCTGGCGGGGTCTTTTCCCTCACCTGGTCACATATATTTATGGAATAGAAGAATTTATGACTCCCCTCCCCCACACAGATTTCAAAGGGGCAAAATATTTGAACAATAGTTTTGAGCTGTAAAACCCTTAATAATTGTCCGATTGGAAAACCGTAAAAACTGACATGTAGCTAAAGATCACCTGATTGCAGCTGAGTGAAAATATGTTTGCGCGAAAATGCCTGTATGTGCTAGCTGTGCGAAAATATAGCTGCGCGAAAATATCTACGTTTACAGTATGTGAATGATGGTGATAAAGGTGTATATTTCTGTTATTCTATAGTGTTGTCTTTGTCCATGTAGGGATATACCTGTATAAATCACGAAAGAGGAATTTATTTTACCATCACATTTCATGGTGTTCCACAACTCCGATTTGCGGGTACTTTTCTTGGCCATTCAATGGGCCTTTCTTAGATGTGAAAGAGGGGTGAAATGAATAATTTGTGGCGGGTCAAGCCCATAGATGTCTTAAAATGACTAGCCTATGATTGCATCATCTTACTTTTCTAACATTCAGTATATGTTTTGAATACCCGCTATAGGCAGCTGCTCGGGCAAAGGGAGAGATAGGCAGTACTGGAAAAAGTACTAGTGGTGCTGATGAGATTGATGAAACAACAGGCAAGTTCCCACACCTTACATACCAATATGAAGTAGTATCCTAAATCGTCCGTACACATAATATAAACTTCACCCATTTGTATCCTAATTTATAGATTCTGCTTTTCGATGGTTCACATCATTGTATATTCCTCTGGACTCTTAAATGCACACATATATATCATATACTTCACCCATTTGTATTCTCATTTATAGATTCTGCTTTTCGATGATTCACGTGTATTCCTATGGATTCTTAAATGCTTTGGTGTCTATGTCAACCTAACTCTTGAGGTGTAATTATTGGTATATCCATGCCATCATAATTAAGCCCGAAATAAAGTGTCGCCTTGATTTATTGCTGAGTTTACCTATATAAATGAAATCCTAATTTTTCCTCCTTTTCGTTTCTATGTCAGAACTCATCAAATCTGAGAAGATAAAAATCCCTCTGCGCATCTACATAACGCGTGCTGCAGCAATTATATTCTTCTTGTTGGTGGTGCCTACCACTGGGCTTTTTGTGAGGTTGTATACAACCAATGACGAATCGGTATTCATAGAGGATACAAACTCCACACAGGATTTGAACAACACTGACTTACTAGACTCAACACAAGATGTGAACTTCACAACATACTATCTTCTACCATAGCGTCCATGGAATGATATGACATCTTGGGATGTTTGGATATTTTGGGCGAGCATCGACTATAGTTGATGCCATGGCTGGGCGAGCATCGACTATAGTTGATGCCATGGCAGGGCGAGCATCGACTATACTCATCATAACTCTATGGGATGTAGCATAGGCTCGTCCTTAGGGAAAACTCCTGCAAAAAGTGTCGCCCTCCCAGCTTACAGTGTCAATTTTTGGCCGCCCTCAAAGGGGGGTTCATCGTGCCATTATCATGCATGCATTACAAATGTATTCAATAGAGGCACTGTGCTCATTAGGATGTCGTTATTACAATAGTGAAATTCAATATTGCTGTCAATATGGGACATTATATGCACACCGAATTAATACAACATGGCCCTGGGAGTTCACATGTGACTGAGACAGTTATTGGAAATATTTCCAGAATGGCGAGCCGTTGTAACATTTTAGCTGTACGTTCAAATAATTCCATGTGCTAAGTCATCCCAGCTAATAGTGTCATGGTTATCCCTAGCTGCTCAATGTGAGGCACTTTTGTGCATCTGAAGAATTACTAAGTTGTACGTGTGAACACAGAGAAAAAATGTATGTGTGGTGTGAATGCCTGCTTTTCGGATAACATAAATCATTTACCAGGTGGTCAGAGTCCCTCAATGGATTGGTAGGGCCCAAAAAACTATTTGTGGAGTAGACACTGACAAATTTCAGCCTGCCCTGGTCGCAGTGTGCTTGTTCAGGCTTAACAAAGAAAGGCTGTGTTCCGGTGACATGGCCAAAAAATAGGGAAAGTCGGTCAATTATTTTTGATTTCTTTTTATTGATTTTTTTAGGGCCATAAGATGAGTTGTAAGGCAGAATCTCATTTTATGGAGTTGTTGTTTTATTGTGCACAACCATTATCTGTCCAATTAAGCTATTACTGTACCAGTTAAGTTTATGTCATACCTTCTAATCTTTCAAATGATGGCTATTCGGATAGCTGGAGGTCATTAGGTGTGTCTTATCCCCTTTGGTGATAACCTATACCAGGGAAAATTAAGAATGATAACTAAAAAGAAGGAACACACATTTCGTTGTTGTTTGGACTCATGGGTCTTCATAGAAAATATAACTGACATTCTTCATTTTTAACGGGCTGGCAGCAGTGGGGCCGATGTTCAGCTTTCTGTTCATCTGAGATACACTTCCAGTAGTATACCTCAGATATACAACAATCTGACCAATCAGGAACCAGCACCTGATGCATCTGCTGCTTCCCAAGATGGCTGACTGGAAGTGTATCTGGGATACACTAGGGGAGGAAGTGTATCTGGGATACACTAGGAGACGGAAGTGTATCTGGGATACACTTGCGGGACTGAAGTGTATCTGGGATACACTAGGGGCGGAAGTGTATCTCGCATATACTTGGGGGACGGAAGTGTATCTGGGATACACTAGAGGACAGAAGTGTATCTGGGATACACTAGTCGAGGATGGAAGTGTCAAATTCTTATTGATCGCTCATAACATAACTTGAAAACATGACCCATGATCATACAGTACTGGGTAGACAATGCATAAATGATCACCTTATATGTTTCAGGACCCCACTAACCTCTAGCTTCTTAATTATATCAGATACACATCAGTCTGTGTATTCTTAATGGGTGTATCCCAGATACACTTCTGTCCTCTAGTGTATCCCAGATACACTTCTTTCCCCTAGTGTACATATGTATCTGGGATACACTTCAGTCTCCATGTGTAAAGTCTCTTTTAAGGGCTACAGGTCGCAAAGTCGCTTTTTTTGCAAAAATATCCAGGTCGCAGGTCACTCTTTTTATTACTGGACATCGATTCTCTCTCTTTGTAGCTCTATAGTGATCGATGCCCAGTTTTATACTTCAGACCAGTGGCTCATTTTGGCTGTTTTTTGCCTCACAGATTGCTTCTAGGGCAAAATCCTGACTAGGTGCCAATATATTCTCTATGCCAATGTGTAATATGAGGGTAGAAAACACTGGAACCTCAGTTAGAAAAAATCCTACTGAACAGTTTTTGAGAAAATTAGGGTTTTGTTGCATATTTTTGGTGTTTTTAGTACATTTCCTACATAAACCGTGAACGCCAGCATTTCTCACTTTTCAGGTGTTTAGAATCAGAATTTGACTTTCTTTTATTCGCAGTAGGATTTCTGAGTATCGAGCCATTCTAGAAAAGCTATTCTTTGGAAAAAATACTAAGTATTTCTTGATGATTTTCGTTGCACAAATTTAGGGTTGTAATATAAAAACTGCATTGTCATCCAATCAAAGTGTTTATGCACTGTTGATGGTCACCCCCTCCCACCCTCTTCACTCTGCATTGAAGGAGAACAGGCAGGGGAGGTACACTTATCCGTATATAGCTGTTGACCTGCTTGCTGGGTGCATTTTCAATTTATGGGGTGCCAACTGTTCATGAAAGAAAAATCAAATAGAATTTTTTATTTTTTTAGTATCAGATTAATGTAACTACAATTCGTGATAGCACTTAAAGCATTGTATTTGCATTAATATGAATGGTAGCCACCTTATGGGGTGCCAACTATTCATGAAAGAAAAATCGATAAGAATTTGTTTTTTATTAGCATCAAATTGATGCAACTATAATTCGAGATTGCATTTCAAGCATCGGGGCATTCAATGAATGGTAGTCATCTTAAATATATGGGGTGCCAACTGTTAATGAATTTTAAAAAAAAGAATAGAATTAGTTTTTTTAATTAGTATCAGATTAATGCAACTACAATTCGTGATTGCACTTAAAGCATTGTGGCATGCAATGACTGGTAACCACCTTGAATGTATGGGGTGCCAACTGTTCATGAAAGAAAGAAAAAGAAAGTTGTTTTTTTTAGACTCAAATTAATTCAACTGCAATTCAAGATTACATTTAAGCATTATGGCATTCAATGACTGGTGGCCATCTTGAACCTATGGGGTGCCAACTCTTCATGAAAAAAACAAACTAAATTGGATTTTTTTAACAGTATAAAATTAATGCAACTACATTTCAAGATTGCATTTAAAGCATTGTGGCCTTCAATGAATGGTGGCCATCCTAAACCTATGGGGTGCCAACTGTGTTTGAAAAAGGTATCAAATAGGCATTTTCTTATAATAGATATCAAATTAATGCAACTACAGTTCTTGATTGCACTGAAAGCATTGTGGCATTTAATAAATGGTAGCCATCTTGAATGGGTTGAATGAAGGAAAAATCAAATAGGATTTGTTTTTTTGATCAAATCAATGCAACTACAAGTCAAGATTGCATTTCAAGCATCGGGACATTCAATGAGTGATAGCCATCTTGAATCTATGGGATGCCAACTGTTCATGAAAAAAAAATAGAATAGATTTTTACTTATTAGTATCAAATTACTGCAACTGCAATTCGAGATTACATTAAAAGCATGGTGGCATTCAATGAATGGTTGCAATCTTGAATTTTGAAATGAACATACACACAGACATATTCATAGGCATGAACATGGTGTTCTCCTTCATTATAGATATTCATGGATTTCTACTTCTACTAAATATAGCTTTCTGTTAGAAGGATTCTGTTACATGGATGTCGATGTCCAGTTTTAGATATATATCCATATAGTGCATTGGAGTGCTATAATGTTGGACCGCTGTATATTTATATATTAGTATGGCCATTTCAAAACAACAGGTCGCAGGTCACAAAAATTAATGGTCCAGGTCGAAAAGTCGCCTGGAAAACGGCCCAGGTCGCCAGGTCGCCGAAAACCCCTCTGCAGTCACTCCAATCATCAACAGTCATGATCAGACTTAGCAAACAGCATTTAAATGGTCATTTACTTTTAAGAACGTATCGAAGACATATCAACCTGCCCGGGCAAATGCAAATTGTCAAAAGTGTACCGATATACCAAACTGATCTAAATTAATTATCAATCTGCTCTTATCCCTCAAACACTTTACAAATGTATATTACGTATCAATGTACTTATAACTGCCCTAAAATATGCACCTGTCCTATCAATATTAATATGCCTCGAACGTTATCATCAGAATTGTGTAATACATTAAAATATCAACCTGCCCTTATGCCTAAAACGGAATGACGAGGCCATTTTATGTAAACGGCTTGCTATAATATTTATAACGATAACGCCTCCTCCCCCTCCCCCACCGCGCCGCGCCCTAGCGGCCGGGCCGTGCTCAAGATGAATCCCCGGGATGTAGCTATCCCGGATAATCTAGGTCAACAGTTTACTCCCAGACGCTCCCCTGAGACTCACTTTGTGCAGTGTGACAAGAGGACACGGGTAGACACTGGAGGAAGGACTCACCTCACCCAGGACATCTCTAGACAGGTCACACAGGTGGGTATTGTTGTTATCACCCCTCCCCCTGAGGGGCTGCATTATTGCATACACTGCCGGGCTGCAGTGCCTGTGTGGGTCTTCACACGTTGATGGTGATCCAATAATCTCACGGTACTCAGGAATGAAGAGCACTGGCGGACAGGGTCAGTGTCACTGAGACTCATCTCCTGGTAACTAACCGGTTCCATTGTTTCAAATCTTTTGGAAGAATTACCTCGGCGGGTTCTGCATACCACTGTCTGAAGGGTCTGTAGTCGCCAGGAATGTGGTGCGGTTATATTTTAAAGTTCGGGATACCGGGCATACATACAAGGCATACAAGAGGGGGCCCTTGATGGGGGGCTCATGTCCCCTGTCGATTTTAAGAAATGCCCATGTCGCCATGTCGATTTTAAGATAGGTCCCATGTCCCATGTCACTATCAATAATTTCCTCATGTCCCATGCCACTAACTTGACTAAGCACCAAAATGGCCCATGTCTCCATGTCCAATGTAGGACAATTTAAGGGCTTAGCGTCATACAAACGGATCCAAAAGGGCATAGGCACTGAGCTAAATTTATCCTGCGCTACATACAATTATGATATCATAAAATGCTTCATAAAAATACGACTAAATCAAGTTAACACCGCCAAACCAGCTGTACGGTGGATTGGGGGCGGCCCCGGGGGGGGTACTCAATTTTTTTTTGACACGGGTGTGCGGCTGGCCCTTTGACAACCCTTACCCTTGGTGAGGGGGATTTTGGTCAGAAGTGACCCTTGGTGAGGGGGATTTTGGTCAAAAGTGACCCTTGCTGAGGGGGATTTAGGACAAAAGTGCCTAGGTTTTAGCAATTTTCCCAAAGGAGTCGGCCTTGGTGTAAGAATTTTGGTCAAAAATGACCCTTGTTGCACAGAATTTTCGCAAAAAGTGACCCTTTTGGGGGGATTTTGTGGAAATCTCCGAAAAGTGACCCTTGGTGAGGGGGATTTTGGTGAAAATTGACTCTTGGTGAAGGGGATTTTGGTGAAAAGCAGACCCTTGGTGAGGGGGATTTTGCTCAAAAAGTGCCCTTCCCAGCCGCACACCTGTGTATACAAAATATATGAAGTGCCCCCCCCCGGGGGGGCGGCGCGGGCGGGGGGTCTGCATTTCCCGCGTCCCCCTCCCCCAAACCCAAACCCATATCTGCCATGGCATGGGGTGAAGACAGGTGCAGGTGCAGGTGGCAGGGGTAGACTAGACTAACTAGACAGTTAGTTTCCTACATAGGGAGTGGTCATTTTTAAGGATGACCCGGGGAAGGGGGGGGGCAAAATGGTGGATTTCGTGGGGGCAATGAAAGGGGGGGGGTCAAAATATCTCATCCTAACAATAAGGCATGCAAATTAATATACTTAATTCCTAACGGTTGACCCACCCAAGGCCCATACAGAATCAGCCCCCTACCACCACCGGCCCCCACCACCAACAGATTTGATTAAAAAATGACCACTCCCTTATCCTCTACCAAGGTCATTATTATAATCAGAGACTCAGACTCTCGGTGTATATCTACCTGCAGTACCTGCTGCTGGTTATTGACTAGACACACTGACCCAGGCCAATAAATCATGGTGTTGGCGGCACCCAGTAGGTATTTCTATTTCAGAACTTTTTATGAGAACATAGGCCAGATAGGGTCGAAGTAGTGACTAGGGCTGGCTGGACGTTGGGGGTCGCTCATGTCATTGCTAATTGGCTCAGAATCCCTCATATTATTTGATATAACTCCATTACACTTATTTATAATATTGCTATCAAACAATCAAGAACATTTTCGTATAGTATGCATGCATTCAAAAAGAAGAATTCTACAATTATTAATGCAAATCATGATTTTAAATATGACAAATATGAATAGTTGGTGTCATATTACTGGTGCAGCTTAAAGTATGTTGTAGTTGGATAGACGTTACTTGCGTTTTTATAACTTTTATAGCTAAATACTGTGCAAGTCGTGCAGAATAAAAGCAACTAAATTAATCTTTTTGCCCCTCGTAATTAACATGAGTAAGTTTGCCTCTCCCATTTTAGACTATAATAATCATGTCCTACCTACCCTAGTAGCAAACACACTGTGGCCCTGGACGGGGCCAGACTGTGTTTGCAAGTCTGGCCCGGAGTGGGCTAACCGACGGGCTCCCGTCGGTTTAGGGCACTGGGCTTTGGTCTGGCCCCGTGCGGGCTTCCCATGTTGGGCGCAGATCGGGTTTTGGACGGGCTTCCCACTTTGGGCTCAGATCAGTTTTTGGACGGGCTTCCCACTTTGGGCTCAGATTGGTTTTTGGACGGGCTGAAAGTGGGTTCAGATCGGTTTTTGGATGGGTTGAAAGCGGGCTCAGATCGGTTTTTGGACGGGTTGAAAGCGGGCTCAGATCGGTTTTTGGACGGGTTGAAAGCGGGCTCAGATCGGATAATTATGGGTTTTTAGAATCTATTCAATCATTCTCCAATGATTTCTTGTATTTGTTGAACCAGATATCCTAGGTCCCAAGGCATAACCATACTCTTCCTACCCAATAATGGAAGTATCAAGCAGGCCTATTATCATCAGGTTTGAGCCACATGCAGCATAGACAAGTGTCTATGGTGCACATTGGCCTTCAAAGCCATAGTTCATACCTACATGGGGCACATGAGTCTTATATTAAGCAGATTGTAATGCCACAGAAATAGTGTTTACACTGGATAGCTGCTTAGAGAACCTCCTTTTCATCAATCAAATATATAGTCTATCTTATTTCCAAACTGTGAGAACTCCTATTTATTGTTTCCTATTCTACATCACTTTAACATTTTATTGTAGTATTATGTAATGTCAATTTCATCTGGTTTTGTTGGAAAACTCTAGATATTGTATAGTAGTGACATCTGGTGTCAATCATCAGAACTACTAGACCAGTTGCCCTGTCCAAACCCAACCTCAGCCCTCATCGGCCCGGAGTGGGCTAACCGATGGGCGCCCGTTGGTTTAGGGCACTGGGTTTTGGTGTGGCCCCAAGTGGGCTGCCCGAATTGGGCTCAGAACGGGTTTTGGACGGGTTTCCTGTCATCTGGCCAACATGAACCCAAAGCGGGTAGCCCTCTTTGAAACTGATCTGAGCCCAAATCGGGCAGCCCGCTTTGAAACTGATCTGAGCCCAAAATGGGCAGCCCGATCGGGGCCACACTTCAGGCCAGCCATCTGCCCAACATGAAACCCAGCTCGGTTTTGCCCGACTTCAAACAGCAAATCCGAGCTAAAACCAAATTGGCCCCATGCGGGCTTGCTACTAGGGTACCTTGTCTAGTTCTTTCTCTAATACCGATACTAAAACGCAGCTAATTTGCTTGTGCGCAAATCCAGCCTTTCATTACCAGTTACTATTAGATCTATATGAATTTACCTTTTATCTTCCAGATCTGTCCATCTGACAACTGCAAAGCAGGTGGTATATCAAGACTGAAAATGGACGGTAGTGGGGTTACAATTAAGCAGGAGGTGAAGAGCAATGGTAAGTAAGGGGCAACAAAGAGTTTTGAGTTTTCAAGATTTTAATTTGGCACAAGTTCCATTAATAAATAACGTCTCTCAAAGGAGCTAGCCAAATGAAAGGGAGTCCAGTGATGAAGTTGTAAATGAAGTATAATGGTCGATCTCACATGAATAACATGCCTGTATTTATAAGCTGCGCAACAAATCCCATCACTTTCACTGCATCACAGATTATTACATATATTTCACATTAGTACTGTTTGTTAATGCTATCTGTTTTCCAAGTAAACTCACTACAACCCTCAGCTGTTTACGATAGGCCCACACAGTATAATATAAGTTGGCTGACAGTGCATATATAAAACATATTTCAGGTGAGACAGTTATCAAAAGGGAAGACGGTTCTGGACTGTTCGGCAATGTGGCGGGCGGACCAGTCATTGGAGGAGCAACGTGGTCTGTGGCCATTAACGATGTGATTGTCATCGAGGACAGTGAGTCTGAGGATGATGATGTGGGATGTGGTTGTAAGGATGAGATTCTTCATAACACACCAACACCAAATACCCAACACCATAACACACCAACACCAAATATACAACATCATGGCACAACAACACCAAATATACAACATCATAACACACCAACATCTAATGTCCAACACCATAACACACAAACACCAAATACACAACATCATAACACACCAACACCAAGTATACAACATCATGGCACAACAACACCAAATATACAACAACATGGCACAACAACACCAAATATACAACATCATAACACACTAACACCTAATGCCCAACACCATAACACACAAGCACCAAATACACAACATCATAACACACACACACCAAATGCACAACATCATAATACAGCAACACATGCACAACATCACAACACACATACACCAAATTCACAACATCATAATACAACGCATGTACAACATCATAACACACACACACCAAATACACAACATCACAACACACCAACACAGAATATGCAAGATCATGATACACCGACACCACATGCACAACATCGTAACACGCAAACACTAAATATGCAACATCAGAACACACCAAGACCAGTTGCACCACAACCCACCAGACCTAATATTTTCATGGCTTTAACACAACAGTCCTCTTCCAGTCTGCTTAGATATCGTTACACACGACCACACCATATCTCACAATCTACCCCAGCAAGTCCACAATGTGCACAAAGAAAGTGTATCCCAGCTTCAGCTGCCCCAGCTGCAACTCAGATGCCCATTGCTGCTAAAAAGTCAAGGAGAGATGAAACATTATCAGATATCACAGTAGTGTGTAGCACAACTGCTGCATCCGCCCCAACATCACAGACTGTAACAACCTCCCAGCACCACTCAGTGGAGAAGGTAATCTTACACCAAACCCCAAGCACAGTTATCACAACAGAGCACAATTATAATACAAATAGAGTAATTGTACAGGAGCACAAAACCACCACAGCGACAACATCATTGCACAGCAGACCAGCAGTCTCTACATCAGAATACAACACCAATACAATCACAACATCCAGCCACAACACCAGTACAACAGCAACACCACAAAGCACCACTGTTGTCCATACCACAGTACCAACTCCACCTGGGACTGCCAACCTGTGTCCAGATAATGTGGCAACATATCCCACAGCAGGTTCTGTACCCCCTGTACCTGATACTACACTGTCAGACACCAGTAAGGAGATGTCCCAAAGTGATGAGGCCGCCTCCCAACACTCCACACCCCCGTCACAGGGCAGAAAGAGGAAGAATGTCAAGAGCAGTGGCAGAGGGAGAAAGAAACAGAGGGGAACAGGTAAATATCATGCGTTGGTCAATCAAAGCCAAAATCCACTGAGTGTTTTATTCCTGAGCGAACTTGGTTAATCAGTGCAAGGGTATGGGTTACATATCGATATCCTTCCAGCCTACATTGGCTTTCCAATGTTCAAAACACGTATTAAAACAGCGGGAGTAGAATTATGCAAGAACCTTAAAACAAGCTTTGTGATTTGGAGCATTTTCCAAGCAGAAGCCAATTCACAACAGCCAGCCTGAAATCAAAAGGCGCACCTTCTCAGAAGGAACCCATAGCTGCTAATTGTGGTTACTACTTCAATTCTTATATTTTGCTCATTGTATGTCTTTAAATTGACCCTCTAACATAGTCTATATATATTGTTTCATAATGTCAACGCATTTAGGCCAGTTATACCTTATGTATTTCTGAGTGGGAATATATTCTATAACCTCAAATATGCAATAACCTCAGTGACATGATTGTATTTCATGAACCATAAACATAATAAAGAAACATGTAATATACTCACTGCAGTAATAATTACATTGCAGATGGTCATTATCCACGAGACTGCACGCAAGAAGATGCATCTTCAAATGCAGATAGTGAGAACACAGAAGCCTATTGTGATTCAGAATCCACCACCATCCTTGAAGAGGAAAGGGTTCACATTCCGTACCTCAGACAGAAAAATAAAGCCGGAACAGCAGAAGATCATATTTCGTTAAATACGGATATTCGTGAGATCGTATTCTCTTCAAGAACGGAAAATAAACAGAGCAGTATAAAGGTCACACCTTTTGGTATCCTTGTTGAGAATGTTAAATTGAATCGCGTATCCTATGATTGTTGGCTTTGTCTTATGAAATTTGTCAGTGACGAGGAGTTTTTGGAGCATTGTGATGGAATGGACCATAAAAACAATAGAAACCGCGCAGTGAAAGTGTCGCTGTTGGCTTATTCGCGACAAAATGCTAGGTTAAGCAAAGTAAATCGTGAAGCCAAGGCAAAGGCTGCGGTTAAAAGCTCAATAACTCCTGGGAATGCCACAAGAATGAAACAACAACCAAAAGCTCTAAAGGAGCATCAGTCGGGGAAATCTGCAGCAAATTTAGTTAAAGCTGAGCTATGCACTCCATTGAAGATCGTCCTTAAGAGGAGTGATGTGGACATTTGCAATGAACATTCCCCTAAGAAACAGCATGAAAGTCCCTCAAAAAAAGCAAGAAGCCCAGTTTTGGTTGATGACCATTCACGTTCACCACCAGTACATTTAGAAGACATGCCGACCCAGGACCCATCCAGTACCACACAAAGTGGTGACGTAGACACTCTATGTGTACCTGCCTTGACCAGCTCACACACTCAGAGAGCAGCTCATCTGGACAGTTTCACAGACGAGCAGCTGTGGAGTGAGCTGCAGCGCCGCAAGGTGGCGTATGAGTGTGTGTGTGGGATGTCCTTTAAGGACGCTACAGGCTACTTCCTACACAGCGCCTGTCATAGCACAGGTGACGCCCTGCAGTGTGACCAGTGCGGCTACAAGGCTACAAACTTCATGACTTTTCATGCACATTTCCTCTTGCATTACAGGAGGTAGACTTGAACCAGTGAGCAGTTTCTAAATTGATATCTTTCTGTGATTTAGGAAAGCAAGTTTAGGGCCTGTGTATAGCAGATGAAAAACATCATTTTAATGAGGACGAGCAATATAATATATATAATAAGGTACCTGCCCTATGATGTCATCTAAATATAAAACTAAACGACATTGAAATGATTTTAAAATGATGACAGTATTGCTTGGTCTGCATAACCTGAGGATGTGGAAGTTAATATTTTAGAAGGTATTGTAACGGGTCGGTGAAAACGTCGAGCCCCACGGGGAATCGAACCCCGGTCCCTCAGCTCCGAAGTCGAGTATGCTACCGCTGCACCACAGGGCCAGCTGACATCTCACCGCTCCGCTACGGTACCTGAGCTAACCGGCGGGCAATGCGCTCTCCACGCACGCTCGGGCTTCCCCGAGCGATACGTGCCCGCTACATTACTCCCCTTCAGACTTTTGCTAGGTCGCCTCTGTCAACCTAGCAGAAGCTGAAACCGCTCAGATACCCAACCCAGGATGTCCCATCCTGGTCACGGCACCAGTGTAACGGGTCGGTGAAAACGTCGAGCCCCACGGGGAATCGAACCCCGGTCCCTCAGCTCCGAAGTCGAGTATGCTACCGCTGCACCACAGGGCCAGCTGACATCTCACCGCTCCGCTACGGTACCTGAGCTAACCGGCGGGCAATGCGCTCTCCACGCACGCTCGGGCTTCCCCGAGCGATACGTGCCCGCTACAGTATACTTGGACAACCTGTAAATTTGTGAAATTGTGATTATAATACCATCAGCTTCACAGCCAGCGAGAGAATTGGTGCCGTAACAGCGTTTGTCTTTCCCAGAATACTGCATGGTGGGAATTTGATACCAAATCAGAGGTCATTTCATAATTCTAATAGGAAATTAGAAGAAAAATAATCAAAAGAGGCGCGCAGTAATGAGAGGCATAGGTTTTCGTATATCGATTAAGTTATGTTTAATTGTCTCAGACGTGCTGAAAGGTTGGATATATGTAGGCTAAAAGATGTGCAATCGGAATGGAGGCAGCGCTTGTTAGAGCATAGGAGCGCTTATTAGATCGAATACGGTAACTGCTGTCTGACGTATTAGACCTGGCACTAGTCTCAGAACACTATGGTATTGGCTTATATTATGTACTATGTGGTATATTTGCAAGTGCCCTTATTTCAACAATTTTAAAATAGAAATACCGATACATGAATATGACATTATATAATGTTTGTGATTAAATCAAATCAGGATGCTATATGTTCTGTGTTAAAATCGTTAATACATTGATTAGCGAGAATTCCATTCTGTGGATGTGCGTTCCCATTGTTATACATGTACAAGTATAATTCATTTAAATATGTTTATAGCAAGTGGTGCATAATATTATGTCAAGTAGTTGAGAATGTTGGTTGAGATTTGGACCAGTGAAAGATTTAATGAAAAAGTACAGGGATTATGAACACTTGATTCTTGGTTTAACAATGCATGTCAGCATTTGCTGATTTCTCAGAAAAAGCTCGTGGACATTGTACTTTATCTAGCTATTATTTGTATTGGTCTCCACATAGTTGCTTATTCCAGCGACTTAACTTTTCTCAATTTCCCCGTCTGTGCCTATATATAATACTGACGGTAAAGGGACCAAAAGTGGCTGATGTAGATCTTTGTGTGTGAATCTTTTGAGGTGAGTTCTCCGTGTGTCAGGCCGTTAATAAAGTAGCCTAATCCAAAAGTCAGGCCTCCGCTACTCCGCTGTGTCTATTTGTATGTTGTACCAAGAAGCAGGCACCTGTCGCCCTCCTGACATTACATAAGGTATGTTGGCTATTGTCTACCCGGTCACCTGGCGTTTGAGGTGTTTTAGGTATTAAAAAGGAACTAGGTTAAACGGATGGTCCTGCTCTTGACTTCATTTATCCAGCATCTCGTGGGATATCTGATATCACCCCTCTATATCCACTGGAACAGGTGTAGGCCGGAATTAGGTGCTACCGTGCCTTTGTCATAAGAATACTACTACTTGGTATGTGCAGTCTGGCATATTGTAGTCTACGGGTACATGTATCAGAAAAGAATAGAAGAGCCCTCTGCCTCTGCTCTCCTGTGTTACGAGATAGTATAGCTTATTAAACAGCCCCTAAGAGCAGATCTTGTATCTGGAGTCAGTGTCCATAGCACCCTTCCAATACATACACAATAGTAAGGGGTCCCGCCAACTGCAGAGGGGTAATTAAAGCAAAAGGCTAATGTCTACATAATGTACAATGTACACCCGGCCCCACACTCATCAGCAGGATCCACGCGCCATCAGCCTGAGAATAATTTGTGGTTGCATGCCTTCGAAATGAGAAAAGAAAAAGGGTTATTATTGATTATTATTATAATTGAAAACAATTGGTACTATTTTCGGAGAAAGGCCATTGTGTTTTTACTAAGGGGCGTGCCTGTCATTCATGACTACCGGTAGTCACATCTAGTTTGACGTCTGTAAATGGAAACTGCTTCTGGAGCTGCGTATGCCGTCTTTGTTGGGGGTTGGTCGGAGGGAGGTGTAGATAGGTGTACATGTATTCGTATAATTCAGCTTATGTGTTAAATGTCAATATATATATATATATAAATACGCCTCACGGCACCTGTTGTCATGAGGGGTAGGGTCTTAGGACAGCTTAAGGTGTGCTATTAATGGCCTAGTGTGGGGCGCGGTTACACAAGACGACAGGTGGTTAGAGCGACATGGGATTTACTCCGGTGGGCGGGGTGCATGGTAGGATCTAACATGTTATGCTCACATGTTATAGGGTGTTGCCACCCATTGGCCCACAGTAGATCTAAATGGTAGGATCCAGGAATTTGGAAGGGGGTTGCCCGCTATTGGAAAATCTTTCCTTTATGATGTATGGACCAAATTTTACATCAAATGGTGGAACGTATATGCCACGATCGTCCTTTATCTGACATTCATGTGCCAGACCTGGCCATCCTGGCCCCCATAAGCTCATACAGGAACAGAATAGAAATTATTTTGTTTAATTAAGATGAATTCATTATGCATGTGACCCCATATTTCATTATGTTTTCAACATGTTTCTAATGATCATATAAATGCATGCCTGCATTTTCATTGGATATTGCTGGGGGATTTTTTTCTGTGGGAAAAATATAGAAAAATATAAACGTAAAAAGTAAACGTCTAAATCCGCCATTGGGCAGGGATAGTGTCAGATAGGAGTAACCCCGGGGAGTAACGGAGTCACACAATTCCAGGCGCACGGTCCAGCGTCACACCCCATCCTCCTACAATCAATAGGTACGCGTGTCTGTTGTCTGGTTACGTCATAGGCGGGCGGCCAGAGACTTGCCCAACGCTCTTTATTGTAAAATGTAACACTTCGGTCCTACTAGTAGTTGAAATCAAGGAAAAGTTAACAACAACATAACGCAACGTACGATCACTGATCCGGTCATAGTCATGTACCCTTAATCGTTAATATATTTTGTATACATACACCATTGTAGTAAAGTAATGGCAATGATTATTATATAAATTGTGAGAGTCGGGATGCATTTAATTCTAAAATAATTAAAACTAAAACGCTCTTTTGTTCCCAACTTTTCACAGCCACTGGGTGTCTTTAACTAAGGGGCCAACTGAAGTATCATGACTTCCCTCGGTCTCGTGCTCCGACTGTGACCAGGGTAGAGAAAATACCAATCCGGGGAATAATATTTATTCGTATTTAAAGTTGGCGGCATACTAGTACCCTTTAAAAGGAGATATCATGAGCTAAAAAAGCCTGATAGTTTTATGGGAATCGCTTTTCAAATATTACTTTATATCCATAATGAAAATAGTAAATAAGCTCTAAAAGCATTGTATTCCAAAAGAAATAGTGATAATTATGAAAATTCAGTTTTGTTGATAAATAACCAAATAAAATGAGATCTCTGAGTCTTAATTTGGTCCTAGAAGAAATTTTTACAGTCAGTTTTTTTCAGTCTTGAGTATCTGATGGGATTTGTCAAACAATTATGACAATTCTCTCCCATTTTGTGTCATGGAATGGTTTCCATGGCGACCAGAAAGAGTCTTATATAAAAAGTAGAAACCGTTATTTTTTTTCATTCCAATTATATTGGATGTTAGCAGTAAAGCAACGTGATTGTTTATTTTCGTTTTAACCCAGACTGCCATTGGGGAACACCTACATATCATAATTAATAATATTATAAAGGACTTGCCTACCTTCTGTTTGTACCTCGATTATAAAAAGGCTTTTGATACCGTTTCTCACTTAATTCTTATGAAAAAATTAGCAGCTTTAGGTCTTGGTGAAAAAACTCTGAAATTTTTTACGGATTATTTAACAAATAGGAAACAGCGTACAGTAGCCAATAATATCACTTCTAACAGTAAAACTATTACGTATGGTGTTCCCCAAGGGTCAGTAATGGGGCCTGTATTATTCTCCATATACATTAACTCTCTAGCTAAAGTTGCCATTTTTGACATAACTTTATACGCAGACGATGCGGTCATATGCACATCGTCAGTGGATGCCATGGACGATGCTCTTTTGAAAGTATCGGCCTGGTGTGTCAATAATAGCCTGACTGTCAATGCTAAGAAAACGCAATGGATGGCATATAATAATATTAAGAGAGAAAAACCCATATTTGTGTTAAATAATGTCATCTTGGAGCAGGTTGATGTATTCCCATACCTTGGTCTCTCACTAGATCCTGAACTTAAGTTTTTAATCCACAGGAAGAATACTGTTAACAATGTAAGACATAAAATTATACAGCTTGGGAGGGTTAGAAACTATGTAAATGAGGGCACAGCACTTGATGTATACAAATCCATGGTTCTACCCACACTCGATTACGTTGATTATGTATGGGAACGGGATAACAAGGGAGAGAGTCAGGAGCTACAATACTTACAAAATAAGGCCCTGAGAGTTGTATATAAAGTTAAATTAGGAAAAAATCCGAGGTTAAATACTGCAATGTTACATAATGAAAGCAATTGCTGCCACCTTATTGACAGACGTGATATGCATTTATTGTCCTTTGCTCACACTTTATCAAAAAATCCTCTTCTTATTGACAATAGGAATTTACCTACTCGTAGGAATCAGGGTCTAAGACTCACTGTTATTCAATCACTAAAACCGATTGTTATACGTAGTGTAGTGTACAGAGCCATTTCTAGATGGAATCAACTGAAACCTGCTTATACGTTGATAGCAGACCTATCTGCTTTTAAATTAGCCATTAAGAAAAACTACAGAGACTGCTTTATGTAAATAAGCAAACTATCATTTTTTAGAAAGTTTAACATCTTTCACATTTTGGAATGTCATATCTATACACAAACCTCATCTCATCTCATCTCATCAATGTAACCTCATGTGCGATTCAGGCGACATACAGGACTCACTTATTCTCAAACATGTGTGATACTACAGATATATTGGTAGCCATACTGTAATATTATGTGACTTATGTAAGATATTTCTGTAACTGAAAGGGCCCTAGCGTAAAAAACGCAATGCGCGGTAACTAGGTATAATGCATTCTTGTAATTGTATTATTTTAACCCAATAAAACACTTTTAAAAAAAAAGTTTTTTTTTAAACACGACTGTGGTTTGGATGTACGAATGTAAACCTCAGAGCAGCAGTAGACACCGCCCTCATCAGCGCTGGATGTTGAGTAACCGTTTTTTGTGGCCTAACCCTTATTCCATCAGAAGTAAAAAGTAAGACTGGCGGACTGCAGCCAGTCTATAGTGCAGCATGGGGTGTGAGTGTGGTGAGTATTACCCCCTGTGTTACTACCCCGTTGCTGTGGTCCTCCTCCTCCCTCCCCCACTCACAGGATAACCACCAGCGCTGCTGGACGTACGTATAGGATACATGTAGGAGCTGTATGATAGGGGCAGGTACACCACTCCCCACCACCTACAGTACCCGGCTATATCACCAACAGAACACATAGGAGCAGCTCAGGTGCCTCAGCATGCAGCTCACCTTCTGGATATCTACAACTGTCACATCCCTCAACACGAATGTTTTCATCCCTCCCATGCAGCCACTAACTGCACATACCTTTGGTCGGGACCCTTGACGTGTAAAATCAACAAATTGACAAGAGCCTGTTTTACCATTGTGACAAAGGATAAGACTAATTTCTTAAAATCAAAAATAGACAATTCGCACAGTAACTCCCCATCTGGGGCCCTTTTGGCGTGAATAGCAACCAGGGCAGTAAACACCACTGACTTCTGGGCCACTGGAGCAAAACATAGGATGCCGGAGGTGCTTCTTGAGAGAAGGCTCAGTGCGATACATGTGTTCATATATTTGTTTACTACTACAGCCCTAGTAGCAAGCCCGCATGGGGCCAATTTGGTTTTATCTCGGATTTGCTGTTTGAAGTCGGGCAAAACTGAGCTGGGTTTCATGTTGGGCAGATGGCTGGGCTGAAGTGTGGCCCCGATCGGGCTGCCCATTTTGGGCTCAGATCAGTTTCAAAGCGGGCTGCCCGATTTGGGCTCAGATCAGTTTCAAAGAGGGCTACCCGCTTTGGGTTCATGTTGGCCAGATGACAGGAAACCCGTCCAAAACCCGTTCTGAGCCCAATTTGGGCAGCCCACTTGGGGCCACACCAAAACCCAGTGCCCTAAACCAACGGGCGCCCATCGGTTAGCCCACTCCGGGCCGATGAGGGCTGATGTTGGGTTTGGACAGGGCAACTGGTCTAGTAGTTCTGATGATTGACACCAGATGTCACTACTATACAATATCTAGAGTTTTCCAACAAAACCAGATGAAATTGACATTACATAATAATACAATGAAATGTTAAAGTGATGTAGAATAGGAAACAATAAATAGATGTTCTCACAGTTTGGAAATAAGATAGAGCATATATTTGAATGATGAAAAGGAGGTTCACTAAGCAGCTATCCAGTGTAAACACTATTTCAATGGCATTACAATCTGCTTGATATAAGACTCATGTGCCCCATGTAGGTATGAACTATGGCTTTGAAGGCCAATGTGCACCATAGACACTTGTCTATGCTGCATGATTGTGGTTCAAACCTGATGATAATAGGCCTGCTTGATACTTCCATTATTTGGTAGGAAGAGTATGATTATGCCTTGGGTTGATTAGAATGACCTAAGATATTTGGTTCAACAAATACAAGAAATCATTGGAGAATGATTGAATAGATTCTAAAAACCCATAATTATCCGATCTGAGCCCGCTTTCAACCCGTCCAAAAACCGATCTGAGCCCGCTTTCAACCCATCCAAAAACCGATCTGAACCCACTTTCAGCCCGTCCAAAAACCAATCTGAGCCCAAAGTGGGAAGCCCGTCCAAAAACTGATCTGAACCCAAAGCGGGCTTCCCGTCCAAAACCCGATCTGCGCCCAACATGGGAAGCCCGCACGGGGCCAGACCAAAGCCCGGTGCCCTAAACCGACGGGAGCCCGTCGGTTAGCCCACTCCGGGCCAGACTGGCAAACACAGTCTGGCCCCGTCCGGGGCCACAGTGTGTTTGCTACTAGGGAGTACATCACTCATGTGAATTGTTGTACTCCAGCTGAATACTATACCAAGGATGCACTACGGCCGCCACTTCATATTAGGTACACAGAGACAATAAAAAGGTAAGTCGGCACACTGGGTTTCTATAAATTATATTAAAAAAGCGCTGATATTGGTTTTTCAATGTCTGACCGACCTACCTAGTATACCGTCGATTGCTTTACCTGTGTTACGTGGGACATCTCACCCCTTAGTCTCGTATGTAAAGAATAATATATTTATATACATACATATAGATTGCTGGCATGAGCCAAATGTTATGGGAAGATGGGAGTGCAGTCTACTGCTTGCAGATACCTCTTTTTGGAGGGCTCATTTATCTATATTATTTAGCCAGGAATTCCAACTCCATTTCATAGGGGAGGTCGTCGGCATGTCCTCAACCCCACCTAACCCTCCCCTCCCCATCACGGCCGCATGCTCCCCCTATGTGACTGCAGATGGGTCAAAAACGACCTGGCGACCTGGGTTGTTTTGGAGGCGACTTTCGACCTAAAGCAATAATATAAGCGACCTGGCGACTTTTGGAAAGTTTTAACAATAGGTTAAGGTGTCCAAAAAAGCGACTTTGTGACCTGGACCCCTTAATTTCGGCGACTTTCCGACCTCAGGGGGGGACCCCTCTGCACCCGCTCTCCCTATCACGCCCATGCAATGGGGGTCAGTCAGTCCCTCCTGCTGCATACCGTATCATAGGGATATCCAGTGCAGAGAGCTGTCACATTCACAATTTCCCCCAAGAAATATGCATACTGTTAGCTATGATGGATAGTTGAGATACATCTGTTTAAAGATTAAATGGGTCCAAATTACAAGTAGTCCCAGGAGTTTTGGTTAACGCTTAAAGGTCTTTCAATAGGAATGACCCCTATGGTGCTATCTATCAATCCCTCCAGGCATTTAATATGAAAACTGTTTAATAACTTTTCTTCCTCCTCCTACATTCCTGAATAGCTACCTGCCTCCACACCCCTACAAAGACAATTAAGACAGAGCTCTCTTTTAGGAAAATAACTGGATAAGAGAGGTACCGACCGATGTGAAAGTAAGGCACATATTATGAATAGTGACAGTAGTTCCTTAATCCAAATATCCTCAAACAATACACTAAGGCCAAATTAAACAAAAAAAGTGTGTTTCAGGCTACCCGACCCTACCTAGCAAAAGAGGCCCGACCCAAGAAATTTTTGTCCGATTTTGAAAAAAATAGTTTATTTTTTAAGTGATTTTGAGGCTATTTTAGGGTCAATTTGATAAGTCTATTAGTCAACGCCATAGTCCGCCAGAAACTTTTATCAAATTTTGAAAAAACATCATTTTTGGCCTATTTCAGGGTCAATTTGATAGTATATGAGTCAACACCATTGTCGGCAAGTCAGCACTGAGGTTTGCAAGTCAATTTTTTCTATACTTTTCAGTCCAAAGTAAAAAAAAAAAAAAAACTTGACCTACCCTATACCTAAATGTTCAGACTATGTAACCTGAAACACACCTTTTATTGTTTTTGGGCTAATCTGCTAATATATTATTATCTTCCCACATCGGTAGAGCAGTGTGGCTCCAGAGGGGTCAAAGGGACCCAGGCGACCTTGGCTGTTTTCCAGGCGACCTGGTACACTCATTTTTAGCGCCCTGGTGACCTTTGGACAACTTTGGTCATAGTAAAATTGATCTAAGACAGCGACTTTGTGACATTGAGCTCTTAATTACGGCGGCTTTCCGACCTGAAGGGGAACCCCTCTGCACAGTACTAGTTCCGACACTTGGCATTGTTACTTATTTGCTACACACCTCCAAACATAGTCAGGCCATTAGCCCCATCACGTGTCACAGACTATGATGGACATAGCCCCATGGAGTTATATTACAAACATGTCCTCAAAAGAAGGGGACGTGGCTACGTTTACATGAAGGTTGTTGCAATGTTGTGCATATTCAGTATTATTACGACGCAGTGCCGTAGGAGTGGTTTTTTGACTAGTGGATCTAGTATACCCGCTCTGGTATGTGGAGGTGGTCCATAGATGGCGCTATGTGGTAGGGGTGAAGCTTCCTACACGTGTTTACAGAAAACAATGGGGGGATGTCAGTACCAGGACCACCAGGTGTCGGTATAAGTATTGGATCTGCTCTTGTTCATATATGATACGATCCAGACTAGACTTCCAGATAGATTGGGACAAAGAACACGACTTAGTCTAGTTAATCTCCATGTATTCCAGTGCTTTGTAATTTTTTATCGTAAGGTCCGACAATTTCATTCTAGGTTATGTTCGCCGGTCGATAAAAACTGCAATCCTAGGAATTGACTGTGCCAATTAGGGTTTGCAAACACCCAAGATATATGTCTTTCTATATAACAAACTTGTATTAAGGCCAAATTTTTAAAAAAAGGTGTGTTTCAGGTTACCCGACCCTACCTAGTATAACAGGGCCGACCCTGGAAATTTTTATGCAATTTAGAAAAATTGTTTATATCTTAGGTCATTTTGGGGCTATTTAGGGGTCGATTCGATAGTTCACGAGTTGAGACGGTCGTCGCCGAGTTGGCATTGAAGTTTGTGAGTCGATTTCTGGGTACATTTCAGGCCAAAGTAAAAAAAAAAAAATCTTAAAAAAAAAAAAAATCTGACCTACCTACCCTAGATTTTCAGACCATGTAACCTGAAACACACCTTTTCTTTTTTTTGGCCTATAATTAAAGATGACTTGAGTTTTGGAAATTTTCATTTTTATTCCCTTTTGGCCCCAGAAAGTGACATTTTTCAAAATTCTGACTCATATATGAACTATATAATGCCCCTGTGAGGGAATCTCAATAACAATGGTAGAGTAGTGATGTGTTGAGTTGATATGTGCCTGGGAGTAGCCCCCTGTTATTTTTAGGGCACCGTGACTATATATATGTTATCCTATAGGGTGCTGCATGTTTAGTTTTACCATCCTATCTTTTTCAGCACCCTTTTATATGGCCATAGATTCTATACTTGAAAAAGTCTTATAACCATGATATTCCCACGGGATCTAGTAACAGTTGCCCCCACACTAATAATCCATGTTAGAAAGGTTTCTAAATCAACAAAGTCAGCAATACAAACAGACGAAGCCTAACAAGAACCATGTCAGAAGGATTCCTTAAGGAAAATATAGCAGATGACAATGAAGATCACCGGAGGCATTACAGGACCAAAAAATCATATTCCTTAGCAAGATATAGTTGTTAGGGGTAGGTGTCATCCATGGATTATACCACAGGTTAAATGAAGTAGTTTATTTTTTATTAGTAAGGGTAAAATAGTCATGATTGCCTATAACAAACACTAACTGGATACCAAAAATACCATTTTCATACAACAAATCCTTTACAGTGCATGCAGCATTGTTATTACCTTCCTGCAAGATTGTTTGCTTTTATTTAGTCACTCTACATTTTTTCTTTTGCTACAGGTGAAGTGAACTTATCGTGACCCTTTATTTCGCTGGTACCCACAGGCGCCTCCAGCAATAATAGACCGAGGAGCAGCGAATACCCTTTATCTAGTGGAGAAAGCTTGATTCTCACAGTAAACTCCTCTAAATCAAATATCATGACTTCAGTGCATTTAGATAACCATTGTATTCCAAAAGATACACCTTGTCGGGATAGACACATGCTCTAACGGGTAGAAATCATGAGACTTGTATATGGAGCAATCCTTCTGCCACGAATCTGCTCTTAGAGCAAACACAGAAACCTTTGCCACCAGGAGATCTGCACCATAGACATTGCCCCAGAGGAATAGTTACCTTGAGTGCATAGACAATACATTAGGAGGGTTATCCTATCTCTTGATGAAAGAGCTACATTCCTACTTTTCACCTCTAGTCTTGTCATCCTGAACGAACAAGATGTTTTCAGTCCTGTTAGTCACAGATAGCAGAGGGGCAGGTCTGCCAACACGGATAAAAGCAGCGATAGACAAGCACAACCTCGACATTCACTTCAGGTATTTGATGGAACCCAGTAAAGGATTGAGGGGACTGGGGGACCTGGCAATGGGTGAACTCTGGACCAACGATTATGACCTAGTCATCATTCATGGAGGATTACATGACTTAGTCACTCTGGACAGGAATGACTGGATAACGCCAAATTTCCAGGAAGTACAACACACTCTGGATTCACTAACCAATATTCTAAAGGAAGTCAAATGCAATATAACTCACGCTGAAACCCATGTGGTATTTTCTGACATGGTTGGAGTTGACCTAAATGCATACAACAACACAGAAGACTGGTACATGTCTGAGCAGCAAGTTATCAATGAGGCAATACCTAGACTCAACCAGGCTATATCAGATATCAACAAGGAGTATGGACTCAGTGGCCCAATTATTGAAGATATAATCCACCCAGTATCCAAGGGTAGGCCATCCTTTGACTATTTGAACTTGAAAGATGGTGTTTATGCAACTGAAGATACCAAAGACCAATGGGTGCATAGGATGCTACTATCCATTGACAAAAACAAGGAAGCCATCAGAGCCCGGGGTGGCCAGAGGTAAGTAACCACTTTCACGAATGATGACTTCGGCATACCATAACATCAATTGCCAGACCCGTAATCTATGCATACTTCATGTCAGCTACTCATGTCGGATCGGATCATGTTGATTAGGCCAATATAAAAATAAAAGCTTGGTTTCCAAGCAGTAATATTTTAATTATCTTTTTTTTGCTTTCCACTTTTTTAGGGCCCGGTTTAAAAAATAGGGGGACCCGGCACTGTTTTGCTAGACCCGGTCGGGTGACGGGAAACAAACCTTCTTTTGGCCTTGGTTACTCACTGTGTTCTATAACTCATCAGCCATTATTTTCATCATCGAAATTCATTTTGATCAGTCATTTCAACCCCTATAACTTAAGCACGATGAGTAATTTGTGATGTAAGTTCAATCATACAGCTGGTTCCACATAGTCTAATAAGTTGCTGACGACGTCTACATCTATTGATTCTTTATTATATCAACAGACTTACAAGTTTATTACTGGGTCAAGAGAGAAATGCTGTTGACAGGGCACAATATATCGATGAAGGTATGTGTTGTTGAAGACTTTTATACCAGTCTTATATGGCTCACTCTCACCAAATGGATGCAACTTAAAAAGTGGCCATACATGATCGGTGGCCGTACATGATCGGAAAATAACAAAATCCCCCTTAGACCCCATGTACTCCGCTATTTAACTTATCTAACCATACCTACTGGCTGTAATATATTTGTGGGGAGTTTATTAGGAAAAGACATGTTCCAAAATATTTATAGGGGCCAAAAGGAGAGTGGCTAAATGTACAGCCGATCATGTACATCACATGACGTACATGATCGGTCTGGAATGTCATGTAAAATTTTCTTATCACCCACTGCTGCACATGTCTTTGATAATTACATGTTAAGACATACATCATGCATTGTACACCTTGCTATGATTGATTTATGTTTTAAACATGGTCAGAAAGGAGCCAAGAGGAGAGTGGCTCAATGTACATGACGTACATGATCGGTATTGAAATGTCATGTAAAATTCTCTTACTACACGCATCTATACATGTCTAACATCTTACATGTCAAGACACACATCATATGTACACCTTGGTAAGGTTTAATTATGTTTTATAATGGTCAGAAAGGGTAAGGCAGTCAATAAATCATCGATCTCATGTACGTCACCGATCATGCACGTCACATGACGTACATGATCGGTATTTAAATGTCATGTTAAATTCTCTTACTACACGCATCTGCACATGTCTAACATATTACATGTCAAGACACACATCATATGTACACCTTGGTATGGTTTATTTATGTTTTAACATGGTCAGAAAGGGTAAGGCGGTCAAAAAATTACCGATCATGTACGTAACCGATCATGTACATCACTGATCATGTACGGCCACCGATCATGTACGGCCACCGATCATGTACGGCCACCGATCATGTACGGCCAGTTTTTAGTTGCATTGGCCTGGTGAGAGTGAGCCATATGCTGTTTATTATTTTGAATATTAGTATATGAGAAATGGGTTCTCTTGCCGATCCCAAATTCCAATAAGCTCTGTTTCTTGTTTAAGAGATATTTATATCTAATAAGCCTAGACAATGTCCTACGTTTTCAAACATTTGGTCACAGTTCAATTTGTAATCTTAGACTGAAAATAATGTTTCAATGGCAATTGCAAAGTGCAAGGACAATCTAGGCCCTCAAACTTTCTTTTTATATTCCAAATATCTTTCAAAGCTAGAAGACGGGACTATTATATCATTTCAGCTATCACAAGGGAAGAAGAACACAAGATTCCTAGAGAGATTGACACCTCCACAACCTTTATAACCACCAAAATCACAGTCCCCTCAGGGACCCAGGCTACACAAGCATTAGTTGTAGAATCAGAAGCAGCTGGGCCAGCCTTCACCCCAGCATTTAAGAATAGACTAGATACCACCAGAGTAGTCTCCTCTACAGAATCAACAACCGCATCTTTAGTCATCTCAAGAGCCAATAAACTCCAAATGACGCCAAGCATACCTGTCATCAACCCAGTATGCAGATCTACAGCTGTTATCCCTGTCTCTACAGTTAGCCCCGTATGCAAACCAACAATAGCAGCTATTAAGCCTTTGGTCACCACAGAATGCCACCTTAAAAAGACAATTGCTGATTGTTCAGTTACCTCAGTATGCAAAACCAGAGTTTCAGCTACTAATCCTTCAAAATCCTGTCAGACAATGGTTGCAGCAACCACTTCAGCCACCTCAGCAACATCAACAGGCAGTTTGTCTTCTGACCAGTCAGTGCCTCTCCTTCTGCCAACACCCACTGTATCCCCAGGCACCGTATCAGGGAACAGCACACCCATGCCAAGTAACAGCACACCCTTAATTAGACAAACACAAACTGCAACATCTACTTTAGCAAAAACACAAAACCGCACACCCACCACATCACAAAATAGCACAAGCAAGATGTTCTCAGTTCTGTTAGTTTCAGATGGCAGAGGTGTCGATCTACCGGCACGAATCAAAGCAGGCATACAGAGGCAGAACCTTGACATTGATTTCTCATATGTGATAGAGCCCCAAGCAGGGTTAAAGGAACTGGGGGAGCTGACAATGAATCAATTTGGGTCCAGAGATTATGACCTAGTCATAATCCAGGGTGGATTGAATGACATAATCACGAGGCACCAAATTGAGTTGATAAAACCAAACTTCCAAGAAGTATCCCATCTTGTGCTAGTGGTAACCCACTTTCTTCAGCTTGTTAAAAGTAGAATCGCAGCCAAAGCACAAGTAGTATTTACTGAGATGGTTGGAGTTGATCTCAATGCCCACAACCACACAGTAGGCTGGTACATCTCTGAGCAGCAAGTTATCAATGAGGCAATACCAAAATTGAACCAAGTTATAAACGGTATCAACAAGGAGGCAGGACTCTGTGGCCCAATTATCGAGGACATAATTCACCCACTGTGCAATGGTAGACCATCCAGTGACTACCTTAACCTAGAGGATGGTGTTCATGTGAATGAATATGCCAAGGATCAGTTGGTGAATAGAATACTACAATGCATTGACAAAAACAAAGGAGTCATCACAAAAGCAGCCGCGGACACCAAAAAGTAAGCACTTCCAATAATTTGGTATGAAGAAAATTATTATTTGAGCACCCTCATCGTTTTTTGGCAAGCTTATATCATGTGCTGAACATTTACAAGCTAGCTATATTTCATTTTAAAAGATACTATTTAAAAATGAGTCTCAAGATTTGATTAGAATATCATAAGGTTGATTGTGTTGGCACAAAAGTATAACGTAATTTACTATTTCAGATCTGTACGTCTAGGATTTATTAAAGAAGAATGTGCAGATTTTGACTGTTGCTGCCAAGAAATAAAGCATGAGAGGGAGGAAGGTACTTGCCTTAATTTTGTTTTAAGAAAGACATTATTCTATGTTGCCTTGTAAGACAAATTTTACTGACCAATCAGAGCATGGAACAGATGACAACTTTGAAGAACAACTAGACATATACCTATCATAATAAAGTGGTTTCGGATCGCCAGGTATTCTTTTGTTATTGAGGTACAAAGGCCTGCATAACAGTAACTACTAAGCATTTAGACTATAATATATATGTTTGGTCAAAACTGTCGATAGAAAATAAATGATATGAGTATTTAATCCTAATTAATACTAATATCTTTTATGTATAAATTACAGATAACACAACTGAAAAACAACAGTATAACCAAGTATCTGAGATCGATACCCTCAGGGAGGAAAATAACATCTGTCGAGTGGGAATGGTGGACACAAGGTTGATGTCTGTCAAAGACGAGTTCATAATTTCAGATGAGACAAGCATAGCCATTAAAAGAGAAGCTACTGTCAGTATACCCAATACATCACCAGTCAGTAGACAAGCATCCACTTCAACACAAGGCAGCAGACCGGCAGTGAGTACAACACAAGGCAGCGGACCGGCAGTGAGTACAACACAAGGCAGCGGACCTGCAGTGAGTACAACACAAGGCAGCATACCGACAGTGAGTACAACACAAGGCAGCAGACCGGCAGTGAGTACAACACAAGGCAGCGGACCAGCAGTGAGTACAACACAAGGCAGCAAACAGGCAGTGAGTATAACACAAGGCAGCAGACTGCCAGTCAGCACAACACACAGCTGTAGACCTGCAGATAGTACAACACAAAGCAGCATACCTATAGCCAGTGAGAAAGAAGGAAGAAAACCAGTAGCCAGCATTACCCAAGACGGTAGACCTACAGGTGATATGACAGCATTCATCAGACCTACAACCAGTACAACACAAGGCAGTAGACCAATAACAACCAGAACAACACAAGGTCATCCACCTAGTGCCATGCAAGTCAACTCTACTATGAGTCCTGCACAAGACAGTAAGCTGTCACACAGTACAACACAAGAAAGTAGACCTACAGTCAGTATAACACAAGACGCCAGACCTGCAAACAAGACAATACCAGGCAGCAGCTCTTCGACCAGTACAAAGCAAAGCAATATGATTGTACCTTGTAAAAAACACAGCATCAATCCAACACTCAGTACAACACAAAACTGCATACCAACAGTCAGCATGACACAAGGAAACACACCTACACCCAGTACAATCAATCCTACAACTAGTGCAACACAAGTTACCAGAACTACAACTACAGGACAGAGCAATATACTTAGAGCCAGTACAGCACAAGAGTGGAGACTTATAGCCATAACGACTTATAGCCATAACAACACAAAGCAGAACACTTCCGACCAGTACTGCACAGTCCTGTAATCCAACACCCAATACAGTACAACGCAGCAGTTGGTCTATCGCCAGTACAACAGAGGGCATTACTCCTACAACCAGTGCAACACATGGCACCAAAGCTGCTCCTATAACACAAAGTAATAGACCTGGAGCCAGTATAGCACAAGTGGGAACACCTGTACCCATTATTGCAAAAAGCAGAACACCTACAAACAGTACTGCACAAACCAGCAATCTAACAGCTGATACAATGCAAAGAAGTAGACCTACAGTCATTAAAACACAAGGTAGTAAACCTTCAACAACTAGTAAGACGCAAGCCAATAGAGCTAGTACAATGCAATGTGGTAGATGGACAACCAGTTTGACATATGGCAGTAGACCTACAACCAGTACAACACAAGGCAGTAGACCTATAACAAGTATGACACAAGGCGGCAAATCCACAACTAGTTCAACACAAGCTATTAAACCTACAACAGGTACAATGCAAGTTGTTAGACCGACAGCCAGTTCCACACAAGGTGGTAGACTGACTGCCAGTTCCACCCAAGGTGGTAGACCTACAACCAGTGCAACACAAGGCAGTAAACCTGCAACCAATACACTCCAAGGTGGAAGACTGGCGGCCAGTTCTATACATGGTGGTAGACCTGCAGCCAGTTCAAAACATGGCAGTAGACCAACAACAAGTGCAACACGAGACTGTAAGTCTACAACCAGTACAATACTAGGTGGTAGACTGACAACCAGCTCCACACAAGCTGGTAGACTGACAACCAGCTCTGCACAAGGTGGTAAAGCTAAACTAAGTGCAACACAAGGCAGTAGACCTACAACTAGTACAACACAAGACAGTAGACCTACAGCCAATACCACACAAGGTGGTAGACCTACAGCCAATACAACACAAAGCAGCAGGCCTACAACCAGTACAACACATGACAGCAGACATACAACCAGTGCAGCACAAGGTGGTAGACCTACAGCCAGTACAACACAATGCAGCAGACCTACAGCCAGTACAACACAAGGTGGTAGACCTACAGCCAATACAACACAAGGCAGCAGACCTATGGCCAGTACAACACAAGGTGGTAGACCTACAGCCAGTTTAACACGAGGCAGCAGACATACAACTAGTACAACACAAGGCAGCAGACCTACAGCCAGTACAACACAAGGTGGTAAACCCACAGCCAATACAACACAAGGCAGCAGACCTACAGCCAGTACAACACAAGGTGGTAGACCTACAGCCAGTATAACACAAGGCAGCAGACCTACAACCAATTCAACACAAGCTGGTAGACCTGCAGCCAGTACAACAAACGGCAGCAGACCTACAACCAGTGCAACACAAGGTGGTAGACCTACAACCATTACAACACAAGGTGGTAGACCTACAGCCAGTACAACACAAGGCAGCAGACCTACAGCCAATACAACACAAGGCAGCAGACCTACAGCCAGTACAGCACAAGGGAGCAGACCTACAGCCAGTACAGCACAAGGTGGTAGACCTACAGCCAGTACAACACAAGGCAGCAGACCTACAGCCAATACAACACAAGGCAGCAGACCTACAGCCAGTACAGCACAAGGGAGCAGACCTACAGCCAGTACAGCACAAGGTGGTAGACCTACAGCCAGTACAGCACAAGGTGGTAGACCTACAGCCAGTACAACACAAGGCAGCAGGCCTACAACCAGTACAACACAAGGTGGTAGACCTACAACCAGTACAACACAAGGTGGTAGACCTACAACCAGTACAACACAAGGTGGTAGACCTGCATCTATAACAACACAAGGCATAGAACCAACAGACAAAAGGACAATCTCTGATCGTGCATACCCTCCAAGTCCTGTGTCAACGTCTAACACCTTGGTACAGCAGTATGAGCCTTTACTCAGCAGGTTAAGCCAAGAAATACCTACATCCGCACCTCAATACAATCTGTCAGCATACAGAATTCCTAAACGCAGTACATCCCAGAGGGACACCACTACCCTAGCAGAAATCACTCCTACATGCTGTATATCAAAAGATGACAGCACTTTACTGAGTGTTTCACAGTCTAGCTCATATAAAACACCACAAATGATTATTGAACAGAATAGCTCTCTAAATTCATCTAATTCTGGAAACCTGCAGAAGAGTGAAAATGATGAATCACATTCAGCAGTTTCAAATAACATTAGAAAAACATCCTTATGTGAAAAGAGAAAGGTGAACAGTGAGGCAAAAGATGCAGAGGATTCTGTGAATCCCATCTCCAGTACGTTTCAACAGAGCAGAAAATCTGATGGAGCTCAGAGAGAGATTCCACCAAATGATGTGTTTAATCAGGCCAAAAAAAGGAAATTAAATCCTGAAGAGAAGCTTGTCTCCAAAAAAACAGCTTCTGAGAACAAAGATGGTTTATGTACATCCAAAACTTGTAGGATTGGAAATGGGACCAGACGGAGTCACTCGGTAAGTGAAGGAGAAGGGCTAAAGGAACAAGTGAATCCTAGGTTGATGACACATCTGTTAAACAGCAACAAGGATGAATCGGATTCACAGCATTCATGTACGCCAAGACAAAGGACTGGTGAAAAGAGAAAAAAAATGCAAATAGAACAGACAGTTTCTTTGCCGATCACTAACAGAAAGGGGCCACACACAGATCTTGTAGAAATCCATGAGAATAAAGCACATGCCAAAAAGACCAAATCAGTAAGTGAGGACAGTAAGACTGCGGTTTCTCCCAGCTGTATGTCAAGAGCATATTCAGTTCAAGAAAAGGATGTCGGATCAAGCACAGAAGTGTATGCACGACATGAGTTCCAAAGAAGGAGGAGAGCAAGTGCAAGTACAAGTACAAGCAATGAGGAAGACAGGTCACATGAAGCAGATTCACAAAAACGCAGAAAAACTGCTAGCCACATGAATAGGAAAACTGTGAATGAAACAGAAACTGCCAAGGAAGCTGTGCAGGGAGAATTATATGAGTATGCAACTAAGGTCAGAAAGGAGCAAGCAGAAGACATCAGAGGAGGAGGTTCACTGAGCAAAGATAAAATTATATCAAATAAAGATGGTTCACAAAGGCAGGGACAAACAACCCAATCAAGGAGGAGAATATCAGAAAGTGGAACAAATGACCAAAGACCAGTGGATCCTAGCCCTGAAAGGCAGTACATGGAGAGAGATATACAGCGAAATCAAAAGTCAAGCGTGGACAAACAGATGAGAACAGTGCATCAGAGGAACGCTGCTGCTTATAATCTGTCCTCCAGGAACCAAGGAATACTTCAACGTAGTAAAGGTATGTATACATGAGACTCTTATAATTTTGTTGGCACCACCATTTTAAATTCTAATTAAGTTAATAGTTTTACATCATGCCTCAAGAGAAGAGTATAATTTGGTCATTTCAGAATAATGTAATTATTCTCCCTTATTGTCTTATTCTCACCTCTCAGAGCGCCGAAGCCCTTACACATTTTTCACATGTATCTACTTTTTATTGAGATGCCACTTCATATTTCACAACAGGTATGACGAGGAGATTTGTTGTGAAGCGAGGACTGGCATTTGTGAACCGTCAAGGAAAAACGACCAAAGGTATGTACGATTAAAGCACATTGTTTATACATAACACTACCTCGTATTAAATTTGTTTCTCCAAATTTCCTTCATGTACTAATTCTAAATGATAATGTAATTTCATATTACTGAATATTTTCATGTTGAAACGACTTGTATAAACCATTTTGAAATGAATCATGTTGCTATTATTTGTGATAAGTTTGAAATAATTTATCTTCAACTTTAACCAATAAATGGATGACTTATATTATTTTCTTAACAGGATGGAACTCATGGGTTAAAATTGTCACACAACATCGTCATTTGAACAGAGGTAAGAACACAAGAAATGTGAAGATCTCCACACGTATATATATACTGTAAAATGAGTGTTTTATGTGCATTTTAAAGTCTTGACTAGGTGCATTTACTGCATTCCCAAATATTTGATAATCTCCCATGCTGATCTATTTTAAACAAGAGGGCAGTTTTGAAATTTCCTAAATTAAGAAATGTAATTTTACAATTCGACCTGGACATGGACCGATGAGGAGTTCAGCTTTCGTTGGGGAAAAGGGATTTCCTAAACAATAATTATTGTTTAGGAATAACCAACAAAATGACATCTAAACCTCAGAATCTGAGCATTTAAGCTGAGCACATTATTGACAAAATATAGTAATGTCTAAGAGAATATTGTGCTTACAAATACAGGTGCTCATCAAGATTGCGTTTAGGTGTAATTTCTATAGGTCATACCTACATCTGTATTGGCAGCCATATGATCAAGCATGAAAGACAACACATTTTGTATTTCAGATTCATCAGACAAAACAAGTCCATCTGAAAATGACGAGATACAGGTGGAAATTTCTCCAACCCAAATGTCGACTTTATCATCAGAGGGAAAGAAAAACGAATCATACACAGATAACACTGTACAACAAATTTTCAAAAATTTAAAAAAACCGGGACCAGACTCAATTATTCTTATGTATTTTGACCTGGGGAACTCAAAAATAGCACTCAAAATTGTGTGGTAAGTCTCAGTTTTCAGATGTTCACACGGTCTTATTTGTATACCCAGTTAGAGCTTATATATACACTATTTGTTCAAAAAGTAGGAAAATGCTTCCTTTCATGTAAAACTCATTTTTAACTAGTTACATTATTGATATATTACTGATCTGTTATAGAAATAAATATTCTTTATGAAGAAATAGGTCCAAAATAACACTTTGAAAGATATAACTAGTGCTTAAAAAGGTCGCTTTGTCTTCCTATTGTATTCCCAATAAGGACCACCTCTGACCATATTCCAGCAATGTACCTGGCTAATGTTTCATCTAAAATTAGGTTTGATGGTCAAATATCCTCATACAAGGATACCTTTTAGTAGAAAATTCATTCTGAAAGGAATTTGCAAGGCCTGTTTTGAGGTTTGCGATATTGATGACATTTCCAAAATTCTAGAGCCAATATCCAATATTTTGACTGTGTCAATGGCTACCATGGTAGCCAGAAACTGGCATTTGTACCATTTTTGTCTACAAAAACCATTATAGATATAGAATTTTAATCCCGAAGATGTAACACCAATGATTTATCATTGTATTCTGCATAAAGGGTTATCCGAGCAAATTTCTGTCTATTTATTACTCTTTTTGGGATTCTGGCACTGGTGGGGTCTAAAAACAGTGATAATAGCTTCCCTGAAGGTACCTCTTGTCAGAACGGGTCCCAATCCTGATCTTAGTAGCTTAAAAAAATGTTATATCGCTTTAGGATGAATCTATAGATTTTATGGTATTTTTTCAATTAATATCGGCAAAATATCACTAATTTAGCTTCATAACAGTATAGAATCCTGTTTTTTATGGTATGATACCACTAAATATGCTTCAGAGTCATGTTATCTCTGCCAGGCAAACAAAATTGACAATTTGTTATGAATGCTGTCCCTGCTGTATATTGGTCGGACCATATATTCAGTAGTAGACCGACAAATAATCATGGTTGGAATATCTTGAAACTGAGACTTATGAGGCATTTTTTACCATCATTTTTGGATTCAGTGACCTCAAATTAGTCTAGTCAGGTAGGTCTGCCCCCCGTTTTTTTTTCGTCGTTGCACAGTGTAAGCGGAGGAGGCGAACAGATGATGAGATATCGAATTATACAAGAAAGCAGACATCTCCGAACAATAGCAAACACAGTGAACACGCAAGGGGTGCACAAAATAACAGGAAAAGCACCAATGTTGCAACTACAATAAAAAGGAGTATAGGAACACGTACCAGGAAACCTGTGCATCCGATGTGGATAAATTATAGACTGACTAAAGGTGAAAGGTTGAAAGTTTATAAAAGTATACCCAAAGCTCACAGGAAGCGAAGAAGGCGTGTGGTGGATATCAGTGCACACAATCAGTCATCGAGGACCCCCGGGAGAGGTACGTATGATACGTGGACAACAGCATAATTCTAACTGATTTATGATAATGATTTTCCAGTCTGAGTATATTGTCTAAATGACTCCGTAAACTCACCAATGATTGTCATGTTTTAGTCTTGAATTAATAGTTAGTATTTCAAGGCATTTTTATAGTTCCACGTTCAGTGTGTGGACATATTTTAGAATACATAATTCGAGCATTCAGTATAGGATGCCAAGGTCTGGTCTTGCCATTTCATTTGTGAGTTATGTAAAACAAGGCTCTTAGCTATGGCTAACCAGGCTAGCCACCGGTCCACTGGCAGGAGGCTGGGACAATAGCGCTCCCTGGTGTGTAAACTAATAACCAACACAATATGATTGAGAATTAAAGCTGCTATACCACTTGGCACTCTCAAATCTATGTTTTCTTCATTTGTATCTCAGACGATTGTATAACCCTTTCCCTATTATAACATGCCATTTATTTTGCCAAGGGATCCTTAATATGTGCAATACAAGACTCTAATTCCAACTACTATTTATATTCTGGTGGGCTTTGATAGTTTGGTGTTAAAAAATGACATCAGGTGGCAGCACGGAGTGGCCTGCTACCTGGAAGTCTTTCATTGCTGATCTTACCAACATAGTTTACTATTTCCTACCAGGAGGCAGCATTGAGTAGGCAATTAGCAGAGTGTTATTGTTATCCGGTATACAGTTGGTTGACTTCTATTCTCACAGGAGATATTTCACCTATTTCCATATAGAAAGAAGCACCCATATTATTTACAAATTGACCTGTCCATATATAAGTCTGTGTAGATTGCTGATGTGTTATAATCTAAAATTCGATGCTTGGAGCTAAAGCTGCTGCTTTAACATATTCTGGGGTTGTGACCTTGAGAAATCCTCTTTGGAGTTGACCTGACAGGAAACATACTATTGGATTAGCGATTGTAGGTCAGAGATGAACCAGAGCAATAAATATATTTATGTCAAGCACAATCAATAAATATCAGACTATGTTTCTGTATTTCAGATTCATCGGACAACATGAGTTGGGTGGAAGAAATCTCTTCAGATCATTTCACTTTCCGTTCACCTCACTCTTCCTTGGATATCAAGTATACAAGTATCGATCATGAAGCTACTATCTGGTCTGAGGAGCAAGTCAATGCAGGGGACCATGGAATAATCTGTGATAGATTTAGCTATGTCCCTGCTCTACGCCAAGTGAAAGGGGCAGCAACAGCGAATGGTCATTTTTCCCTCAAGATAGAGCATGAAAATTATGTAGCGATACTTCAGAAGCTTAAGGATAAACACTTCAATATTTCACTAACTCCATATGGAATACGTGTTGAGGAATCCGAAACCCCGCTGTACGAGTGCCGATTCTGCAATGTGAAGTTCACGAATATAGAGAGATTTGTAGAACACTGTGGTGAGGAAACACAATATCTACAAAGTGAAAGCAATGGGTGTGGCATGGAGAGCTCTTCAAAAGCAATGGAGAGATCGACACAAAGCTAAGAAAAAACAAAAACAGTTACAGCAGTTACAGATGGAGAAGGAAAGGCTTGCCCAAGTGCAAAGTCACTATCTAGATGCCAACACCTCCTCTGCAATTGATAGTCTGTGCATTCCACTCTCAATTGTCCTCAATTCTGCTGAGGTGGATGACTGGTACCTTAATAATCCTAGTTGTCCAACAAAAAGGCCACCAAAGCCAATGCCTACAGCTGAGCAAGATGAAACCTCCAATTCACTGGGATCTGAGTCTGACATTATTGAGTGTGAAGGTCAAACTGTCGATTCCCATCAAGCACTCTCCTTAGATGCTGACCATATCACTGAGCAGGGAGCCCAGTGTCTTGACACTTTCTCAGATGACCAGCTGTGGCAGGAGTTAAAACGGAGATACCTTGTGTATGAGTGCACATGTGGGTATGCTTTCCGAACCAGTACCCTTTTTTGCCTTCATCGTGGCTGTCATGATGCTGGTGTAATGACATGTAATTATTGTGGGTTTGTTGCAAACAGTTGGCATCAATTCCATGCCCACTTCTTGGTGCACGATAAACACAGATGAAATAATTCTGAATGAAGCGGGTGTTAATATTAAGTTAAGTGTACTTATTTCATGAGCAATTGCTGGTCTGCCATGTAAATATTGCACTGTAAAATGGTCCACTCACCTATTTTAATTGACACAGTTATGCCCAAATTAACTGTAATAGGGATCTAAGCTACATTGGAGACATGGGTACGGTCTGCATAATATTCATTATACTATTTCTAGCATTGATGATGCATATATTCCAGTGTGTTCTCATCATTCTATTCTTGCCTCATCGAACGAGCTTTAATGTGCTTATTTATGGATTATTTAGTGAATGTTGTAAAAATGTGCTCCATTGACATGAATCATGCGATATATGCATTTCATATAACATGTTCTTGCTATAATTATGATTTTAAATAATGTGAAAAAAAATTGCTCCTACATGTAGCTCATCCCTATGTGCTTATTTATGCATTATTTTAGTGAATGTTGTAATAATGTGCTCCATTTACATGAATCATGCGATATAATTATATGCATTTGATATATGTTCTTGATGTAATTATGGTTTTAAATAATGTGAAAGATAATTGCTCCTATATACTGTTCATCCCTTTGTGTTCAAAGTATGTTTATTGTATTATATATCACACGGATAATGCAGTCTCAATGCACGATTTCAAAAGGACACTTCTTGGCAAAATATATAAAAAGGCTCCTAACTATAAGTTATAATTATCGACAAAGAAATCAAAATGAAAACAACTTAAATAATTAGATATTATTGTAACTGAAATGAATAAATAAAGTCTTAAAACACCCATTAACATTATTCACCATTTACATCTTCATCTGCCCAAATAAATCTCTTTTTTTTTCAAGCCGGTCATATAATGCACCCGGTCATAGATTGCACCTGGTCATAGATTGCACCCAATCATAGACAAAAACATTGGCCCAAGTTGGTGAGACACAGCCTGTTACATGTATGGCCGCAATTACCGTAAATTCTCGCGTAGAAGCCGCGGCTTGTACGCGAGTCGGACTCAGCTTTCTTTTGATACCAAACATGCCTATATAGGGTGCGGCTTATACGAGAGTTTTTATTAGTATACTACAGTACCAAAATCGCAATATTCAGACCCCCTCTGCGGCTTATATAATTTGTCAAAGTTAGGGGTGCGGCTTATACGCGAGTTAGGCTTATACGCGAGAATTTACGGTATCAATGATATTATGGCTGTGTCTCACGACCTTGGGACAATGTTTTGTCTCTGACCGGGTGCCGTCTCTGACCAGGTACCGTCTCTGACCAGGTACCGTCTCTGACCAGGTACCGTCTCTGACCTGGTGTCAGAAAAACGTTTGTTTTAATTGTTAACCTATACTTATGTATATAAGGATTTGTAAAAACTTTATGTCAGTTGTTGTGTAATTATAATTAGCCTCCTGCTGTTGGTAGAAGATAACTAAACTCCCAAAGTGACATCCGGTCAGAGAGGGCACCCGGTCAGAGACGGCACCTGGTCAGAGATGGCACCCAGTCAGAGACAAAAACATTGGCCCAAGGTCGTGAGACACAGCCTTATATCTAAATACATGCCATACTTTTAACATATCATAATTTATGTGATGTGATCTGCTGAAAAGGACATACTGACATGTTGACAAGCATATTCCACCAAACATCGATATCAGCGTTGTGTTTGTTTGAGTTGTTTTATCATTACAATGATTTTTTTTTACATCATGTAATAATGTTAAGTAATGCTTAATGCTTTCTACAAGTCAGTTTGATCATAGTGGGGTTTATTACATGTTTAATAAACAGCTTTTTATACCACATGTTGATTGATTCTTTTTTTTTTGAAGCCCCTACTGGAGGGACAGGCACACAACGCCATTGTAGGCTGTGCCAAGGGGGAGGCTCCGAGGTGATGGTGATCGAATCTATGAGGTGAGTGAAGATAGAAAGCACGCCCCTACACTTTTACTGAGGCAATGGTTCTTTTACATCCGACACTACACAGGCATAGTGTCAGATGGACAGGCCTTTGGTATGCTGTATGTCAACCACAGCAGGGGGGAGTTCGTAATGTGACACAGCAGGGTGCTAGTGAGACTCGATCGGGGTACCTCCCACATCCGAGTCCAACACTCTGCCGCCTGAGCTACTCCCCACCCCAACCACATGTTGTGTCTACTGACGAATATATTATTTGATCAGGATAATAATCAATTAATGAGTTCATTAGGGAGTGGTCATCTTTTAACAATAAAGGGTGTAGCAGATGCTCGCCTGTAGCATACAGCATCTTTCTTGTTGGTTGGATCTCTCCGTAGGACTTCTTGTAGTATGTACCAGGCATCACCGATATCTCGGCTCCAGAGTCTATGTACCATGATAGAGTATCGGAGCCAGTTCCGAGTTTTATGTACCAGCCTTTGCTTGAACTCGATTTGTCGTCTGGGACGGATTTTGATGAAGCCGCATTTACTTCGCTCGTTACACTGCCGTTAAATACGTGCGACACTCCATCATCGGGTATATCGTCTCCCGACTCTTCCTCTGCGACTTGAGAAATCCACGCTCTTGAAACATGGCAAACTTGGGAAAAATGCCCTCTTATTTTACACTTCTCACAGGAGTGATCCACTGCAGGACAATTTTTCTTCCCTTTGAGGTGCTCGCTACCACAGTATCCACAATTGATTTTGTCACCAGCATTTCTCTTTTTCTCGGTTCTGCTCGGGTCCGGCTTCTTCTTGCCCTTGCTGTGGACTACGTCGATATTGGCACTCTTTGACTCTTGGAGCTCATAGCGCGTAGTCTCCTTTTGGTAGAGTATCTCTACTGTTCTCTCCAGCGTCAGCCCTGCACCTGCATCATAGAGCTTCGACTTTGCCGACTGGTCGGTACATAAAAATGTCAGTTTATTGCGCACAGCCTGGTCCATGTAGGTCTGTGGGAATCTGCATTCACCTGCAAACTTCTTGACTGTTAGCACCCATGACTCCAGAGTTTGAGATGGTCCCCTTTTGAGGGTGAACCAAAACTTTTCCCTTTGTAGCAGGTGGGGGTCCCTTTTTCCAAAATATTCTGGGTACTTTTGTAGCACAGTATCATAGTTATTTGGGTCCTAAGCTGGTATGGGGGCTTGTCCCTGGATCGGATTTGGACGTTGTGGGAGGAATACAAAACGGTCATAAATGTCTATCCCATGATCCCCAATATGATTCAGTAGGAGTCCCACCTTTTTTTCATTTGGCTCTGTGCTGGAGCCTGTGGCCTTGAGATATATCTCAAACCTTCTCTCCCACAGAGACCATGAATGTGATGGGTTGCCCCTCTCAATTCTGAGAGTTTCTGGGGGTTTTACACTGTTGGCAGCCATTTCAAAATTGTCACTGCTTTTAATGTAGGCCTACTGACAGTCAATATTATACACACAACACTCAACAGCTTGGGTCTTGGACTTGGTAAGATGCTTCTGGAGGATTTTACAAAAGTTTTCTACTCACAGATTCTTGAGTTCAGAGTCATCACATTTCAACACCAAAGTTGAGTGGCTCACTTCAACTTGGCACTTTTCTTGCTGTGGGCATGAAAGATGACCTGTTCTGACACCATGTGGCATCCTGCTTTGTTGGATGTCTTAATACTTTGTATTATAAGTGATAACAACTCTGAATCTTGTTTGATCGACCCTCCGGTGTATTGCATAACACGCACGATGCACAGACAATTCCCAGATGCTCAGTACACATATTTAACACCAGATTGGGCAATAGTAAATGTCCTCCTGATATATAGTGTTTTACCATACTTCTTCAGGGTCTCAGATCCTACTTAATGTATCTTACTCTATGGGGTTAACTAGTCAGAGGTAGGCATATCCCCCCAAGGAATAATGCAAGGGTAATGAGATCCAGTTTATTATATTGTTGTAGATGTTGTTATTGACATAGAGCACATACACAGATACACTTTCTTTATCATCGTAACCCTATATATATACTGATATGTATTTCAATCCAGTACAGCTAGCTCTCGGCTTGCCTTAACGGTCATATGGAACGGCCTTGATATCAGGCAAAGTATACATATGGCTGTCCGGCTGAATTCACCTATGTGAGTTCGGATTCATTAGTCACCGTCCATAAGCCTTAATAAACCTCGTTCGTAACATACCCAGTCAGTTTGCGTAATTCCTTGCGGTTATTATCAAGTATACATCATAAGTGTCGCTATTAATCGACACCAGTTCTCTCCATGACCACTCGATACTTTGATGAGCCGAGTACGATTTCTCCATACATTATACTCCAGGCCAATAGCAATAAGCACACTTCCTTATTGATGTTATTGTATCACCTATAACGCGATATCATGACGGAACTCCAGGTATAACATAACATTCCTTATTGTAGCATTGCAAACTCCACAGCTCCAGGTATATCTTAGAACCAACCCATCCAAGTTGGACAGATTACATTATATGTTCATATCCTACACACATACTCCTCAGGAGTTACTGAATAGTGCCCGTTCTTCTTGATCGTATAACAGACGCCCACTTGTAACTGACTCCTTCTCTCCCTATCCCCGGCTTATATCCTCTGTTTGGTACTTTCAGATCCTACCGCTTGTCGGCCTTCTACCATGCTCTGCCCATCCTCCTGCCTACGATACTCCCAGACCTGCGTCATCTCTGCTCCCATTGGCTGAGCTCTCTTCGCCTGGCTGTTACCACCGTTTCCATGTACTACTAGCACGGACCCGGTCGGCCCGGGCGCCCACTACCAAGCGTTTCCCGCTATCTACATGTATTACTGACCTGGATTCAGCCTAGCGGGGTCTCCCTACCAGTTGTTCAACACGGTCCCTATTCTGTGAGCTGCTCCCCTGGTTGGACCTCGAGCCCTGGTCACACCATGACTATACCCGACCCTGTCTCCTGAGCTTTCACCCACGTTACGGCTCTTGTTATTGGTTTCATTTACTTATTTGAATTTCTGTCTTATTTCGAGCTGTGCTTGTTTTATATAGCATCCCTGGGTGATTTTGCTCCCTATTGGCATTAAAGGACCTTACCATATAATCATTTCTACTTGTATGGCCTGTGTACCGATGCCATTCTGGTTATATACGTGTATAGTATTCCTCGTCTCACCCCTTTCCCTTATATTTCGGCTTACATGGACTGTAATATTATTTATATGGCTTTCCCCTTATTTCTCTGACTATACCCATACATACATATGTGGACAGTCGAGGGAAAAGGGTCCTCCAAAGATTAAACTCAATTATAAAGTTGAGGTCATCAGCTTTCCAGTGATATTATTTTGTGTTTCTTTTGAACACTCCTCCTGGATATTGAATCAGTGTCTTTGCTTTCTTAGATTAATGTTCCTTTTGAGAAATAATGCTTAGTGGTCTCTCAAATAATAAGTCCTTGACTTTGTCAAATGTTCTCCAGTAAACTGGTTAAGTAGATTAGTTTCTTTCAAAATAGAAACACCAATAAGTTGGATAAAGGACAAATACATATTTGTTGAAAACTAAAAAGACACAATTTGTCTCAAAACTTTTAGAGATAAAGTCCTTGACTTGACTTCATAGTCAAACTAGTAAATAAACTGTCCACAGTTTCCATTTCTTCAGTTCTTTCAAAATATGAATTTACACTTAGTTAATAGCATACACACTAGCTATTACAGTATAATATACCACAAATTAAACTAACCTTGGGAAGAGAGGTTTCCAGCACTTCATTCCCTTGTGAGGTTTTTATCCCTCACGTGAGGCTTTACCCCTCACTTCCCTAACACTGAAAAATAACCCCATAAAGCACTCAGCCCTATGGGCATCCACATAATGTGGGCTTCATCCTGCATCCACATAATGTGGGCTTCATCTTGCATCCATACGCAGTGGGCTTCATCTTGCATCCACACGCAGTGGGCTTCATCCTGCATCCACACGCAGTGGGCTTCATCCTGCATCCACACGCAGTGGGCTTCATCCTCATAATCATACACACACAAAACAATACACAAACCCCCCACACGTAGTACCCTGTAGGCTGTGACGACCTCCAAAAGCCTCTTCCCACACGTTGTACCCTGTAGGCTGTGACGACCTCCAAAAGCTTCTTCCCACACGTTGTACCCTGTAGGCTGTGACGACCTCCAAAAGCCTCTTCCCACACGTTGTACCCTGTAGGCTGTGACGACCTCCAAAAGCCTCTTCCCACACGTTGTACCTGTCATGTTAGCTAGTATTGCCGACGCGGGAACGCAGTCAGAGACGCTGCGCAGTAGTGACGTCATATTTATGTGTATTGAATAAATCACTTCCCGACCTACATACGGACTCGCTTGACGTGACATGGTGACTAGCGGTGGGATTTCATCAATCCCGGCCAGAAAAGGGCATATTAACATACAGTAAGCAAGCGAGATTGATGAATATACCTTAAAGACTGAGTAGGATTGATGTTTGTTGCATAAAATATTGCAAAACGGCAGATTCCTGCTAAAGTGATGACCGTCAGTGTGAGCGATAATACAAGGAATGAGCCATACCTACAGTAGGCTACATCCACCAGGTCCATAAAATAACAGGGAAGTCACAACATCAGACATCTAACAAGTAATAATAAAATATAGGTGTCAACAAAATCATAAAGGAAATCTTAACAACAGGGAACCACCAACAGTGCCTCTCCTAAAGTGACAGTGTGTAAAATTACATAGGCCCTAAGACTTAGCCTAGAAGGTGGAATCCCAAACAAAAAGTGTGCATACCAAAAGTGTGCTTTCCTAAAATTAAAATAAAGTGATAGTCTTCTAGCAGAGGGCTAACTGTAGTGAGTAGGCCTTAAAGCTATACAAGGATACCTACAAGTTTGAGGACGCAAAATAAATATGGCAGCCAAAATTAAAAATGTCCCCACCATGGAGTTTGCAGGTATTGGTGATAAGACAGAACAGTATGAGTTGTGGAAGCAACGAATGGGATATTTCACACTTACGTCAGGCAAAACAGGTGCGGCCCTGGTGCCATATATGCTTCAAGCTCTTGATGACGAAGGTCTAAAAATCTACAATTCATTTAATCTCACAGAAGCACAAAAAAAGGATCCAAAAGAGATCTATGCAAAGTTTGAGGAACGTCTCAAGATAACTGAGCCAAACTTCAGAGCAGCTCGACTCGACCTTCACTTCCTGTATCAGAAGGAGGGTGAGACTCTGGACACATTTTACACTCGCTACAGGGGTATATCTGTGAAGTGTGGGTTTACTCCGGATGAGGAGAAGGAGAGGTTTATCGAGCAGCTATTGGCAAGCACACCGATATCTGAGTTCCGTAAGTGGCTCCTTCGCCAGGATCCTGATGTAAAAATAGAGGCCGTTCTCGAAGAAGGACGGGATCAGGAGACAACAGAGAACACTACAATACACATAGATGGTCGCAAGGGGAATGCGACAACAACAGTGACGGAGGCAGTAGATGCTATCCGCCATGACAAACGTGGTCAACGCGGTCAGGACCAACACAAAATGCAATACAATCAACAGCGACGGCCAATGCGTGGCAGGTGCTTCAAGTGTGGTGGAGATCATGACAGAGATGAGTACAGCTGTCCAGCCTATGATTCTGAGTGTTACAACTGTGGGATGATCGGGCACTGGGGTAACTCATGTCAGTACAGAAGACGAACATCATCAGATTCAAGAAATAAAGATGGTCATAGATCCCAAGGATGGGGTCGTCAGGATGGACATAAACCACGCATTGACAATGTCAACACGAATGACACAGAAAATGGTCCACAGTATGACTCAGAAGATGGGTTTGAGACCATAGTGTACAGCACTCTTACGGTTGATGTTCCAGGGAACACAGGGAAGAGTAAGCGTCGCACGGAGGTATTTGCCGAGATAGGCATACAACCGCCCAACAAGAGTGATAATAAGAGACACATACTCAACATGAAGATAGACACTGGTGCGATGGGTAACACAATGCCGCTTAGGGTGTTCCGGAAAATGATGCCCGAGATGCTAGACAACAGAGGAATGCCAGATCTAAGCAAGGTTGCCAGTGCCAGGAATGCCAAGTTAACAGCATACAATGGTATGGGTATTAAGTGTTTTGGTGTGATAACTCTCCCAAGCAGATACACGGACACAGAATGGGCCAAACACAACTTCTACATCGTCAATGTTCCAGGTCCAGCTGTGTGTGGTCTGCCTATGGCTGAAGCCCTAGGCTTAGTGACAATTAACTGTCCATAAAGGTGATTGCAGACGGGAGATCGTAGGTAGTAAGTCAATACCAAGAGTGCCAAGCTTGTCAAACAGGAGACTTACAGTACTCTACAGTACGCTACCATGAAGATGTAAAAGACTGAACTATTACATTTTGTTTTATATAGGCCTATATCTATAGCCTACATATCTTAACATATATTCAAGAGACTGAAAAGTTATATTGTGGTTGATATTAACAGTGATGATTTTTTTTGTATGAAAGGGAGAAATACCTCCAATGTATGTGTATTATATCTAGTATGTGTTTACCATGTGTTTAATGCTAGATACCAGCCAAGAACTAAATGTGTTCTAATCAAGAGACTGTATATGCAGTCACCAAAGACTTACAGGAGAGACTAAAATACTATATTATGTCTAACATCTTTATCATCTACATATATGGTATACTAAAGACTCAAACGCTACCAAAGAGGATTGAAAAAAGACTCAACTATCATATTGTGTTTATATATCGACATATACTCAAAGGACTGAGTCGTCATTTTATGTATATTGTTTCCCACTTGTATAGAAAAAGGGGGATGTCATGTTAGCTAGTATTGCCGACGCGGGAACGCAGTCAGAGACGCTGCGCAGTAGTGACGTCATATTTATGTGTATTGAATAAATCACTTCCCGACCTACATACGGACTCGCTTGACGTGACAGTACCCTGTAGGTTCACAATAATACAATACACAATAATATACACTCATGCCATCACTTCACACATCATCTGTGTCTCTCACACGTCACCTGCAGTCTCCTGACGTCACTTGCAGTCTCCCGACGTCACCTGCAGTCTCCTGACGTGACCTGCAGTTACACACACCCCAAGTCGATATCCCTGATAACACATAGACATCCCTGATGACACATACTAGTGACCACAATACACAACAGCACATCGTACATGGTCTCCTGACAGCTGTTGCTGACCTCCCACGTCAGCTGTTTCCTGATACTGCTGACACAGCACTTTCTACGTCATCCTCACATGGATCTCTATGTCTAGCCACGTGCACTGAAAACCCAGAGCAAGGAGCCTAGTCATTATGACTACATAGGTAGTCATTATGAATAATGGCAGATGGAGTGGAGAATGGTGTATGAATATAGTCTCTAATTAGTTCACTTCTCAATGAGAGGCATCCTTTTCACATATTTGGTTTAGTCTTGACTGAACTAAGTAGCATTACTTGTTATAAATAAGTTGCCAATGGGTGAGAATGATTGCCCCAAAGGTATAGAGACCACTCTGCTCCCTGTCACCAGTGTATATCTCATGACAGATATAGTTATGCAGATATTAAAACCAGGTGGCAGTAGCGTGCCATAGGTAGCAAGTGAGGAATAGAATTGGTTCCTCATTCCGCGTGTAGACGCGGCATGGGGAGTCATTGATCACCTGGTGAACAGTTCATAAACTAATTCTGACGTCACTTCCGTCTTCTCCAACTTCTCTCATTCCATTTCAAATCACCACCAACTCTACATACCAATTTAATTTTGGTCTCCGGATATTCGCTCTAATATTCACCACATCCTTAAAATCGTCCAGGCACAGGCTAAGTATACACCAGTTACTGTGCTTCACCTGTGTTTTAAAAACTCACCTGGATTATTTAGATAGGATTGTGACGGATTATATCCGCCAACGTTGGTTTGAAATGGGACCCCCGAGCAAAGCCTCCCTGAAGGCCAAGAAGGGGACCAGGGCCGCCAAGCTAACAAAGCAGCCCCACAGCGCTAGGACACTCAGGAGTGTGAACAATGTGACTGTGGCACCGACCCCTGTGGTCATACCTGCCACACCTGTACAGCCAACGCCGGCCGCCAAGCCGGTGGTCAGGCGCGCTAAGCGCCGCCGCCATGATCTGACAGGTGAGGTCACCTTGCTCGAGCAAACAGCACATCAAACACTCCCAGGTGTCGACCCCGACACAACCCGAGCCCCAGACACTACAGCCAGGACCCTGCCTGACACTACTGCTGGTAACATGACTGGCAGGAGTAACAGGTCTAACACATCTCAAAGGGTATCCATACTGGAGGAAGATGTCGGGGAAATCAAGACGGAAGTACGTAGCATAGGAGAGAAGCTGGACATGCTAATCGAGGTGAACCTGGACGGCTCACGCGCACACAGCACCCCGAGGCGGGAAAAGTCAGCGCGCAGCGTCCTTGGTTACCAACAGCAGCAGGCGCGCCCTACGCGTCCCACCTACCCAGCCATCTTCGATGACACCGCCCAACACTGCCTCCCGACAGCCCGCCAGATGCAGCATGCACCAGGCGCGGGCGACTACATCAACCGGGAGCTCTTAAAAGAGCGCTACCAACTCCAGCCGACGGAGGGTAAGGCCATGTTCATTAATAGCCCATTCCAGACCCAATTCCATGCAAAGCCATACATGTATTTGGAAAGGGTGGGGTGCTATACACTACGCCAGAAGCTAGAGGCTAGGCCTACCCTCACCGAGATGGAGTATATAAACGCCCTATCACAGCTCCTCTCTAAGCCCGAGGCATACGACCCCAGTAACCTCCAGTTTATGCTGGAGCACCTTGCCGAGGTCACAAAAGACGCCAAGGAACGACATTGGCCGGGTGTCCGGTCATGGTCACAGACCGTCTTTGACAGCATAGAGAGGAATGACTACGGGTGGGGATCGTGGGGCAAGATCCAACAGGCTAGGAACATGTTATCATTCGCCCCGGCCCCAGCCAGCCAACAATACCGACCCCCATCTGCCTCAAACGCCCGGACACAGGTCCCAACACAACACCAGCAGGCCAACCTACAGGGTACACTGACGGCGGGTGAGATCTGCCAGGCGTATAACACCAAGCAGGGGTGCACACAGCGCTCCCACCACCCGTCGGCATACCACTACTGTACATACTGCCTGTCCAATGCTGACAAGCTGTGCACCCATTCATTCGTGAAATGTGACAGAAAATACAGGAACGAGAATGGCGGCCGGAGCCAGTTTGCAAACACACATCAGCAGCAAAAGACGCCCACCGACCAGCCACGTCCACAGCACACAACACAGTCAAAAAACGCCTAGACGGGTCTGTGGGCAGCACCAGCACAGCACACAGATCCGAAACCCCAACAAGTCACACAGCCCCTGATATATCTGAGCGGTCACGGACACTAGACCAGCTCAGGACCGTCCAGATCTACGATGTAAACAACAACAACCTCCCGCCACGTGCTCTCGGCGCACGTGGCCGCAACGATGTAAACAACAACCAGCCACGCGTGCGCATTGAAGTCGGCGCGCATAATGACGTCACCGCTGCGGGGATTCCCCGTCCCAGCAGCCCCCGCGACCAAGATGGCGGACGACGGATCGAAAACACGCCGACGCACCGGTCTGAAGCCGGAATACATCGACACCAGCACGAAATTGGATCAAATAACTCACAACCTGATCGATACATGCCCGGAGCAAACAACTCCCCACCGACTCAAGGTTCCCAGCCGGCTCTAACTCCAGCCACAGCGGCGCAACCACCGGGAAATACCCCACTGCCCGCGGCCAAAACAGACAGCGGTGTGAGTATTTCTTTCGATAACATCAAACTAGTCTGTCAAACAGATACCAATCCTGACAATATAGCAATTGATCCATACACATTCCAGTCCCATAGGCTCACACACTGGCCAGATATGATTAGTGACATTGTAAACAAAGATCTGTCTGACATATACGCCGCTGTTAGAGCCACAGGATTACCAAACGCCCTCGGCGCCCGCATCCCAGTCAATACAAAGCTCAATCTACCGGTATGGAAGAAAGAGCTATCAGACTCACACGACCACATACAACTCTTTGACTTTTTGACTTACGGTTTTCCCCTTGGCTACATAGGCCCGGTATCATCTTCTACAGATGTACCAAACCACTCAAGTGCCCTACAATACCCCAAACACGTCACTGAATTTGTAAACAAAGAACTCGAGTTGGGGGGTGTGTCAGGCCCATACGATCAGGCACCATTTAAACAATGGTCCCACATCTCCCCCCTAATGACCAGGGACAAGAGGGGCACACAGGAAAGGCGTATAATCACAGACATGAGCTTTCCTGCTGAAAAATCTGTCAACGCATACATCAAAAAGAACACTGTGGTGGGACACACAAAGACACATAGCCTCCCCACCATTGAGGCGGTCTCCCAAGAAATACTTAGACAGGGAAAGGGATGTTATCTCTCATCACTCGACATTAAAAGGGCATATAAAAACCTGACTAGTGATAGCTTAGACTGGCCTCTGCTGTGTTTCAAGTGGCAGAACAAATACTACTTGGACACTTCAGTACCATTCGGGGCCCGTGCCTCGGCCTCCCACATGCAGAGGGTTGCCGAGGCAATTGTACAAATGCTCGCCCGTCGAAATGTCTATGCAAAAATGTATTTAGACGATCTAATATTGGTTTCCCCTGACAGAGAGACAGCAGAGAGAGACTTCGCCACAGCACGCCAGCTCATAAAGGACCTGGGACTCCCAGAGGCCGAGAAGAAGGCACAACCACCAGCGCAGCTCGTCAGATGGTTGGGGGTGAACATAGACTCAGCCGGCATGACCCTCTCCGTCCCCCAAGACAAACTGCAACAGGTCAAGCAAAAAATTAGTAAGTTGTACAAGAGAAGATCAGTCTCACGCAAGCAATTTCAAAGCCTCATAGGTGCCCTCCTCCACGTGGCAAAATGCATACAAACAGCTAGATTGTTCGTGGGGCGCCTCCTGGAGGCCCTGCGCGAAGCCACAGGTAGATATGTTAAAATCACAGGGGAGGTCAGAAAGGATCTGGCCTGGTTCAACGAGTTCAGTGAGGGGTGGAACGGTGTAGGACTGATCACAGCCACTCACTTCTCACAAACCCTATATGTTGATGCATGCCTCACCGGGATCGGTGGATCCAACGGCAGATCAGCATATGCCGCTCAGGTCGCCCCACTCAGCGATAGGGTAGATAACATATGTTACCTCGAGGCGGCCAATGTCGTAATAGCACTCCATACCTTTGTCAGCCCGGCCGACAGGGGAGGCCACATACATGTGTACTGTGATAACGAAGCAGCCGTACAGGTTTTCACTACCGGTAGAGGAAGGGACAGTACCCTCCTCGACTGTGCTAGGGGGGCCTGGATGATACAAGCCATGTATGACATTGCCATAACCTTTGATCACATCCCTGGAGTACAAAACATTCTAGCAGATAACCTCAGTCGTGCCCATCTGGACGAAACATATAAGAACAAAGCAGCCAACCTAGTAGCACGTGATAACCTGTACGTCGTCAAACCATGTGACTTCTTTCTCAAACAAATACACCCTCGCATATCTTGCAGATCGGGCGCTAAACTGGCTACAGCAACGTGCAGCATCCCGCCAACAGAAGGCCCGGGCAACAGGGACCTTCAAAAACTGGAGGTCAACTATGACGTCATACCTCGCGTTCGCCTTCACCATGAAAATAGATCCGTATGCCCCGACGTATCAGGAACTCACCGCCTACCTGGAGTACCTGGCTCTGACAGTTCCATCGCCAAAGACTATTGTGAACAAGATCTCGCACATACGGGCCCACATGGCCAGTGCTGGGATAAATCTGGCCCCATTCAAACACCCCAAGGTGATGCTAGCAATAGACGCCATCAAGAGGGACAAGTCATATGTACCACGCCCAAAGCTACCACTCCCCATGGACTCACTACGCAGGATCCTAGCCCAGTTCAGCCCGGATCCCGAGGGGAGACTGCTAAGGGCCGTGGTGCTGACTCTCTTCTATGGCGCTCTAAGACAGTCAGAACTCCTACCTCCAGCAGTGAACAGCTACAACGATATGTACCACCTCACAAGAGGAGATGTCCGCCTCACTTCACAGTTCGGCATGATAAGAATCAAGGCCGGCAAGAACCTACAGCAACACGATCAGAACAGGGAGGTAACACTCCACCCTGTCATACCACCGGAGTACTGCCCCATAAAGGCCCTACAGACAGTCATACAGGACACCCCAACAAGGAGCAACCTGGAACCAATGTTCATGTTCCCGGACACTCGACTAGCCGTACCGGTAACATACATGAACAAACGGTGGGCCGAGGCCCTACAAAAGCTCAAAATCCCGACAGCCCCGTTCAGCTTACACTCCCTACGAAAAGCAGCTGCGACGGAAGCATCAAGGGCCGGGTGCACAGACCAGCAAATCAAAGACTATGGAGGCTGGGCCTCTGAGGCATACAAGGCCTACATCTACAAACCAGAACAATCAAAGGTTCAGTCGGCAATCTCATGTGCAATCAAACACAACTGACTTATCAAATCCAAAAACAATTAATCATACATTCAACTTTATTTTACTCCCACCTACCCACCACTCAAACATTTAACCATATTTGGCAGGTTTGGCATTTAATCAAATCATAATTCCATGTTTTATGTACCAATCATGTATTATGTTTTAATATTGTAATTATTATATTTGGTTGTCACTACTAAATACAACCAAAAAGGGTTTATTCCTACTACTACACAATAAACTTTTATCCTCCAGCCTGCCTTTCAAATCGTATCTGTTCTGGGATGATTAATGGGTTCCTCATTCCGCGTGTAGACGCGGCATGGGGAGTCATTGATCACCTGGTGAACAGTTCATAAACTAATTCTGACGTCACTTCCGTCTTCTCCAACTTCTCTCATTCCATTTCAAATCACCACCAACTCTACATACCAATTTAATCCCACCCACCCACACCTATAAAATCAATAGTTATATATACGTTTATACCACTCTCGTGTTACCATTTAATCAAATCATAATTCCATGTTTTATGTACCAATCATGTATTATGTTTTAATATTGTAATTATTATATTTGGTTGTCACTACTAAATACAACCAAAAAGGGTTTATTCCTACTACTACACAATAAACTTTTATCCTCCAGCCTGCCTTTCAAATCGTATCTGTTCTGGGATGATTAATGATGTGGCATAAGGTAGTCATTGGGATAACCTAGGACTTGAGAGTTGTCATTACTGATGAGTTTAGGTCTTCAAATGGACAATACCTAGATTAACAACCTTAAGGTAGTCATTCTGACTACCCAATTATTGTGACTACCTAAGGTCGTCATTATGACAACTTTGGTCTAAATGGCTCAGATGGGTAGTCACAATGACGACCTAAGGTGGTCACTTTGACTTCCTAAAGTTGTCAGTTTTGGCATTGTCAAAATGACGACCCTGAGATTTTCAGTGTGTAGGCATACTAGCCTTGCTGACACATCCCATGTCGATCCAAACATCATACACATAAACAAAACACAAACACACACGTCGTCACTGCACACACAATCATACCCCACGACGAGTTTCACTTTCCAAAGTCCCTTGTTACTTGTAGCCATCGTCACTTCTCTCCCGGGGTGGGCGCTCCCCCTCAGTGCCGACAGCACCACGCCACCTCACGCTGCCTCCCACGTCGTACACGTGTTACTCCACCCGGCGAAGTTTCACTTTCCAATCTCTCACTTTGGGCACTTTGCCGTCTTCAAAACGTGTTCCCTTTGCTGCTCACTCACTGTAATCTCCTGTAGGCCATATACCGATCTATACAGCTTCACACAGCATTTCCAACACGTACACTGCCAACCTGCTGGCATCGCCCCTCTCTCAGTGCGTCTCTGAGGCGTCCTCGCCACTGCTGCCTCCATGCAGACATCGTCACGGCATCGCCATTGCCGCCAGAACCCTTCTCCGCGTCCCCGTGTGCATCTCAATTCACCGACCTTCAAGTCTCTCAAAGTCGTACTTCCAAGGCCCATCCGACTTCCAATTTTGTCTACAACCTTCTTCAAACCTTCACCAACCTTCCTGCGCAGTAGATACCTAACTGGGCATCCCATAACCTGTAAACGTCGGTGGTTTACCTTGAATCTACTCAGAGGAAATATCAGATTCCATCTTGTCTGTAAAACCAGAGACCTACATAGAGAAGAATAAAAACAGCGGGGCCACCCTGGGTCCAGCTTATTTTCGATTGGTCATGGTCAGTAAATGTCCCAGCAGGTGGTATCTGCCCCCTCTCTGTAATGGAGCTGCTCATACCCCCTGGTGTGAGGGGGGCATCTTGGGATGTGATGGGATGTAAACGGCAATTTAATGAGGGAGCTGTATTGGTTTACAAAGGTATGGAAGGCCGGTGCGACATTGTGCCATTTGCTAAATGTCATTTGCTGAATGTAGACATTTGCTAATTGCCATTTGCTGAATGTAGTTACATGTATTTTCTAATTGCCATTTGCTGTTTGCCAATTGCCATTTGCTGTTTGCCAGTTGCCATTTGTAAGCTATAGTCTCAGCTTGTAGGCCTACATATCTAGAAGCCTATATCATAATCACCATTTTGTAAGGGATTTATACAAAATAAAGCCTATCAAAGCTAGCCTTTCTAGTAAAAAATAAACAACATAAAGTGTATTTAATTATTAGGTACTAGCCCTTCCTATAGTCAGATGGACAGCCTAGACTTAGTAATAGAACCCTAGCCTAGGAACTGCTGACCTCAGAATAGGCAACTGGCAACTTCCCATACTAGCAAATGGCAATTCTAACCATCAAATGGCAATATGACAACTGTCAATTGACAAAATACTCATTGGCAAATGGCAAATGACAAAATGGCAATCAGCAAATGGCAAAATTGCTGATTGCTGATCATATTGAGCAATTGGCAACCTTTCTGGCAATTGGCAACCTCAAATGAGCAAATGGCACCCTCAAACCGGCAAATGGCAATTGGCAACCAGCAAATGGCAACTGGCAATTAGCAAATAGCACAATGTCGCACCGGCCTTCCATACTATGGGACAGTGTAAGTATACATACATATGTGGGAGGAAACCTAGGGATTGTAGAATGAACACAATTGGTCCAGAAGATAAATTAAACAAAAAATGAATAAAATATGATCCTAGAGTTACAGCACTGTCAAAGAAGAGGCAATGTGAAGATAAGCTTTTATACTTTTTGACCAGGTATGTGTAGATGAGCTCAAATTCAATTTTATATTACAGATACAGATTAACTGCAGAAAAATATTTTATTCCATTACACTTGGCAGGTTTTTCTTGCTTCTTGTATTAATCCCATTTGAGGTATTTGGACCAACTATATATCACTAAAACGCCTGGTTTATATTCTCTATGCACAGGAAGCTTATATATTTGACTCTAAGTTACATTAGAATTGTGTTCTGACATTCTCAACTATATAATATACCCAGTGAGGTCTGATAGGGGTTCCCAAAAGTTGACTGTATATATGGTGAATTTCTGGTTATAACATAGAGACCAAAGGGAATACCGCCCAGGAGGAGGTAGGGCCATAAAACCTGTGGCCCTGGTGGACATCTCTATGATATGGAGAGGGTGTGAGGGTCATTAAGGGCCAAGAAAACTTTCAGTAGTGCCGCCCAGAGGGAGTTACAGTTCTGTTCTATGTAGGTCTTTGGTAAAACGGACGCCTCAGAAGTGAAGTCATAGTTTAATGACGGAAGTAACATGAACGCTGGTACGCTGGTACCCGACAGACCATTTTCGCGCGTCGTCAAATACTCAACAATCCTAACTTTTTCAAACATTTGGTCACTGCTTTTAATCTTTAAATGGGATTTACATTCCGTTTTCAGCATAGAAATCTTTGTGGGGCCTGTAATCTTTATTTTCTAAAAAAAAATTCAATTTAGAATGAACATTATGTTTCCATGGCAACCAACAAGTGCAAAAACACCAATTTAGGCCCAAAAACGTTCTTTTAACATTCCAAATATGGAAGGTTTTCACTAAAGTTGGAATTTTCTAAAGTGGCTTATTGTATTCTCCATCAAAAAGTAGTATAGAACAATTTTTATGATATTTTGAACATTGTTGGCTATATGGAGCCCCCTGGTGGCCAAAGTTGGAACTAAAAATTCCCGCGGAGGTCCCTTTTCCCTTGTGGATCCACACATATATATATATATACCGCCCCTTTGCATATAATGACTTATACTCCATGTGTAGCCTTTAGTCAATAAATCTGTTTTCTCTCGTGTTCCTGCTCTTATCAGTCTAGCGTCTTACAGATTGAGAGTGGATAAATTTTATCCTCTTGTAAACTGATCAAATAGTGGCCGCCGGCCGAGGATCGCCGGTCCCTCGTCGGCCTGACGCCTGACTGTTATGTCGATTTCTACTATATAGGCTTTTCCCGCCCTGAGGCTGCAGCTGCTGCAGCGTACTGCGACAGGCGGGGGGGAGAGGGGGGCGGTAGATTTTCCCAAAAAACATTTAGCACTAATTTGAGTTTTTTTTAATGTTGGCCCACATATGGGTACCAGGGGCCGGTCATAGAGGTCACCCGGTCACAGACTATCAACTTGTATCCATTTGGTGAGACTTAGCCAAGATCACTCTGCTAACTCTGTTTGGGCGGGAGAGCACCGCCCGGAACCCAGATCGACGCCCCCCTTTCCCTCCCTTCCCCTCCCCCGGGTACCAAGGAGTCTAGATGCGTTAGTTGTAGCAAAGACCTACATAGAACAGAACTGTAACTCCCTCTGGGCGGCACTACTGAAAGTTTTCTTGGCCCTTAATGACCCTCACACCCTCTCCATATCATAGAGATGTCCACCAGGGCCACAGGTTTTATGGCCCTACCTCCTCCTGGGCGGTATTCCCTTTGGTCTCTATGTTATAACCAGAAATTCACCATATATACAGTCAACTTTTGGGAACCCCTATCAGACCTCACTGGGTATATTATATAGTTGAGAATGTCAGAACACAATTCTAATGTAACTTAGAGTCAAATATATAAGCTTCCTGTGCATAGAGAATATAAACCAGGCGTTTTAGTGATATATAGTTGGTCCAAATACCTCAAATGGGATTAATACAAGAAGCAAGAAAAACCTGCCAAGTGTAATGGAATAAAATATTTTTCTGCAGTTAATCTGTATCTGTAATATAAAATTGAATTTGAGCTCATCTACACATACCTGGTCAAAAAGTATAAAAGCTTATCTTCACATTGCCTCTTCTTTGACAGTGCTGTAACTCTAGGATCATATTTTATTCATTTTTTGTTTAATTTATCTTCTGGACCAATTGTGTTCATTCTACAATCCCTAGGTTTCCTCCCACATATGTATGTATACTTACACTGTCCCATAGTATGGAAGGCCGGTGCGACATTGTGCTATTTGCTAATTGCCAGTTGCCATTTGCTGGTTGCCAATTGCCATTTGCCGGTTTGAGGGTGCCATTTGCTCATTTGAGGTTGCCAATTGCCAGAAAGGTTGCCAATTGCTCAATATGATCAGCAATCAGCAATTTTGCCATTTGCTGATTGCCATTTTGTCATTTGCCATTTGCCAATGAGTATTTTGTCAATTGACAGTTGTCATATTGCCATTTGATGGTTAGAATTGCCATTTGCTAGTATGGGAAGTTGCCAGTTGCCTATTCTGAGGTCAGCAGTTCCTAGGCTAGGGTTCTATTACTAAGTCTAGGCTGTCCATCTGACTATAGGAAGGGCTAGTACCTAATAATTAAATACACTTTATGTTGTTTATTTTTTACTAGAAAGGCTAGCTTTGATAGGCTTTATTTTGTATAAATCCCTTACAAAATGGTGATTATGATATAGGCTTCTAGATATGTAGGCCTACAAGCTGAGACTATAGCTTACAAATGGCAACTGGCAAACAGCAAATGGCAATTGGCAAACAGCAAATGGCAATTAGAAAATACATGTAACTACATTCAGCAAATGGCAATTAGCAAATGTCTACATTCAGCAAATGACATTTAGCAAATGGCACAATGTCGCACCGGCCTTCCATACCTTTGTAAACCAATACAGCTCCCTCATTAAATTGCCGTTTACATCCCATCACATCCCAAGATGCCCCCCTCACACCAGGGGGTATGAGCAGCTCCATTACAGAGAGGGGGCAGATACCACCTGCTGGGACATTTACTGACCATGACCAATCGAAAATAAGCTGGACCCAGGGTGGCCCCGCTGTTTTTATTCTTCTCTATGTAGGTCTCTGGTTGTAGTTGATACTAGAGTACTAGACTCCTTGCGGGTACACCCAGTAGGAGTCACTGGGGACCCACCCGGCCGGTATGGCAAGCGATATGTTCACCCCAATATCGGAGTTTGTATTTCCGATTTCGGGGTTTCTAATTCCGATATCAGGGTTTCCAATTCCGATATCAGAGTTTAAAACTTCGATATCAGAGTTAAACACTTCGATATCGGATTCTGATATCGGAGTAATAAACTCTGACATCGGAGTAATAAACCCTGATATCAGAGTTAGAATCTTTGATATCAGAGTTAGAAACTCTGAGGAATTAGAAACCCCGATATCAAAATTAGGCCCTTATCCGATATCGGAATTAGAAACTTGAAAACCAGGAGAGAAGGTCATGTCAGGAGTAGTACCACAGTACACCCAAATCTGTATTATGGCGTGTTCCCTGTCAAGAAGAAGGGAAAAAAGGGAGAGAAAGAGAAATGAATTCTATTTTTCTTCCCATACTGGTTGATATAAGGACTGCTACGGGCTGATTATGATATTATGTTTGTGACAATGGGATGACACAGGAGGTGCCGGTAGAAAAGGACCGGTTTTCCTGTCTTGTTTCATTTTAGATTTAAATGAATTGATTCTGACAAATGAAGCCAAAATGGACTCTATGATTCTATGGCTAGAATAAGGCCAGATAATATGCTATCTACATAAACCAGTTCATGTTTCCTGTACTGTGATGACGATGGAATTATCCCAACCCCCTAAACTCTATGTCTTATTACCTCTACGATTAACCCAACTTGGTATTTCATACCGGCAGTTTAAAGGCGCACTGAACCCACGACGTCATTTGCGTACAAAACTCGGCAGGGCTAGGTCCTGAGCTCAGTGCCCCGGGGGGGGTACTCAATTTTTTTTTGACACGGGTGTGCGGCTGGCCCTTTGACAACCCTTACCCTTGGTGAGGGGGATTTTGGTCAGAAGTGACCCTTGGTGAGGGGGATTTTCGTCAAAAGTGACCCTTGCTGAGGGGGATTTTGGACAAAAGTGCCTAGGTTTTAGCAATTTTCCCCAAGGAGTCGACCTTGGTGTAAGAATTTTGGTCAAAAGTGACCCTTGTTGCAAAGAATTTTGGCAAAAAGTGACCCTTTTTGGGGGAATTTTGTTGAAATCTCCGAAAAGTGACCCTTGGTGAGGGGGATTTTGGTAAAAATTGACGCTTGGTGAGGGGGATTTTGGTGAAAAGCAGACCCTTGGTGAGGGGGATTTTGCTCAAAAAGTGCCCTTCCCAGCCGCACACCTGTGTATACAAAATATATGAAGTGCCCCCCCCGGGCTCAGTGCGCCTTTAAGACTAAATGTTATTTTTTGTTGTACCACCTCATCCATTTGTATGTATTCATCTGTTGTATGTAAATAGTGTTGTGTACTTACGCTACGACGGTGTTTACTACTGTAACCCATGAACGGCAGCACCTCTGTCTACTCTATATTGGTCTGTACAACATGCTATCCGTCCACGAGTCTACTACGACGTTTGTCGTACGTAATAAACCACTTCACGAATATAACAATGGCGACGACCACGGGATGAAAATTCACGCGGAGTAAAGTTGACAATCTTGCCTGGCATACAAAGTGTCTCTCCCTGCAGATGTCAACATAAGTTCAACAAAGGGGTAAGGAAGCCCTAAAACCAAAATTGGATGAACTGTCATTGCCCAAAAGTGATAAACTTTGTTGTGTAAAGTGAAGTCCCTGATACTGAAAGTAGACTCCAGATCCCAAAAGTGAAACTGAAGTCCATGAAAGTGAAAGTAGATCTCTGAAACTAAAAGTGACTGTGCATTTGTGTAGGCTAGGCCCTATATCTACAAGTGTTGATCTACAAATGAGTGACTCTGAAATAAGTGATCTTGAATCTGAGGCTGGGAGTCTACATCTAGAAACTATGGCTGAAGCTAGGAATGTTGTGAGTGCCATAGGAGAGTTTAGTCCCAATAAAGAAAAATGGGCTAATTATCAAAGAAGGTTTAATGCTTGGATGAGAATAAACAAAATCCAGGATGATGAAAAAAATTGATGCCTTCATATCTATGGTGGGACCTGAGGTAGTGGATCTTTTGGTTGCATTGTGTGCCCCTGCTGAAATTGAGACCAAAACATATGCCCAGCTAACAACATTGATTAGTAACCATTACACCTCAGGGTCCAACGAGCTAATCGAGAGCTTCAAGTTTGATGAGCGGAGACAGGGTGATAATGAGTCTGTCGCAGACTATATAGTGGCTCTAAAAAAAATCAGTATACACTGCGGGTTTGGGGATGAAGACCAAATCAAAAAGAGGCTCAGAAACCGCCTGGTTACCGGGTTGAGATCCGCTGCAATTAAGAACAGACTTTTAGGTTTGGGTGCAGGGTTGACATGGGAGAAAGCCGTAGACATAGGCACGTCAATGGACACGGCTTGCCATGGTAATCAGCTCATGGGGCCTACCCATGATGTCCACCGGGTTCAGCATGGGGGCTACAAGAACAAAGGAAAAGCCCGCACTAAAAATAAGTGTTATCGTTGTGATGGCGACCACGAGGGCCGGTGCCCATTCGAAACGGAAAAGTGTTTCAACTGTGATAAAATCGGACACATTGCCAAGGCTTGCAAAACAAAGTCTGCTCAAGGTCAATCTCAGTCGAGAGGTAGCTCACGTCCATACCGTGGCCGCGGAAGAGGTCGCGGGCGAGGCCAAGGCCGTGCACATTACGTCGATGACGACGAAAAACAAGAGGAAGAGGTCAGTTACGCATCACTGTTTGAAGTTAAAAGCGGAAAATACGGAGAAATAACAGTGAATGCCCGTGTCGAAAACAACGAAATGACATTTGCTTTAGACACGGCATCGGCAGTTTCGATTGTCGGTGAGGACGACTATAAAGAATTCTTCCCCGATTTTGAGTTACGCGAAGCTTCTATCAACTTAAAATCGTACACCGGACACAAAGTTGAGCTACTCGGTGAAATCGACGTCCATGTGGAGTACAAGGGTCAAAAGAGACAGTTGCCACTGGTGATCGCGAAAGGCGTCCGTACGCCGTTATTCGGACGGACCTGGCTAAAAGCCATACGTATAGACTGGGAAAATGTCTTCGCGATACATGCAACGCCCGTGGAACAGCTCCTGCATGAGTATCAGTCCGTGTTCAAAGGAGAGATAGGAGAGATAAAGGGCTTTGAAGCGACAATTGAGTTAAAACCAGATGCCACGCCAAAGTTTAAGAAGGCACGCTCCATTGTCTATAACCTCACAGAAGGTGTAAAGAAAGAGCTAAATAGGCTTGAAGAAAGTGGAGTTTATCGCCGCATTGAAAGAAGTGATTGGGCATCTCCAATAGTAGTGGTTCCAAAAGATAATGGACAGATGAGGTTGTGTGGTGACTACAAAGTGACTATAAACAGTGCGGTTGTCGATCAACCATATACGCTACCCACAGCTGAGGATATATTCGCTACCCTGGCTGGTGGTAGCCAGTTTACGAAACTGGACCTGTCTAGTGCCTACATGCAAGTGGTGGTGGAGGAAAAGTCAAGAAAGTACCTGACCATCAACACTTTGCAAGGACTTTACGAAGTTACTAGGCTTCCCTATGGGGTAAAGACAGCACCACACATCTTCCAAAGGATCATGGACCAGGTCTTACAAGGAATTCCTGGTGTTTGCTGCTATATAGACGATATCCTGATAACTGCTCCCACAAAGGATGAGCACCTAAAGCGCCTCCAACTGGTACTTCAAAGACTAGACAAGCATGACATCCGAGTGAAACGGGAGAAGTGTTCCTTCTTGGCTCCCGAAGTCCAATATCTCGGACATGTGATCAGCAAGGAGGGTCGTAGGCCCGTACCAGAAAAAGTGAGCGCAGTAAAAGACGCCAAAGCACCAGAAGATGTCTCAGAACTTCGCACATTCCTCGGGATGGTCAACTACTATGGTGGGTTCGTTAAGAATTTGTCCACAATTCTCGCTCCATTAAATAATCTCCTGCGAGATGACGTCCCTTGGAAGTGGTCAAAGGAGTGCGAAGGGGCATTCGGGAAAGTCAAAGACGCCCTTACCAGTGAAACAGTGTTAACACATTACGATGTGAACAAAGAGCTTCTCCTCGCGACAGACGCATCTCCTTACGGAGTTGGTGCGGTTCTGTCACACGTTGACGAGAACGGAGAGGAGCGACCAATTGCCTACGCGTCAGTGACTCTAACGAAAGCTGAGAGGAACTACGCCCAAATAGAACGCGAAGCGTTAGGCATTATCTTCGGAGTTAAGAAATTCCACAAGTACCTGTATGGTAGGTCATTTACACTGTTGACCGACCATAAGCCACTGACCAAAATATTGGGTCCGAAAACGGATGTGCCAACGTTGGCAGCACTAAGACTGCAGAGATGGTCTCTCATTCTCATGACCTACAACTATGAGGTCAAATATAAGCGATCAGAGGATCATGCCAATGCCGACTATCTGAGTCGGGCACCAGTGGACATAGCCAAAGAAAATATGGAAGCTGAAGTGAACTATTTTAGCCACACTGACAAGTTACCGATCAACGCCAGAGACATCAAAGAAGCGACCCGAAAAGATCGGATCCTCACCAAAGTGTATGAATTCACCATGAATGGTTGGCCGAACCATGTTGACGATGATGAACTGTTACCATTTTATACCAGACGACACGAGCTATCATGTGACCAAGGATGTCTTCTGTGGGGAATGCGAGTTATCATTCCACAGAAACTGCAGGAGCGAATGCTAGAAGAGCTACACATCGAGCACGTTGGTATAGTGCGCATGAAAGCACTAGCTCGTAGCTACCTGTGGTTTCCCGGCATCGACAATGCTATAGAAGCATTAATAAAAGCATGCAAAACATGCCTGAGTCTCAAGAACGATCCACCAGCATCTCCGATGTATCCATGGCGATATCCTCAAAGGCCATGGGACCGACTGCACATAGACTTTGCAGAGTACAAATCTGAAATGTTCCTAGTGGTAGTAGACGCACACTCAAAGTGGTTAGATGTAGTGCTCATGAAATCTACGACCGCAGAAAAGACCATAGAGGTACTGGAGCGGATGTTCGCCCATAACGGGTTCCCAAGACAAGTTGTGAGCGACAACGGCCCACAATTCATCGCAGAAGTGTTTCGCGAGTTTCTGCATAACAAGGGTATAAAACATACCTTGACCGCTCCCTACCATCCAGCGTCCAACGGACTTGCAGAACGAGCGGTGCAGACCCTGAAAAATGCCTTAAAGCGGCATACATTGGACGAGAAACCCGGCATGACTACTCACAGAAAGCTGTGTAGTTTCCTCCTGTCGTATAATTCGACGCCTCACTCGGTGACAGGGGTGTCCCCATCCGAGTTGTTTCTCAAAAGACAGCTTCACACGCGGTTGTCGATGATAAAACCCGACCTTCATGTGACGGTGGAGGGAAAACAGGACAAAATGATAGAGTATCGAGACCAGCGAGTGCCACAGCTAAGAGAGTTCGAGAAAGGAGAAAGAGTACGTGTAAAGAACTGCCGAGGCACCGACGTAAAGTACGTACCAGGATCCATAGTGTCTAGGAAGGGTCCCGTACAGTACTTGGTACGAATCGGCCGTAACATCCGTTACGTCCATGTCGACCATCTTCGAAAGTCCGGCGAAGCCATCGAAGATGACATTGATGACGAACAGCTCAGGCCTATGCAAAGGCCAATCACGGATATCATAAGTGATATACCCAAAGGTGGTACTGACCCTGTAGTTGTTGAAACGCCAGCTACGGCCATGCCACAGGAAGATGTGGTTACCTATGAGGAACCACCAAGAGCTATTCCACCCCAGGTGGTTGCTACTCCACCGAGAGTGCCGTCTCCAAGACGTGTATCTGTGAGACCTAGAAGGGCTCCAGCAAAGTTCAATGACTATGTGCCTAAATAACTGTTCTATTTCAGAGACTGATATATTTGTGTTTCTGACAGTATTATTGTTCATGTTAAAGTAACATTACATAAAGATAAGAGTTATCGTTATCAGTAATCTCAAAGAGATAAAAGACTCCTTATAGTATACTACATATCCTCAAAGAGATAAAGACTCAAAGACGTTAAGTTCATTGACACCAATAAGGTGATGTCTAATCATATGTTTATTCCAGCATATATATTAAGTGTGGAGGAGTGTTGTGTACTTACGCTACGACGGTGTTTACTACTGTAACCCATGAACGGCAGCACCTCTGTCTACTCTATATTGGTCTGTACAACATGCTATCCGTCCACGAGTCTACTACGACGTTTGTCGTACGTAATAAACCACTTCACGAATATAACAAATAGTTTATTACCAGACTGTCATCTCAGCAGCAAAAATCGGGTGGAACCAGAAGGTTACCTAAAATGTGTTAAACCGTGTGATAAATCATCTTATACCTGTTCACTGGATAGATTACCCCCGCAGAAATTAACCGGGAAGACCTTAATGTAACACTGTTGTATATTATGATCGGTTAAATAAAAAAAATTTTTTTTTTTAAAACTCCGATATTGACGGTGAACAAACAAATGGCTTGCCACAGTATGGCGCAGGCGTTTTATGGGTGCACACACATAACACCCCCCCGAACGCACCCCGGGCATCCCGGGACAATACCCGGGACAATACCCGGGACCCAATAGTTACAGCGTTCACGCTCCTCTAACCACAGCGCGTCTGCTACCGTTCACAAATCAGGTCACCAAGAGGAGTCTGAGCGGACCACAGGAGCAGCTCAGGGTGCCCACTCACATCAAGATGCAGCTCACACATTGACGAGCGCTGTCATATCCTCTCTCTCTTGAGAACGTTGACTTTAGTCCAGCTACCCCCGCAGCTAACCCCCCCCCCCCCCCCCCCTCGCCCCATCTGATATTCCCCATCTGAGCACTCCTCGCGTCACGCACCGGAGACGCTGCAGTGCTCGTCCGGGAACATCTGGATGCATCGCGGAGGTCAGTCGTGGATGCATATTTCAAGCAGAGATTGTCAGAAGAACAGCCGACAAGCATATGCCGAACTAGCGGCAAAGGTAAGTCAGATTTCTGCGGGGGATTTCTGGACCTTCTTGGCCGCTTCTTGGCCCTTCTTGTGCTATCCGATCCCGGGTATCCGATGCAAGAAGAAACTTATCCGATGGTCCCGGGCGATGGTCATAACAGTGGTGGCCCGGGGGGGCACTTTATTTCCTTTTGACAGGGGTGTCCGGCTGGACCCCTGGCAACCCTTGACCCTTGCTTAGGGAGATTTTGGGAGAAAACTGGCCTTTTTTCCGCGTATTTTCAAAATGAACCAATTCCCACGGAGATTTTGGCAAAAATGATTTTCTGCTTAGAGAAATTTGGGAGAAAATGAACCCTTGCTTAGGGAGATTTTGGTAAAAATGGACCTTTTTATAAGGGTATTTTGAAAACGAGTGGAGATTTTGGTAAAAATGGTGTCATGGGACATGGGAAAAAAATTGATAGAGACATGAGACATGGGGCATTTGTTAAAACCAAATATGGCTACATTACATAGGCATTTCTTAAAATCGATATGGCGATATTGACGGGGTCTAGGTTGGGGGGGGGGGGGGGGGAAGTCGCATGTCAATTTTAATAAATGTCCATATCACCCTGTTGATTTAAAAAAATGACCATATTGCCATGTCGATTTAAAAAAATGTCCATGTCCCATGTCATTACCCATGTCGTATGTCACGTGGATTAAAATCAACATGGGACATAGGGAACCCTGTTAAGCCCTTATCCTACAAAAACATAATAGGTTTGTAGTATAAGGGCTGTCAGTCAGGCTCTTATCCTACAAAATCTGCCCTTATCCTACAAAACAGCTGTCAGGCCCTTATCCTACAGAATAACCTTTATCCTAAAAATATATAGTTTTGTAGGATAAGTGCTGTCAGTCAGGCCCTTATCCTACAAAATTGCCCTTATCCTACAAAACATATACTATTTTTGTAGGATAAGGGCAATCAGTTAAGCCCTTATCCTACAAAGTTGCCCTTATCCTACAAAACCTATATAAGGAAGGATTTAAAGATAAGGGCTATCAGTCAGGCCTAATAAATGCACTTCACCCAGACAACCCTTATTTTCATATATTTCACAATGAAATCTAATAAACCTGGGATTTTGGCAACCATTTTGGATTACACAAGGAAATTAAATAAACTTAATCCTACGGCATACATGTAGGCCCTGTGCCTCTGGGCTAGACATGTCGACAAATGACTTAAAGGGGGACTAGCACCGTCCCTAGCAAAGACGGGTACCTGCCAACTGAATTTTTACAAAACACACAGCAACCAGCGGCATCAATTGACCAATCAGATCGTCGCTATGGTGGTCACGTGACTTGCTAAGGCGGGTAGTCTTAGCCGTGCTAGCCGCCCTTTAAAGCATCAGGGTCATTTTTGTAGGATAAGGGCAATTTTGTAGGATAAGGGCCTGACTGTTTGCCCTTATCCTACAAAATACATAGGTTTTGTAGGATAAGGACACTTTTTTGTAGAATAAGGACCGATTTTGTAGGATAAGGGCCTGTGTGACAGCCCTTATACTACAAAATTATACATTTTTGTAGGATAAGGGCCTAACAAACCTCCTATCAAGGGCCCCTTAAGCCTGGGGAAATGACTGTTTAGGCCCATAGTGTGAACAAGGCTAAACCAAAAAAAAGTTGTGTTCCTGTAACCCGACCGACCCTTTCATTTTTAATCTTTAAAACTCTTTTTAACTCCTTGAGGACGGCATGATGCCTTAATGCATTATGCCATTGGTCGTCATGATGCATGAATGTAGCCCTGTAGTAACTTCCCAGTGCTCCATTCATGCATCATGCTGACCTTATAAGGTTGAGACACTCCCAAAGGGTCGGCATGATGCACCAATGCAGCCCCGGCGAATAACTCGCTGGGGCTGCATTGGTACTCGCTGGGGCTGCATTGACGACAAATGTCATCTTTTAGCGACATTAGTCCTTAAAGGGTTAAAACAATTCTTTTTTCTCTTGTGAAATTAAGAGAAGGTGCCAGAGTATTACTTTTCTTCATGTGTAGGCCACATGAAACCAGCGTGTATAGTATACACTTAAAAGAATATTAACTGATTTATATTGATAATGCAGATGTTTTTTTAATGAGAACTGCCAAAATGTATTGAGAAATGTATAAATTCATAATCATTGAATTATGGTTGAATAAATTAAATCTAGCGGATTTTAGATGTACCAATAATTTTCCTTGATGAACCTTTAGGGGCATTAGCCTGATGTTTTGATAGATATAGAACACAAAGAAAAGGCGGGGGGACAGGTTTTATCTCATTTTTGACGGGCATTAACATTTGGGTGCATTACGCATAGGCCATCATGAGAAAATGCTAATTTTCTACAATTTTCCACACAGAAAGAAAATGCCCCCAACATTTTTTTAATGGAAATGTAGGTAGGTTATTTCTACAATCATTCGAAACATGTTGAAAACTAAAAACTTAGGGGGTCCTGGGCAAAATGAAAATATCCTGCATTATCAACATGATATCAATCTATTTACTATATATATGAGCCTATAGATGGGCATGGCAAATTTATATGAAATATAGTTATCAGGATAATATAAAATGCCAATGTATAGCACCTGAATGGTGGATAAAGGTAGATCATGACGTATAAGTTGGGAAAATCTGAATACTTCGATTGAATATAACTAAAATGCTGCCATTAAAATGAAAATAACAATAATTATAATCAGGGAAATTGTTCCATAGCTTCAGAAAATGCATATCTAATATCAACAGCGCTGCTACAGCAGTGCTAGATTGTCACTTTATAAAGTATGAAGGCATGGACTTTGTGTCAGGAAAAATATTGACAGCGTAATTTGTGATAGAAAAAAAGTGTGACTTCATAAAAGTGTGACAGCATAAAGCGTAACATGATTTTTGATGCCATCAAAGTGGAATGCCATAATTATGTGATGGCAAATAGTGTGAGAGGAAAACGTTTATATAAAAAAAGGACTATCAACCCCTTCCAACCCCCCCCCCAACTTTGAAACTGCTTGCTATAACCCCAGCCCCCCCCCCCCACCCCAAGTCATTTGTGATGTAATTCACACGGTACCTACCGTAGTTCATCAAGCACACAGTGACAAATCTGGGTGTAATCACTCAATTTGCTTCTTGCCTTCCATTATTTACCTTTAATAAATCACGGCATATTTTCTCTTTATACAACAGTTGAAGCCCTTCCTCAACGGCCTTCAATATACTAAACAAAAGCCAGATGCAGCAAATGCTTCAAGATGACTAGCAAGATGTTTTCAGTCCTGCTAGTGGCAGATAGTCGAGGGGAAGGTCTGCCAACACGTTTGAAAGCAGCGATAGACAAGTACAACCTTGACATTGACTTAAGGTATTTGATAGAACCTGGTAAAACATTCGAACAACTGGGGACCCTCACAGTTAGGAAATTGAAGTTCAAATACTATGACCTTGTTATCATTCATGGAGGATTAAATGATTTAGTCACAATGGACACAAATAAATGGAGCAAGTCTAATTCTCAAGAAGTATGCCACATTGTGGATCTAATCACGAAAAGACTAAAGGGGGTGAAAAAAAGTATTACTGAAGCTGAAACTCATGTAGTATTTACTGAGATGGAAGGAGTTGATTTCAATTCCTACAACTGGACTGCAGGTTGGTACTCGTCTAAGCAGCAAGTTGTTGATTGGGCAATACCAGAACTCAACCGAATCATAGAAAATATCAACATGGAGTATGGACTCAGCGGTCCTATCACCGCTGATACAATCCACCCAGTGTGCATGGGTAGGCCAGAATCTTATGACGACGTCAACCCGGAGGATGGAACTGAAAATGCAAAGGACCAGTGGGTGCATCGGATGCTTCTATCCATTGAGAAAAACAAAAAAGCCATCAAAGCCTTGGGTGATCAGAAGTAAGATACTTTCACTGCAAACCTTATTGACTACACTTTATATAATCTGATTTAATCAAAGATTTAGAAAATAGATGCCATTGCTCTGTAAACAGTATGAAGATAACAATAATTGTGTTTTAGATGTGTAATCAAAGAGATATCTAACCGATTTATATAATACAACTTTGATATCTATACCGTATTCAAATTAAAGTTTATACCAAACCTTTGTTATTTCAATCTGCCTGAAAAGTAATACCTGCTCATATGTGACAAGGGATACATTGTGTCAAAACCTTTCCATTAACAGGCTTATCAGTTCAGTAGTGGTTCAACAGGAACATCCGATTCCCATGCCACAAGGTATGTAACAAGACGTTATCTGTGAATACCTACACAGAGAGCGTGAGGATCTGTCTGACCCTCATAATTTCTAAAAGCAAAACATCCCAGGGTCAGGCATGTTAACGCAGGCAATGTTTGACTCTATTCATAGTCCAGCATTCTCAGATTCAATGCAAGAGAGTCTGGCAATGCTGGACTCTCTTTCCTGACAATGTCTGTGAATGTCTCACAATAGTGCAAATTCCATAATATTAACATCTCACCAGGCTCACCATAATAGTTCACAACCGGAGCCGAGTGAAATATGTTTGAGTTGTGAACTATTATAGTGCTCTTTTGTATTTAAATTATCGTAATTATTGACGGCAACTGTTAAAAGTCTAGTTCTTGACCTGCAGTAGCTAATTCATAATGATTACATGATGATACATAAGTCACAGGCCATGAGATACTGGATCCACTGGTTGAGGGTTACTTCACGTGAATACCTATATATGTGCTTTATGGAGTCCCCTTTTTGGCATGGAATAAAATGTCTAACCAGGCTAAGATAAAATGATAGTATGATTAACTTTAATGATTCTTTTCTGGATTCTCTTCAGTTTCCCCGAGGAATGTTCCAAAACAGGATGATCCAAAACACAACAGGGATAATGTCGCTGAGTTGGGTAAAAGAGGAAAGCTCATAACTCGTTCCACATCAGATTGCACTGCGAATACCCCTGGTCCCACGTCACGCACACATGCCACATCCAACGAGGATGTCCTACCATACTGGAAGAAAGAAGGAGCTTGTTCACCTCAGCCAGTCACCTCAACAAGTCAATCTTCAAAGTCTGCCATTGTGTGTCCAGTCCCAGTATCTTGCCAAACTGTGACGACAGCAGGCAGCAAACACACAACACCAGAAGCCATCTTGAAGTAAGCCTCGAATATTTCAATTACATTATTTGACTAGAACTACCGGTACTAGAAAAGGGCTATGTAATGAGAATGACGCTTTAGGTTAGATATGATAAGATCTAGACATAGACAGGCTTCTTAGGATCACCATAGTATACTATAAGGGGTATTAATGGAGAATCTCTGCTGACAGCACTGTAAACATATAGTATGGCAACTTAACCTTATTTCATCTATCAAGTAACCTGTGCGTAAGAGATGTAGTGTGGGTCGTACAAATAGACTCATTGTGCTATTGTACTGTGATATGAAGTTAATGATAAATGAATATCATTAAATGTACCTGAAATATAGCTATATCAAACTGAACTGTATGCTTTGTTGTGCAGACCTTCAAATCTAGGATTACATAACCAGGGAATAATGGACAAGAAATGTTGCGGTGAAGAAAGAAATCAGAAAAGTGACAATGGTATGCACTCGAATCATTCCATTTCTGTTGTGGGCGGCTTAGGGGATATTTCTGTATGCCTCCTTTAATATTTATAGTCAAATGATGTATAACATGAAAAACATCATTCTGATGTAAAATATCATATATATATAATATATATTCTTGTTAGCTGGATTGTGAAAAGTGGTTTGTGTGTGTCACCACAGTAGACTTAATGTTATCTGAGTTCTGCCATTGATAGGGCCAATGTGAAGGCTAATCTTTCCAATATTTTAATCTCAGGTACTAAAACTACGAATCAACATGCTGACCAAGGCGGCTGCAAATACAGGGTTTCCACTTGGTTGAACAGGGATATCTGCGGGTTAGGCTGTGGAGATGCCATGTGGATGTCTGGTGAAGATGAGTTGATGAATGCAGAGAGTACATCACAAGGCAGCAAGTCTTCAGTTGGATACATAGGAAGCAGCTCAGAAAGCAGCACACCGACAGTCAAACCAACATCAATCAGACCACACAGCAGCACATCTACGGTTAGACCAACATCAATCAGACCACACAGCAGCATACCTACAGTCAAACCAACATCAATCATACCACACAGCAGCATACCTACAGTCAAACGAACATCAATCAGACCACACAGCAGCACACCTACAGTCAAACCGACATCAATCAGACCACACAGCAGCACACCTACAGTCAAACCAACATCAATCATACCACACAGCAGCATACCTACAGTCAAACGAACATCGATAAGACCACACAACAGCACACCTACAGTCAAACCAACATCAATCAGACCACACAGCTGCACATCTACGGTTAAACTAACATCAATCAGACCACAAAGCAACACTCCTACAGTCAAACCAACATCAATCAGACCACACAGCAGCACATCTACGGTCAAACCAACATCAATCATACCACAAAGCAACACACCTACAGTCAAACCAACATCAATCATACCACAAAACAGCACACCTACAGTTAAATTAACATCAATCATACCACACAGCAGCACACCTACAGTCAAACCATCATCAATCATACCACAAAACAGCACACCTACAGTCAAACCAACATCAATCATACCACAAAACAGCACACCTACAGTCAAACCAACATCAATCATACCACACAGCAGCACACCTACAGTCAAACCAACATCAATCACACCACACAGCAGCATACCTACAGCCAAACCAACATCAATCATACCACACAGCAGCATACCTACAGTCAAACGAACATCAATCAGACCACACAGCAGCACACCTACAGTCAAACCGACATCAATCAGACCACACAGCAGCACACCTACAGTCAAACCAACATCAATCATACCACACAGCAGCATACCTACAGCCAAACCAACATCAATCAGACCACACAGCAGCACACCTACAGTCAAACCAACATCAATCATACCACACAGCAGCATACCTACAGTCAAACGAACATCGATAAGACCACACAACAGCACACCTACAGTCAAACCAACATCAATCAGACCACAAAACAGGACACCTACAGTCAAACCAACATCACTCATACCACAACGCAGCACACCTACAGTCAAACCAACATCAATCATATCACAAAGCAAAACACCTACAGTGAAACCGACATCGATCATATCACCAAGCAGCAAAAATACAATTAAACAAACATCGACCACCACACAAAGCAGCATAGTTTTAGCTACAGCATCCCACACATCACAGAGCATCAAACCAACGGTCAAATCTATATTGAGCGGATCACATGGGAGCAAACCGACAGTAACGTCTATATCAAGCTCATCTCATAGCATCAAACCCACTGTCAAATCTACACCACGCTCATCACACAGCGCCAAACATACAACCACATCTACATCAAGCTCATCACATAGCAGCAAACCAAGAGTAAAGTCAACATCAAGCACATTACAGAACATTAAAGGCACTGTCAAATATACATCAAGTTCATCATATCACAAGAACCCCACAGTCAAATCTCTGCCAAGCACATCACATACCCGACATACCCCCAAACCCACAGTCAAATCTACACCGAACATATCACTAAGCAGCAAACCCACTGTTAAATCTTTACAAAGCACCTCACAACGCATCAAACCCACAGTCAAGTCTACACCAAGCACAGCACAACACAGCAAACCCACAGTCAAGTCTACACCAACCACAGCACAACACAATAAACATATTGACAGGTCAACTTCACACACATCACAAAGTAGCAAATATACATCCAAACCTCCTATGTTGGCAACTTCACAACATTCAACATATCAGAACATACCAGCTACCTCACCCAAGCAAGAATCATCTAGATCCTCCACATCACTGTGTAACTCGCAGAAGCACACTAAACGTATTGTCACTAAAGCACTTTCTAAAGAAAGGAAGATTGGTCCATCCACTAGACAGTCCAAACGGAGAAAAATTGAGGGTGCAGTGGAAAATAGCAAAAAAAGAAAGTTTGAGTATGAGAACGACTTGGTTTCCAGGAAACCGGCTTCTAAGGACAGAATACATGTTTCAAAAAGTAGCCAAAAGAGGACTGAGGTAAGGAAGAGGCACTCAGAGAACGAAGGAAGTGCACCTCCTAAGCTGAAGAGACAGAAAGAGGTTGCAGGAGCCAAAGGAGACAGTCGAGCTAGTGAGGTCAAAAGAAGGAAGATGAACAGTGAAGCTGCTGTTACCAAAGGGAAGATGAAAAGTGAAGCTGTTGTTACCAAAGGGAAGATGAATAGTGAAGCTGCTGTTACCAAAGGGAAGATGAACAGTGAAGCTGCTGTTACCAAAGGGGAAACAGCCGCCGAGAAACACCAGAGACACTGTACAGACAAGAGTCCATTATCTGCAACCAGTAGGGTGTGTACTACCAAAACACCACCAGAGCACACCCCTCCTATACAAAAGGAGAACAGCAATTTACATTCACAATACCTGCAGACTCTCAAGGTTGATGGTGTTCCATCATCAGCACCAGTCAGTAGCATGGGTGAAAGCGACCTTTGGTCACTCCAAACAGAATTCTTAACTGCCCAGCGCCGAGCTGAGCGTTTCGACGCCTTTACAGATGAGCAATTCTGGCAAGAGTTAAAAAGGAGAGGCTCAGGCTATGAATGCACATGTGGACTAGCATTCACATCCAGTACACTTTACTGCCTTCACTATGGGTGTCATGAACCTAATAAAATGACATGTAACCTCTGTGGGTATGAGGCAAATAGCTGCTATCAGTTTCATGCTCATTTCATGATGCACAATAGACCATAAAATTTCCAAAATAACTGTTTTCGCACAGAGTATACTAACATTTATAATGGTCATCAAGTGCAATCCTTGCATAGATCGCTCGTGTAGTGAAGTTATGTGAGGTTTTTAAATAATATTGTTTCGTGATGGATGGCCCTGAACATGGTCATTGTACCGTTCCTGTGAGAAACCAACAAGTTGTGTACCAATTGTGTCTAGCTTAGATATGATCAAGGATCAATTAGGTGCAAAATATCAACGTTAAGGAGCCAATAGTTCCATATGGAAGAGATATTCTGCTTCACTGTATTTAGTCCAAAGATGTATCGTTTATAGCAGCCAGTATCACATGCTTATTAATTGTCGTTATCTATAAAATGTGGACCTTTTTGAACAAGTGATAAACATTGGCAAATGAAGCAATAGTGTGCTTTTATTTTGTTTAATATCATTTTTCAGTTTAATGTTTTTGTAAGTGGGACATTTAATATCATATCGTTGCAATACATCAGACATATTTCATAGGTTATTTGTTTCCATTATGTGTCAACACGGATACACATAATTTAGTTCAATAGAAGGATGTAGCAATAGCTAAATCTTGCATATCCGATCAGATCATACCAACATAACATCTAATCGTCCATATTCAGTATCTTAGTGATTCATAACGTTTATTTATTTTACAGCAGGGTTAATTCAATTGCTTTGATAACGTGGTTTGTAAACGTAAATTAGATATCTCAAATAGCGTACAAGATAATAGCTATGCTCCATATTCATTTTTAATTCATTTTTATTGATTTATTAAAACTGTTGACCCAGCATATGGCCGCATTACAGAGGTTTATACAGCAACAGGGGAGTGAGTGATAGTTTGACAAAGTACTGATCAGCTGATAATTTTGATAGGCTTCCAATATCACATAGTTTGTTTGCAGGTATGTTCAACTGGATGATACAATTGCATGAAAATAAATGATAGTACGTATAGCTATATGTTTTACTATGTCCTACCATAATGTATCGTATCAGTATTGTCTCCTTCGTCCATGGTGGGTTAATAAACTACTATTTGTCAAAATCACATTGAACCGCTCGCATTTTATGTATCAAGACGTAGTGAAGGGTGACATTAAAATACTACGTTATTTTCACGTATATTTCTATCAATAGCATCAATTTGGTATTTTGCAAACATAAGATATTATGAAAGCGGTACACAGCTAACAAAAACACGTAATTCTACGTCGAAATAACGTTTTTACCATTATAATAACGTGCTGCCATAATGAAGAGCTATAGAGAAAGTTACCTCTAACGTTTTTTTGTTTACTGGGTGTGGAGGGCACGCACGGGTTAGCTCTCCCAAGTGAGAGGACAGACGTTCAGAGCGTTATCTTAATAAGACTTTTAAGACAGTCTAAATAGTCTTAACTTTAGTAGAGGCCGCTTATGTCATTAAAAATAAATAATATTTTGAAAGTATTACTATTACGACTAGTATGTAATGGGGGGCTCTGCCCCCCAACCCCCGTTTCTTTTTCTTCTTTTTCTTCTATTAGAGACATCCTGAGTTCCTCTGAGCTGGTTGCTGGCTTGAAATGATTTATTTTTAATGATAAGAGCGGCCCTGGGTAAGACACTGAATTAAGACTTTAAGATGTCTTATTAAGATAACGCTCTGAACGTCTGTCCTCTCACTTGGGAGAGCTATCCAGTTTTTGCGTGTGGAGGGGGGGGGGGGTTACTGTACACACAGAGTAAGGATAGTGCTTCCCATGTCTTTGCTGTACACATGTGTGCGGATGGTAAGGGTATTTTATCTCAAAAATCTCCCTTGCCAGGGCCCACTTTTTAAAGGAAATTCGTCCTAACAAGGGTCCATTTTCATGGCAATGGCCCTAACAAGGGTATTTTTTCCACTAAAAACAGAAATTTCCCAGTTTTCACCAGAATTTCACAGGGTTTCGCCCCGAAAACATGCATACTTTCGTGCTGTACATATTTTCGTGATTTCAAAAAAATCCGCGAAAATGTATACAGTATACTAGTATAGTCATACTAATACAATCTTCCAAAATTCGTGAATTAAATACACGCGGGCAATGCACAGGGCCTGTACACTAAAAATCCATAGGTTGAAAGGGTTAGTCAGTACTGACTATCCTAGGTTCATCATAATGTGTGTTAGTCACAATGACAAAATAATATTCAAAAATGACTGAGGGGTCAGTCAGTAGTGGCTAACCCAGTCTATACGAAAACTTTTTCACTATGCAGGTCATTGGGTCCTGCAGATTTTTTTCTACGCAGGCCTGGCTCAATTTTTGCAGGCCCGGATATTGGAGTACAATCTTGCTATCTAGAAATGAAATATAAAGCAAATGTTTGTATTGGCAATGGTAATGAATAGGGTTCCCCCTACATGTCACAATTATATTAACCATTTTGATATGTAGATTACTGAAAAACATTACAGAAAATATTCACACTTTTTGATTTATGCTGTAGAAACCTTAATAATGGTCCGATTTACAAGCCGTAAAAAATGTCATATAGGCAAGAATCTCTAGAATACAGCCAGCCATTAGGGCCTGCAGTAGCCGGTGTCCGGCAGGATTTCGTATAGACTGTTACTAACCTAGGTTCATCATTGGTGTGTTGTATTTGTATACCATTATAGTTGGTTCACCTGTAAGAATATAATGACCACTCGGTGACTCCCCATTAGACATTAAAAGACTATATAAGGTAGGTTGGTCAGTACTGACCAACCTGACAATATTAATTATAACCTACCTAGGTTGGTCGTATAGGGAGCCAAAAAAGGACTAACTAGGTTAGGTACTAGTGACTGAGAGATTGGCCGTATAGGGAGTCTAGGAATATCAGTGTACTTGTAAACCTCGTACAATCTGAACATGTGGTGGAGAGTGTAATCTGCTCGCCCGAGTTGTACGATACAAACCCAGCAATTGCTGGGATCGGATTGCACAATGTGGGTACAGAAAAGGACGCCTCGGCTTCCATTTCTAAATGTCTGGCGATAACCTCTAAAATTAGGGGGTCATCCAACGCTGCTAGACGTATTGCTAGCGAGCCTTTTCCCTACTGGCAGAAAAACTCTTGGGAAGATTGGTTGGGAGCCACCGTTGAGGATATCAACCTCAGTGGGTGGGATCAACAAGATGCAATTCCGTACGTCTGTAAGGGATTGCGCATGGGAGATGGCCTAATGGCCGTGGAGCAGTGGAAAGATGAATGCGGACCTCGCGGCACTTTCAAACAACTGGTAGAGATCGGAACTATCCTATACGGAGACTCCGCTCGGATTGATCCGATGGTCGCTTTTAAGAAGCGAGTGCAAGGCAAGAACGAGGCCCCGAGGGTTTTCGGACTTGCACTGATGAGACTCCTGAAGAAGGTACATCCAGCTTCAGGAATCCATGATGCCTTATTCTCTAAGGAATTGTTCTCTCAGTTCGTCGCTGGACTGAGAGATCCAGAAATACAACAAGTAGTGTATGATACGTGGAGAGCAGATACGTCATTAGATGACCTTTTTAAGGCCATCGACATACATGCTCTCAAGAAGTCACTGTTGGGGGACCTGATGCCCACCCGGGCCTCGGCCATTATAGAATGTTCCCCGGAGCAGTCTGATGGTTCGGGCAGTGAGGAAGAGGGGGCGATAGCTTCTGCAGCTCAGTTTAAGAGGAATGGGAATTCCTCTAAACCGCCACGGAAGAATAGGAAGCCGGAAGGGGGTGGAAACCCTCCTCCGAAGAAGGAATCATCGGATCCAAAAGCTCCGATAATGGACGCAGCGTTTTTCACAGCGCTGTTTGAGAAGATGACGACTTCCATTCAGGGGGCTACACAGCCTAACCGTAGGAAGATCAATCGGCGGACCGCCAAGTGCTATAGGTGCCTGGAGATCGGTCACTTTGCTGCGGAGTGTACGGCTCCGACTCCGAAAGTTCCCGGTAAGGAGGGAAACTAGAGGGGGTAGTCCGAGAAGGCGAGCGGACGACCCCTGTATATGAAGTACGCCAACACACCAGAGAGGTAGAGCCTAGTGAAATTCCGAAGGCGGGAAGGGAATCAGGGGTGGCTTCGAGCTTGAGGGGCTCGGATGCCGGCCTGGTTAACATTCCAGTCCAACAGTTGCCCGGCAATGAGGCAGGGAGGCCCATTACGGATAGGAACGAGGAAGTTGCGGCTGTCACAGACACCGTGTGGGTAGGGAGTACCCAGCTTTCCCCGGATCATCCATGTTTCGACCATTTGAAGAAACATGGCCTTGATTTGGCTGCTCCGAAGGATTTTAAACGCTTCACTGTAAACCCGTCTCCGCTGGGGGGGAGGCGGTGGTATGTGTCTGTTACTGTGGCCGGTAGAGCGGGCGAATTTTTAGTAGATACGGGAGCTAGCCACTCCTTTATCTCCTCTAACTTCTATGCTCTTATGCCGGATAGTCGTGATAACTTCAAAACGAGGGTAAACGCCTGTTCGGCCGATGGGTCAAGTATGCAGACGTATGGGCGCGCGTTCATACCGCTCCGAATTGGGGGGAAGGAGTATGTGGCTTCTCCCACCATTGCGGATATTGCAGACGACGGTATACTGGGATTGGATTTTTCGGCGTTGTATGACGCGGTCCTGAATCCTGGTACAGGGGTACTACTGATAGAGCACCCGTAACGTGCGGTAGAGCAATGTGTGCTCCGACAAGTGTCGACAGTGGCAACAGTGGTCCAAACTGTAAAGATTCCTCCCGGACAGACGTGTGACGTGCTGGTCCGAAGCAAGGGGCTTAGGAGAGAGGAAGAAGCAGTTGTGGAGCCGGATGTGGCCATGTTGGGTAGTATCGGTTTGACAGGCATGGACACCCTCGTGGGTGATGGTGCTTGGACCGTAGTGCCGGTTTCTAACCCCGGGTTGGAACCGAAGTATCTAAGGAAAGATACAATACTGGGGAAGGTGTTCACCAGTGAGGCAGTGATGCCTGCTGGACAGGTGAGCATGAAGGGTGACCCTTCTCCGACCGCTCTGAGTGCGGGACTCGAGAAAATGATCTCCGAAACGGATTTGACGGATCGGAGGGATCTCGACTCCCTAAGGAGGCTGGTAGTGAAGTATCAGGATGCATGGCAGGTGGAGGGGGAGCCTTTGGGCCGAACCGACAAAGTGTTGCATTCTATCAATACGGGTGATGCACAGCCGTTCAAGATGCCTTACCGACGCTTGCCTTTGGGTAAGAAAGCGGTGGTGGAGGAACAAGTGAAGACCATGTTGGAACAGAAGGTGATCGTGCCTAGCACTAGCCCCTGGTCCAGCCCGGTCCAGATGGTTACTAAGAAGGACGGGTCTATCCGATTTTGTATCGATTATAGGCGCCTGAATGGGGTAACCAAGAAAAATGCATATCCTCTCCCCCGGATTGATGAGACTCTGGACTCTTTGGGTGGGAACCAATGGTTCTGCACCCTTGATTTGCAGTCCGGATATTGGCAGATCGGGATGAAGGAGGAGGATAAAGAGAAAACGGCTTTTACAAGTCACATTGGACTGTATCAGTTTGAGCTGATGCCCTTCGGGTTGTGCAACGCCCCGGCCACTTTTGAGGCTATGATGGAAACTCTTCTGAGTGATCTGTTGTGGCGCAAATGCTTGGTATACTTGGATGATGTCATTGTCTTCGGCAAGACTTTTGAAGAGTGTGCGTTGAACCTCGGAGAGGTGTTGGAGCGAATTCGGTCCAATGGCTTGACATTAAAGCCGAAGAAATGTGAACTTTTTCGGAAGTCCATGGTCTATTTGGGCCGGATCATCTCCACCGAGGGTGTGCAGGCTGATCCGGCTAAATTGGAGACTGTGGAGACTTGGGAAGTTCCAAAGGGACCAAAGGATGTCAGATCCTTTTTAGGGTTCTGTTCCTATTACAGGGACTTCATCCCCGGATTCTCTAGGGTGTCTCAGCCATTGCAACGGTTGAGCCATTGGACTCCGGGGAGGAAAAAAGAACCCTTCCCATGGGGGATGGAACAGAATGAAGCCTTCAAAGAGATTAAGGCGTTGTTCCGAACCACCCCGGTGCTGAGATACCCTACGGAGAAGGGGCATTTCATCCTTGACACTGATGCGAGCAATGAGAGCATCGGGGCCGCATTGTCCCAAATCCAGGACGGAGTAGAGGTCCCGCTGGCGTTCGCTAGTAACAGTATGAACAAGGCACAGAGAAATTATTGTACTACCAAGCGAGAGCTGCTCGCAGTAGTGGTGTACACGAAGAAGTTTCGGCACTTCTTATATGGAGGGAATTTCACACTCCGTACCGATCATTCGGCCTTGAGGTGGCTCCTTAATTTTAAGGACGCGGAGGGAATGATTGGTCGGTGGTTGAATCACCTCAGCGAGTTCGGACTGGAAAACTCTCATATCCAGCACCGAGCGGGCACGAAGCATATTAATGCTGACTGTCTGAGTAGACGTCCGGTACGCCGTTGTGTGCGTCCGGAGTGTGGGGATTGTGGTGCTCACAATGCTGTGGTAGCGAGTGTGCGTTTGCCTTATGATGGGTTGTTGCAGAACCTGTTGGATTGGTCCACCGACACTATAAGGACGTACCAGATGGCCGATCCTACCATAGCACGACTGAGGGAGCTTGTCCCTACTGGGGTCTGTCCAGTGAGACCCGAAATATCACTGGAAAACCGTGAAATGCGACGTTTCCTGGCTCAGTTCCACGAACTGGAGGTCCGGGACTCGTTGTTGTGCAGGTGGAAGACTTGTCCCGGGAAGCGGAGGGTGTTACAAATGGTGATCCCTGCTGCTATGAGGAAAGACATCCTGTACTACTGCCACGGCCATTCCACTAGTGGGCATTTCGGAAAGAAACGCTCGTTGGAACGGCTGAGTCGGAGATACTACTGGCCCGGCATGTCAGGCGACCTTTTAAGGTGGATCGAGACCTGTCCGGCCTGTTGTTTAGGCAAACCTGGTCCTGGACTAGGGAAATTGCCACTGCAACAAGAGCTATTCGGAGTGAGATTTGCTCGAATAGCCGTGGACATTATCAGTGGAGTTAAACCCACTCCAAAAGGTAATACGTGTATGATGGTGGTCTCGGACTACTATACGAAATACACGCGAGTGTACCCACTCGAGGATCACACTGCTGCTACTTGTGCGGAAGCATTGGTAAAGGGGTGGATCCTCCATCTGGGGGCTCCCTTGATGTTACATAGCGATCAAGGGAGAGAATTTGAGTCCAAACTATGGGCAGCTATGTGCCATCAGTTGGCTATATGCAAAACTCGGACCAATCCGTACCGACCACAGTCCGACGGGCAGGTGGAGCGGTTCAATCGGACCTTGATCCAGGTTTTGAAGCCATTAGTGAACTCCCATATGGATGATTGGGATGATCAGTGCGAATTTGTGGTTCATGCGTATAATAATACGGTCCACACTTCGACAAATTGCACTCCGAACCTCTTGGTGTTCGGAGAGGACTTGATCATGCCGGCGGATTTAGTATTCGGGGTGGTAGGGATCAGTCCGGAAGCACCATGTACGGTGCTGTTTGTAGAATCTCTACGGGAGAGGTTCAAATTTGCCTACGAAACAGTTAGGGCTCATTTGCTCAAAGCTGCGAATTGGCAGAAGGTGGGTTACGACACCGGATTGAAGTTGCGACGATTCGTAGTGGGGGATAGAGTGATCCGCCTACATGAACCGCTCTGCAACGTCAAGCTGGCGAATAACTGGGATGGACCACACACCGTGGTTAAATGTATCAGTCAAACGACTGTGTTGATTCAGTCCGAAGCAGGACGCATCCGGACGAGCCATGTGGCTCGGTTGCGTGCTTGGGCTGGAAGGGAGCTCACCCCGGAAACGGAGGTGGAAAAGGGAAATTCGGAGGCTAAATTTGTACCTTTGGAAGGGGTGTCAGCGGATCCCCCTAAAAGAGTGGTACGAAAGAAGCTCCGGAAGACCGTGAAAAAGAAAGTCTCGGCAGGCGAAGGAAGAAGGGCACGGAAAACTAAAATCAAGGCTGGAGTTTTAGTTAAGAACGAGTGTCCTTCGGCCAGGTTACGAGAGGCGGACGGTAAACCCGTTCGGCGAAGCCCAAGGCTGGTGGCTAGAGGGGCTGTAACCTAGCTTGTTTACACAACGAGTGTGGTGTCCTGTGTTGTCCTATATGTTATATGTATGTTACCGACAGGGGCGCTCAGAGTCAAGAGGAAAAGAATGTAAGAGTGCTCCCCGAGGGTGGTGGACGGATAATCCGGTGGGGTAATCTTCGATTTCCCATAAATATCCACTAATACTCCTGATGAGCTCTTTATTCGAAGTATATTTTGACTTTTGTGAGCCGCCTACGTAGCAGTGTGATCCCTCGAGCCCGAGCTGCGGGCGGGAAAGGTCGTGACCTGATTAAACAGTAATTGGGTCACACCGGGTAACGGGATCGCGTCCAATCACGCGAGACGCTGCGCATGCGCTTTGTTTTAAAAACAAAAGCGAGGGAACCGCCATATTGATTTTGGGCTCGCCCCAGTCAATAGCGATGTTGGTCGGCAGCGGGGAAGTTGGTGTTTTGGACGGTTAGAAGAGGAGAAAAGTCAGTAAAAGAGTTGTAAGCAGTGAGTACTCTTTCCTGGTTCGTCTGAGACAAAGAGGGAGGCGGGGAACTAGTGGTTTCCCCGTCAAACTCCCGTCGAAAGACACTGTGTCGTAGTGAGGATGGCCGAGCAACAGCTCCGTCACTGCGAACTCACCGGACACTCCGAGGTGGCATCCGCCACCGAGGAGGCTATGGATGCTCAGAGCCCAAGTGGTGATGAGTTGAGCCAGACGCTGGCGGAACTACGTGTAGATCCGGCCGTGTCCCCGATCCGAAAGTCCCCGTCGCCCGACGGCAGCGAGGACTCCGGAGTGCTGCAAGGACTCGCCTACACCCAAGTAGCTCCGGATCCTTCCGAGACGACTGTACGTCCCTCCCGGATGTGCAGTCTCAGTATATCACCAAACCTCCAGAAGACGGTTGCTCGCAAACTGTCTATGGGGAGTGGGAGTGATTCCGACAATTCACGTCCGAGGACGCGCGGTGGGAAGGGTGCTACCCGAGATCGGTCCAAGTCGGCCGATACTAAGGCTAGTACCAAGGCTACCAAACACACTGGTGTTGGGAAGAAGCCTCCGGGAAAGGACGAGCCTAAAAAGCCCGATCCGAAGAAGGAAAGTACTGCGAGTACGAAGAAGTCGGGTTCTAAGGCTGCCACTGCAGCGGCCTCCAAGGATCCGAAAACTGTTGACCCCAAGGCTCCTACGACGAAGGTGCCGAAGGGTCAGAAGAAAGCTGATCCGAAGCCTGGTGCTAAGGACCAGCCGGGGAAGGGGCCGACGTCCGACAGCACTAAAGCTGTCAAGACTCCGGGCCCCAGTAAGTCCAATCTCCCGATCCCTAGCAAGGTGAAGGGTAGTGGGAAGGCAGTTGTAACCTCTGCTGCTCCGACCCCAGCCATCGACGTGTTGTCCTTCTCGCGAGGGCTGGACAACAGCTCAGCAGTAGCTGCTACAGCCGCTGCGATGGCTGGTAATACGGGACATGGGGGAGGCCGTCCAAAAACGGCAGTTCCTCCCAAGGAACCTCGGACCTCGGAGACTATGGATACGTCATCCGCAGCCCATACGGTCCAGGTAGTGCAGGATGTGCTGTCTAGCATCACATTCAACCTCCCGACTCCCCTGGAGCCGCGAAAGGAGGTACCCGTTCGGGTGGAGTTACCTCCTCCAAAAGAGGTACCCGTCCGAGTGGATACTCCTCGACAGCCTACCGAGCCTACTCTGGAACCATCCAACTTGGATATTTCGGAGGAAGCCGGAAAGCTGGACCAAGCTGCAGGCGGTGGTCCATCTGGATCGGGGGTGCACATCCTCGCTCCATACCAGCATGATGCATGGGATAAGGAGGACGCCTACGTCCCATCCCTGCTCCGAGGTGCCATCATCGATCAGATGAGCGCAACAGAGGTCAGATCCTTCGAACTGATCCAAATGCGAACCTTCCGGGGGCTGGACAGTTTGTCTGCCAAGTTCCCGGCCTGGTTCCCAGATCGCTTAACTGCGGCCATGGACGATCTCAGCAAAAAGTCGGCTACAGCTCGCTTAGTTGCTGAGACCGAGGGACGTCCCGAACTTATCGCGGCCTTGGAATACGACCTGCAAACTGCAGCGGAATTCCAGACCGTGCATAACCGGAGGGAGAAGAAGAGACATCTGACGCCAGCAATGAAGCTGGCTCGGAGTATGGAACAGAAGACCAAAGAGTCCATTCTGGATGCTACTCTGGAGGAGGAAATTATCCAACAGAACTCGGCCGCGGCTAGGTGTGCAGACACTAGTCGCATGGAGAAGGCCAATCGTAGGCACCAATACCTACGAGAGACCATCAAAGTAACCTCTCTGAAGGCGGGTCGATCCGACGAGGAGGTGGAAGCGGTTCCGAAGGGATTGGATGAAAATACAATCCCGGACGACGAACTTCAGATTCTGGTCCGGACAGCACTCCGAGCCAATGCCGCAAGTGGGTTTAAGTACTTTAAACCAATGTGTGTGAACGACTGCGTCAAGGATAAGCGGTCCTCACACCATCCGGAGGAGGTGGGTCCTGACGGTCTCTCCGATGACGAGGAGTGGATTAAGACTGATCCCCTCGAGAAGTCGGTACAGCTGTACCACTTTGAGTTACTGGACAAGGTCCGAAATGGTAGTACTAAGTACCATTCGCCTCTCCAGAAAGCTAAATTGGCATGGGCTATGGCTAGATGGCATCCATTTAGCAAGTGCCCCTTTGAGCCTTGTCTGAACATCGACGAGACACTGGAGACGCCCCGAACTTGGCCTAGTAAGGTCCGGTACGCAAGGCATATCACCCGCTATCATTTGCGTCACTACATGCGGTATGACTGCTTGAGTGTGGGTGCGAAGGGAAGCAAGGGTTGTCCGAATGGTGGCTGGTTCTACACTAGAGCCGATATCATCAGGCATCTTGCTAAGCAGCACGGCTTGGCTCTGGAGATCGCGGCGGAACGCATCCAGACCGCCCATACGGAAGTCTACTCCCATTTCGGGGTAGTAGGCAGAAATGATAACCTCGAGGTGGATTTTGGCACCAAAGAGAGGGGAAAGGTCCGGGTCTTTTACAAGGTCAACCCGGACGGCAACTACATCCGGATTCCGGAAGGTGAGCTCTTCGATGAATTCGAGGAGTACCAGAAACGTACCAGTACGAGAAAGGTGCGGCGCGCTCAGAAGAGACCTAGCGGGTCTTCGGAGGAGGCCGACCCTAAAAAGGCCAAAACGGATGAAAGGAAATCCGTTATGGAGAAGGCGGATCCGGGCTATAAAGGGCCGGCATTCACTTCTCAGACGACGGACTGGAAGACGGGTCCCCAGGGCAGGCCACATCGGTCTGTTCCGGAGGATCCGAACTCCAGCACGATGGGGTCCTTCGCGGAGGAGTTCCCCGAAAATGATATGGTTCCGGGTGAGGAGCCGCAGACTCTAACCCAGACCGGTAGGACGAAGGCTCCAGCAAAGAAAACGCCGAAGCCAACTCAGACCCCGGATCTCCCACCAGAGACGCCGGATGAGGGGCGTCTAGTCTTGCGACTGAGGAGCCCTCCTTCGTTCCCTCCCGCCGACTTCACTTCCTATGAAGCCGGACAGGAGGCCTTCGGTCAATGGCAAGACAACTTTCATCGGTTGCTTGCTGGCCTGAGTCAGGAGGTGGCGATGTTGTCCCTTAACACGGTACATCATCTCCATCAGAGGGAGGTCGCTACCCAGAAGGCAGCGGCTGCGGAGTCCGTACAGGAAGAGCGTGAGAACGCTCGGACTGAACGAAGTGCTGCTAAAACCGAAAGGAAGAAGCAAAAGTTGGCAGTTAAGAACGCCGAGGAGAAGCTGGACCACGAACGTCGTCGGTTCCGAGACTGCTTCGCGCATGAAATGCACGAGTGGGATGGAACTCGGGCTCAAATCGAGCTCTGGCTCCAGGAGCTGACTCTGGCGGAAGCTGCGTCGGACTCTGAGGAGGAGGAGGAGCCGGCTAAACCCGGTTCCAAAGACGAGTCGGACTCCGGATAGGATTATCCTATTCTAGGATCCGATTAGGAGAGGGGGGGGTATTCTAAGTATACCACCCCTACAAGCAAAACACCCTTAGAAAGGGTTTAGGAGTGTCCGGACAGAGGAACGCGGCAGGCTGGCTACGCAAGGATCCAGTCTGCCAGGTGGTACTGACGGAGCAGGACAAGGAGATCCGGAGGGGAAGCTGAACTCGGGACAGGAGCACTATACCAACATGGATCCGATACGCAATGTTTTTTTATAGAAACTCTGGATATCAGGACCGAGTGCTCCTAGTTATAAGTCCGAAGATCGCCTGGAGGCAGGACTAATTTTTTATTCTATTATCACCTAAAGCTCCCGAGCATGAGCTATGAACTTTCTCGTTCCGGTGAGTAAGAGCTGAACGAAGTAGGTTCTGAAAGCCGGGCGGAATGCAACACCATCAACAGAGGATCCGGATCTTCGCTACAAAACCACGTATGATGTCTTTTTGTAATAATACTTTAATATGTCTTTAAAAACCTTAAAAGAAGTGATATTGTTTATCACTTATAAGTATTATTCATTACGAGTGTAATTAGCTCGGGGTCCTGGAGGGACGAATTTTTTTTTTTACTGTGATATTGTACTTTTTCAAGTGTTTGTATACTATATGTATAGGTTAACTCCATCTATCCTAGGGAATGGGGCGTAATTGTTATTACGGTCTATATATATAGAAATGTGTGTAATTAATACCTTTTTGTGTTCAACAGTACACGTCATATTGTTTGTAAGGTATAACTTTAATAAACCCCTAAGGTGGTATTTATAAGATAATGCCAGTCCGAAGTGTTTTCGGACTTTAACCTTAATTATTTTTTTACCTCCCGGTTATTATCTGGTAGGGGGTAGTGTAGGGGCTAGGGTTATACGGGTTTGTTATATGACGAGTGCTGTTGGATGCTGTGTTGCGAGCTCAGTCCGAACCCTTCAGTCCGACGGTAGGTGGCGACACCTACCCCGGGCTTGGGGTATGGACAGAGGTCGCTATAGGCTTCCGGTCTGCGTGTGCGCGCGCAGGCTGGCTGCCTATATATACCCAGCATCTGACGGTACTCGTCGGTTACTCTGAGCCACGCTGGTGAGGAGACCCCGTGATCATTACGGCTGATTAGCCTACTGACCCGTTCCGAACTCTATAGGGAGTTCGCACACATAGATACTGCTTGTCTAGGTTTTCTGAATAAACCCGATTTGCAACCTGTAACACTTGATCCGAACTGTGTCGACTTTGTTCTTTAATTGATACTCTACCAATATCATAGAGAAACAAAGTATCGTTTATTACACTGTGTATTCTACTTACTGTTAACAGCCTACCTTTCTTGTAGCTAATAGCGTAATCCTGTCTGGACAATACTGTAAACGTATTATATTTAGCGCTGTACATATTTTCGCGGATATATGTACAGAGCAAAAATTTATCCAATATAGCTCTGTAACTACCACCTGTCAAAATCCGTGAATTTAAATCCCAGCGAAATTGCATTTATCAGCAAATCCGCGAAAAGTTATACCCGCGAAAATATCTACATTTACAGTAAGCCTTATGACATATTTATCTGTCTCTGGCCAACCAATATTATATCACATCATTGATATAATTCAAGTAAATATGCAACATATACAGGTTTACCAGAAATTGGTCATGGAAGATCATTCCGTATCTCAATGAGGACCTAATAAAAAAAAATCAATTTTAAAAAAATCAATAAAATCGATTTTTCATAATTACCACTAGCTATATCTATCATAGGCCACAATTGTATTTAGAGCTTATTTACCCTTTTCAGTTAGTGACATCGACATTATGTTTAAAAATGATTCCAATAAAACGTATGCCTACCAGACTCCTGTTTCTCGACAAATTTGCGGATGTCCGTAAATTTACGGACGTCCGCAAATATATTTATAGAGCTCCGCAAATATATACGGATGTCCGCAAATATATATGGAGGTCCGTAATTGTATGCTTAAGTACCAAAAAGACGTATAGGCCTATATTTGCGGAGCACCATAAATATATGCCCTTTGTTGTTTATACTGTTCTTAAATTCCCTACCACAGGTAATTAGATTTTGCCATGTTGCCATGTATGCCGATGACATTGTATTATATTCCTCACACACGACAGAAAGAATGGCTGTTAGAAATATGCAGGTAGATCTTAACAGTGTTAAAACCTGGTGTGATGCTAATTGTATGACCATAAATGAAAACAAGACACAAGCCATGTGGTTTGCATCAAGTAGAATGAAAAGAAATCTACAAAAACTCGATATCAGGATTGGTAATGTTAAGCTGAAAGAAGTGAACTCTTATGCATACTTAGGGGTCGAGCTAGATGGCGACTTAGTACTAGATAAATATGTGAGTAACACTACATGTAAACTATCAAACAAGGTGTTTAAATTGGCTAACCTGAAACCCTCCCTGACAGAACTGGCAGCCATTGCAGTGTACAAACAAAGTATTCTCCCCCTAGCAGATTATTGTTGCTATCTAGCCGACTCTGCTAGGAAAAACCCCACTAGACGGCTTCAAGTTATACAAAACCAAGCACTCAGAATCTGTGTTAAAGCTAGACAAAGAGATAATATCTGTTAAAAATCTGCATGCTAGAACAGAGGTCCCGATGTTACAGGACAGGAGAAAAGAGCTCCTGGTCAGTAAGATGTACAGAAAGTCAAAGAAGGTTACACCACTAGTAAAAGCTCGTAGTACTAGAACTGATGGAAAATTTTTGTTCCCTTTCAGAAGAGCGCGCACTAGGATGTATATGAAAGCACCGTATTATAGAGGAGTGGCCTTATGGGACTCCCTTCCAGCTGTCACCCAAAACATTAAAACAAAAACTGCTTTCAAACTGGCTGTCAAAAAGGTGTTTAAGACATACTGCAAAGGGAGTAGAAAGAAATATTTCCAGGATGTCAGAAGGAATAGGCCAGGGTGATAACCCTAATGAGTATTAAACAGTGCATTAAAATCTTGTCAAACGATAGCCCATTAGAACCACTGGTAAAATCTAAGACTCATAGGAAACTTCTTAGTAGATACACAAACTGTTTTCCTTTCATGCAATGAAATCAACTCCATTTATTGTACATAGAATTTTTATTTTTCTGTTATAACTGCATAATCAATGTGATATTCACTGTACATGAACATGAACCTACTGTGATGTTGTATAAAAGTTTACAAATCTCACTATGATGCCTAAGCATACATCCATACAGAATGTAAAACTGACAGCTGATTAGCGATACATATTTGTACCATTTGAACCGTGACGGATATTTGTAACTGAAAATCACTCTGTGAAGTTATGAATAAACACCTTAAAAAAATATATGGAGAGTGTATTTACGGACGTCAGCAAATTTACGGACATCCACAAATTTGTGGAGAAACACCACCCAGGAATATTACGGACACCGACTTTAATTATTAATTTTTTACACGCACTTACCAGCCGCAATGCTCAGAAATTGTTCACGTGTGCCCTGACAATATATTGACTATAGCTGGCTATTTCCTGCTTGCCTGGCTACCCTATCCTCCCAGATGATATATTTGGGGGTCTGGATGGGGGGTCCCCATGTCGATTGTCGATTTTTAAAAATGGCCATGTCGCATGTCAATGTCGCTAATGATGCCCATGTCCCATGTCGATTTTAAGAATTGCCCATGTCGCCTGTCACTATGTTTTTGAGCCTCATGTCGCATGTCATTAGGCCTCATGTCGATTGTCGATTATAAGAAATAGCCATGTCGCCATGTCGAATTTGGTGGTCCACACCCATATATTTGATAAGATAGCACTAGTGTTATTACATGTAGCGGTAGATAATTTATAATTGATACAGATAGCAGTGATACTACAGGTAGCGGTTGGTAGGGTAACCGCTATCTGTATCAATGGCGCCTTTCTCACAATTCTTTTAATATTTGGCCATTTTGAGGAAAATTGACCTTTTCATGATTTTTTACTTTTTCTTTCAGCGAATTGGCCAATATGAGGAAAATCTATTATTCATGACGTTAAACTTTAGACACCTTTAGGAAATCTTTTCACCAAATCGAAAATTCACATTTTTTGATGATTTTTGAGACTTGTTTCCCCAATTTGGCGATTTTCACAATTTTGACACACTAATGCTAGGATAAATACATTGTACTAGATATGCTTGATGCACATAACAACTTGTCGATACACTTATTTTGATAAAGATACTGTTTTCTTTTTAAACAGTTAACAGTTAACCTAGGGAGCAGGCAGTTCTAAATGATATTGACACAGATAGCGCTTATGACACAGGTAGCGGTTGGTCCCGGTTGTGCACCCAAGCACACTGACACCCCTACACGTGGGACGCAGCCCGGACGCAGCCACACATCAGAGACGGGAACACACCGTGATGTGTGTTGTTATCAAGTTTTAACCACGCATAGGATCTAACATGCTTACTTCACGGATCCACTAGTGCGCGTAACCTGTGCAAGTGAACGACAGATGATGACAATACTTGTCAATCTACATATAGAGGAAACTCGGAGAGAAACCCGCTGAAAGTTTGAGTAAACTTGAGCTCAGCTCCGGGGCTCAGCTTCAGGTCCCTTCAGCTACGGTGTCACGAGGTCAAGGGGCGGGCTGTGACACTCAGTGACACGGTTGGTGTACCAGAATAGACAGTCAGCAGTCACACTCCCACTGTGGTACGTTTTGTCAGTTTCTATCTAAAAGCCTGGATACTGAATGGCTCTTAAATCCATTGATAACGAATGTCGCTATTAAAGGCCGGGCGCTAAAAGATAACAGGAGCGGCGGAAGGTAGCTAAAGTTTGGGGGGGGGGGGGGAGGGGGGCACCTCCCAAGGCATGCTGGGTATTGGTCGGAGGGAGTTACAAATGCAGGTCTTGGGGTCACAGGCCCCCCGAAAATTTAGGAATTTGACAAAATAAAATTGGTGCATTTAGAGTGGTTTGAAACATTATAATATGGTCCATAGACAATTTTGGAGTTTTACCTTTAAGTTGCTGTGTTCTGAGGGAGTTTGAGCTTGTGATTTAAGAACATTTTAGGAATTTTACCTTGAGATTGGTGTATTCTAGGGTATTCTCAGCCAAAAATAGTTCCCCCCAATTTTAAAGTTGGGGGGGGGGGGCTTGGCCCGGGGGCCTTGGGCCCCCAGCCGTCCGCCGTCACTGAGATAACATTTGTCATCATAATGCAACACTGCAGCTCCAGCGAGTAACTCGCCGACTCTACATTGCCATTGGTGCATCACGTGCATCATGCCGACCCTTCGGAAGTGTCTCAATCCCAGAGGGTTTGTATGATGCTTGAATGCAGGACCATTTTCCTACATAAATGTGTACCCGAATCGCAATGACCTTAAAAAGTGCTGAAAATCGTAATGAATACAGCCTTTAGCAGTTACCCGTACTCGGCAGGGCTGCATTCATGCGTCATGACTGGATACTGAAGCCCGAATGGCCCTTTAATAACAAATGTCGCTAAAGGCCGGGCGCTAAAAGATAACAGGAGCGGTGGAAGGTAGATAGAGTTAGGGGGGCACCCCCCAAGGCCTGCTAGGTATTGGTCGGAGGGAGTTGGTACAAATGCAGACTTGGGGCCGCAGGCCCCTCGAAAATTAGGAATTTGACATTTAAATTGGTGCATTTAGAGTGGTTTGAAACATATAATATGCTCCATAGAAAATTTTGGAGTTTTACCTTTAAATTGGCTACTATCAAAGCTATTAGTGTCCCAAATATGATATGATAGAAATAGTAGAACAAATGATTCGGCTTTTGTTTTGTAAATTTAAAACAGTCAGGGTGCATCACTATCTTTTCAGGACATATCCATAGTAGGCCTAGCACATTCTATACCATACGTACCGGTAGTCTATGTTTTGGTTCGATCATGAATTGACTTTCCTGTAATCTTAAGATGCCATTCTGGGGCATTTGATCCTCTCCACGCCCCTGTATAAACGTGTCTTTCCATATTTTACTACAGAAAATATTAAAATGCATTCATATCTTTCATTGTCTAGGTCCGATTCGGCCGTGTGAAGCATTATTGCGGCTGCACATAAGGGTTCACTCTTGAGTATTAACCGGATCCAGTATAGTAAAGGAAGACGGCAGGTTATGGATCGTAAGTATACTTTTTCTCTGATATCCACTTTGGCTACCTCTTTTTGATTTAGTAGCCTGTTAATATGTCTGATCGAATATAATGTTAAACCCACCTGCCCAATATGTGACTGCTACGATGTAGTAGGCTATCTTAAGTATCACAATTATTGTTCTCTATTAGCAGCTACAATCATGATTAGGCCACTCAAAAAAAAAAGTGGTTTCTCATCACCAAGGTCTGAAAAATCTGACGAGGGAGGATATTTTTTTTGATTTTTTTTTTTTTACTCGGAGGCCAAAATGTATAGGATAATTTATGTTTTTCTGGCCAAAAATTCAAAGTTTATTGGATAAGAATTAATTGATCTTTAAAAATGGGGAAAATGTAAGTTATTTCTATACCAATGCATTCCTGGCACTATTAGCTTTAATTTGATACCAAATATGACCAATTTTGTCCATTTTTATCAGGTTTTTCATCAAAATTTGGCAAAAAAAAAAAAGAAGTTTTCCTCAAAACCGGATTTTTATTATGCGCGCGGTGATGAGAAACCATTTTATTTTTTTAAGTGGCCTTATTTATAAATCACTACCCGGTATAATTCATTTTATAGAGAGTATTGAGATAATAATGGTATAAGTCAATGTATGGCGACCAAACAATAACAGCTTTATCAGTTTGTATTCCATACCCCCTGGACCCTCCACACCCATTGCTTCTCCTACGCTCATGTTTGTGTTCTGTCACTGGAACCTATCATCACAACAAGATGAAATAAATTGTTAGCCCATCTTTAGTATTTTACTCCATTGTCTATGACTGCATTAAAGAGTGTTGTTCTTATTTCATTGCAGACAGAGTGTTTATAAAACAGGAAAATGATGTGGGAGGACCAGCTTTTGTAGGGGCCCGATGGTCTCGAATAGTAAATAAAGAGATTATTGTGATAGATATGGATGAAATACCAACAACCCTCTCAGCAGATGTTCCTCCTCACATTGCGACAGCAGGAATCGGTCCTCACATGACGCCAACAGGAATCCGTCATCACATAACGCCAATAGGAACCAGTCCTCACATGACGCCAACAGGAATCAGTCCTCACATGACGCCAGCAGGAATCGGTCCTCACATGACGCCAACAGGAATCCGTCATCACATAACGCCAATAGGAACCAGTCCTCACATGACGCCAACAGGAATCAGTCCTCACATGACGCCAATAGGAACCAGTCCTCACATGATGCCAGCAGGAATCAGTCCTCACATGACGCCAATAGGAACCAGTCCTCACATGATGCCAGCAGGAATCAGTCCTCACATGATGCCAGCAGGAATCAGTCCTCACATGATGCCAGCAGGAATCCATTCTCACATGACGCTAGCAGGAACCAGTCCTCACATGACGCTAGCAGGAACCAGTCCTCACATGACGCTAGCAGGAACCAGTCCTCACATGACGCTAGCAGGGACCAGTCCTCACATGACGCTAGCAGGAATCAGTCCTCACATGACGCTAGCAGGAACCAGTCCTCACTTGACCCTAGCAGGAACCAGTCCTCACATGACGCTAGCAGGAACCAGTCCTCACATGACGCTAGCAGGGACCAGTCCTCACATGACGCTAGCAGGAATCAGTCCTCACATGACGCTAGCAGGAGCCAGTCCTCACTTGACCCTAGCAGGAACCAGTCCTCACATCGCGACAGCAGAAATCAGTCCTCACTTGACGCTAGCAGGAATCAGTCCTTACTTGACTCTAGCAGGAACCAGTCCTCATTTGACGCTAACAGGAACCAGTTCTCACATGACGCTAGCAGGAACCAGTTCTCACATGACGCTAGCAGGAACCAGTCCTTACATGACGCTAGCAGGAACCAGTCCTCATTTGACGCTAGCAGGAACCAGTCCTCACATGAAGTCAGCAGGAATCAGTCCTCACTTGACACCAGCAGGAATCAGTCAGTACAAGGGTGGCGAGAGAGCTAAGGGAGACTACACCTTGACTACTAGTACAGCTGTTACCAAACCAATGAACATCCCATTTCACCCCACTCCAATTGTGATCACACCACAGCATGACACAACAGGAATCAGCCAGTACCATGCTGCCCAGAGAGATAAGGGAGACTGTACCCTGACTACTAGTACAGCTACTACCAAACCATTGAACAACTCATTTCACCCCACTCCAATTGTGATCACACCACAGCCTGACATTGTCATGAGGGGCACAGTCACAGAAGATGTGATGAAAAGCATCAACATTACAGATAACCTGCATCACAACACACCATCAATGATCAGCGTAAAACAAAATGCATCAACAGTCAACACCATACAACCCAATAGTTCAAGGGTCAGCACATTCACGGTTGTCACCCCAACAGAGGCTACTACACTATCATTCGCCATGCCAGATAATTCAGCAACACCGGGGGAGATGAACAAGAACACTGGGGCTAAAACAATGCTCACTAAAGCCAACCGCCGACCTGTATTATTGGGCAGAATTGAGGCTCTCATGAACGTGCGAAGAGATAGCTTACCACCAGTTGCAACGCAGCCAAGAATATCTGCAGGAGAACTAAGTAAATCTACAGCCTCCATACCATCCATCCAGTCCTCACCAGCGAGCACTGTACCTCCAACCAAGGCACGGATCGTAGTGTCGGCAGACAAGAAGAAATATACCATGGTTAGACCAGAGCTAAACGTATCTGGGACTGTGCTACAAGAGAGAAACACACATGAAGACAGTGAGGAACACTCAAACCTATATAGTGTTAAGATGTCAGCCAACATACACAAATATACAGCAAAGGAAAAGAATAGCCAGGTAGTTGCACAGAAAATGTCACAGCAGAAGTCACTCACTGTGTCACAAGCAAAGTTAGAGATCACAATACCATCGGTGAACAGAGAACAAACCAAATCATCTGCAGCCACCATAGCAAAGCACACCACAACTTGCCTCACATCTACAATGTCAAATCATACTGAACCAATGGTTTCACAGCACACTATATGTAGTGGTGCAGTATGTGGAGAGAATGCATCACAACAGGCATCACATACAGTGACTAACCCACCTACATTCACGGCAATGGTAGAAGGTATGTCATTTACCAAATTTGTTAAAACAAAAAGCAAACCAAAACCCACCACAATAAAGGGGAATCTGCCTTCACGATCCGCGACACAGAACAAGGGTTCTACTTCTACCATATGTACAGCAGATTCAACAGGCTCCATAACAAATCCTAAGTCTTCCAAGGGAACTGAAAGAAACAGTGCACCTCCTTCAGTCAACAGAAAACAGAACACAGATTCTATAGCCACAGAAACAAAGACCAACCGATCCACAGTAACAAGGAAAATGCCTTCCAGTTTGAAATCAACCATACCACATGGCGCACCATCTACATCCACAAAAGTGAAGAACAAACCCTCTTCATCTACTGAAGGAAAACATTTTATCTCATCTAAAACCAAGAAAGGCCATACTACGTCTACAAAAGCAAAGGCAAACAAATATTCTTCTAAGCCATCCGAAACAACCCCAAAGACTTACACCACAACAAAGGATAAATCAAGCAGCCATTCCACATCCACCAGAAAAAAGAACAAACGTCCTGAACCAGCAATAACCAGCCAGCACAAATCTATTACCACAATTGAAAAGCCATCTCCGTCAACCTCAACAAAAGGAAGTCAGACTACACCTTTCAGCACGAAAGGTTTACCTCATACATGCCACAAGACAAAGCACACACCCTCTTCATCAACAACGTCAAAGAGAAAGAAAGGATCTTCAGGATCGACCACAACAACTAACAATAACATTACATCCACCACACTAAAAGCAAAGAAAGCAACCATTACATCCACCACACCTAAAACATCCACCACACCAAAGTCAAAGAATACAACCATTACATCCACCACACCAAAGCCAAAAAACACACCCATTACATCCACCACACCAAAAACATCTACCACACCAAAGGCAAAGAATACACCCAAACCATCCACCACACCAAAGCCAAAGAACACACACATTACACCCACCACACCAAAAACATCCACCACACCAAAGCCAAAGATTACACCCAGCACATCCACCACACCAAAAACATCCACCACACCAAGGCCAAAGAATACACCCATTATATTCACCACACCAAAAACATCCACCACACCAAGGCCAAAGAATACACCCAGTACATCCACCACACCAAAAACATCCACCACACCAAGGCCAAAGAATACACCCAGTACATCCACCACACCAAAAACATCCACCACACCAAGGCCAAAGAATACACCCATTATTTTCACCACACCAAAAACATCCACCACACCAAAACCAAAGAATACATTCACCACAACAAAAATATGCACCACACCAAAGCCAAAGAATGCATCCACTATATTCACCATAACAAAGACACATGATAAACCCACTACATTCGCCATAACAAAGACACATGGTGGACCCACTACACACACCCCAACAGAGACACAGCGTAAACCTGCTACACCCACCACAATACCAGTAACTACAACAAACAGACCCACAACATCCACCACAGCATCCACCACAGCACACAGCAAGCATTCATCATCCACAAAAACAAGTGATAGCAGACGTTCCAGCACGGCAACTGCTACAGTAGAAAAGACACCTTCTGTGTCTACTAAAACAATGAAACAACCTCCTTCTAACACAAAAAGAAAACACCTGCCTTCATCGACCCGGACAGAGACTAGCACTTCTGAATCAAACAGACCAGTTCACACTACTCCTACATGCAGCACAGCTTTGGGAAAGCTTTCTACAACCATAGAGTCTGAGTGTAGCAGTACAACGGTACACACTCCAACATCTGTAACCTCTACCCCAGAGGACCACACACAAGCATCCAATTCCAACCCCATTGTAGACACTACACTACCAAGGAAAGGTGTGTCGAAATCAAAGGTAGTAACCATTACAGACACTGGCAGCACATCTAAGGATATCTCATCAACCATTAGCACTGATGCAATTGTCCAAATGTCCGATATGACACATGCACTCAACAGTCGTGACGGTGAAATACAGGAGGAAAGTGTAGTTTCACAACAGAGTACAAGAGCAAGGGCCGAAAAGAGAAAAGCAGCAAGTACTAGCAGATTGAGCGTGAAGAGAAGGGCAACTGTACATCTTTACACACAGTGGAGAGAAGGTAAGTTACAAATAGCATACATCTTGAAGAAATTATAGACTGAGATAGTAGTGGATAAAATTAAGCTGTGTCCACATTTAGCATACCGATAGATGTACATTATGCTACCAGTTTTAAGGTCCAACATCATTTACATGTTTGCAATATTCACTCTTTATACTGGTTGTATTAGACATTCAATCGTATTTATGAAAGAAAATGCTATAGCATCAATTTGTTAAATAAATACATTTATCAATTATTCAAGGCTGTGACTTGTATATTTCAGACTTGGTTGGAGGTCCTCATTCCATTCCTGAAACCATCACCATTGACAGCAGTGACTCTGACTCTGATTGCACCGTACTATATGGCACAGATGAAAATGATAACACTCTGGTAGCCACACAGCCTAATTCAGGAAACCAGAATATGGATGCCTTACAGACAGAGAAGAGCTCACAATCTGGTAGTAAAGGGCCTACTGTCCAGGACAGGTCATCTAGGAGACAAGGTTTGAGGTCTTCAATGTCCAGCACCACTGGTGGTGCATCTTCGCTATGTAAGAAGACACTTAGAGTGGTTCTCAGGAGAATTGATGATGTTACAAAGACTGGTTGGTGTCCAGTGTCCCGGCAAACAGCTGAGGCACCAAAACCTGCAGTCATTCAGACTGCCAAGGCGTTATCCTCTGAAGCCACATCCTCAGGGAACTCTGGACAAACAGCTGGGGCACCAAAACCTGCAGTCATTCAGGCTGTTAGATTACCCTCCAGGACGTCACCATCAGAACCCACATCTTCAACTAACTCTAGACAATCTAACCCTGCAGGGATTAAGGTTGTAAGGTCTACACTAAGTGCTGCAGTAGGCAGGGATCCTGGGCCTGATCTGCCTGACTCCTCTGGTAAAAATCTTAGCGACCTGGATTTCTTCTCAAATGAAGAGCTTTTGCAGGAATTAACTAAGAGGGAGACTATCTTTGAGTGTGTGTGTGGACTAATGTTCAATTGTAGCATCAAGTATTTCCTTCACCGTTCATCTCATAATACGGAAAACAGCATGAGATGCAGCTACTGTGACTTTGAAGCCCAAAACTGGATGGAATTCCATACTCATTTCTACTTCCATTAAGATGAATGGATTTTAAAATACTCATGTGTTTTCTGTTATAAGTCACACTTTTCTTTCATTATTTGGGTTACGGGTCCGCCACAGGAGTATGAAAAATCTGAAAGTCAATTGCTACATGTCATTTAATATGGTGCGTAAATTAGATTGTTTAAGGTAGTAAAACACGAAAGAATAGATTTTAAATTTATTTCAATTTCTTTTTAATCTCGATCCAATGTTAGAGAATTTTGGACAGGAAAATGGATAGTGGGTTCGGAATCATTATCTTCTCGAGGAAAATCGTGGTAATCTTGTTGTCGTTAAGTTATACGAACGGTAATTTATCATGCATGTTTCTACAGATAAATTGATAAGGTTCAACTGATATAACTGTAAAGATAATCTATGTGATAAGTGATGCTTTCAATATCCAAGTATGTTCAGTGCAATTTCCTCGTGAAAATATGTCCTCATTATTCAAGGTGTGTATTTTGCAATAAAAATATTCACATCGTTTAACGCTGTTCAACCTGGGTATAATGTGTTAAATTGATGTTAATGCTTGTTCTATCATGGTCGGCTGTGCATCTCCCATTGAAAACAGTGGACCAACGTTTATGGTGTTGGTCAGAGGACCAACGCACAGTAGTGACGTCATATAAAGCAATGTGATATCACAAAGCATAATAATTGAGCTCGAACTAGCCTAATTTCAAAGCTTTACTTCATGTCTATCATATTGTTAATGAGAGACAATGATAGAACCATGTTTACACATGGGTTTTTCGTGTTGGATCCCCTGACCAACCCATGAGGCCTTGATGGCTTCGCCATCTTGGCCTCATGGGTTGGTCAGGGGACCAACACTCCAAACCCATGTGTAAACACGTAGTCCATCTTTATGGACAATGCATTCAAAATGGGCTGGGGTTCTTGGGATAATTTAAGAGGGTTTTATATCCTGAGAGAGCACCAACAACGGGGAGGGGGGGGGGTGATTTAGCGCGGAAAATATTGCCCCCCACCCCGGTAGAAAACAGCTCTTTGAGCCACTGTCAAGGGGTCAACAATTTTGATGCATTAATTTAGTGACTAGACTTAATTTCTCACAATTCTCTGAAAAGCATATGAGATGCTTTACATCAATTCTTATTCAGAACTCAAGAGATAAGCTATATCTAGAGTCACAAAACGACGTATGCAGCAGTAAGGATGTATGTATTTCTTATTTACACATAACCTGTGTTCATATCCTTCAGACTACTCCCTTTAAAAAATGAGCAATATGTATCAGGTATATTTTGTTAAAGCGTGATGGGAATTTGAATTGTTAAATTACTAAATGTACTAAACTTTTTAACGGGTGACCTCTTCCAAGAAGTCTAACAAGCCAGACCGAACTTTACCTATGCCTTTTGACCTTTAGTCTAGTCACGACTCGAGCAAAAATTCAGGGGACCCAAGGGCTCAAACAGAATTTCTCCTGTATGTCCTGGGGAAGTCGGGGTGCAGAGGGGTCCCCCCCCCCCCTAAGTTCGGAAAGTCGCCGAAATTAAGGGCCCAGGTTACAAGGTCACTTTTTTTAGACACTTTATGCTATAGCCAAATCTGTCCAAAAGTCGCCAGGTCACTTCTTATTGTACAAGGGACACAGTTCCTGGGGAGTTTCAGGAAAAGTCTTTTGGGATTTTACCTTGAGATTGGGATATTCTAGGCCAGACCAAAAAAAAGTTGGTGAATCGATTTCGTGCACCATAATTATTTTCGAAAATGGGATATTTTTTTTTCTTTTTTGAAAAAAAAAAATTGTCAATGGATTTCGCTCGCCTCATTTTTTCAAAAAAGAATTTTAAAAAAACAACCCTTTCACATGATTTCCACAGACCAACCAATTTAATATTTTTTGCCACGAGTTCCCTTAAAACTTTTGTCAGAGACTTAGTAAAGAAAATATAAATATAAATTGTTCACTCGCTTCACTTTTCCATGACCAAAATTCATTGAAAAAAAATAAATTTGCTCGCACCATTTTTCCAAAAGTGAAGTCCATTGACCAACTCTTTTTTTTGGTGTGGCCCTAGGGTAATCGTATCAATTCTGAGTATAATGTGGTGGGGGGGCACGTTTAAAGTCAAGGGGATCTTGGGTAGCCCCTGGAGGGCCGTACTACACCTAGCGCGTTATAAGTATGTAGCCGGCACTGTAGGTATTCTGTGAAAGTACTTGTGGCCACTTGCAACTGAGAAGTTTGGTTGGGATGTTATTGGTCAATTTTTCTTTAAGTTCAGAAATGGGGTTTGCACCATATGCGGCCATAGTTAAGGGTGTCCTAACTTCAAATGTCAATAATATATCAAAATCTAGCACTATGAGGTATTGATTTCTTTGCTTCAATCACATCATACATCAATCTAATATAATCCCAAGTGATTAAGAGATATTGTTGGTAGAATAGAATTGACCGAACACTCCCTATTCCTTTAAGGCCAAACAAAAAAAAATCGTGTTCAGGTAACATAGCCAAAAAAATTAGGGTAGGTAGGTCGGATTTTTTTCTTTTTTTTTTAGAAATTATTTTTTGAGGTGATGAGGTACATTTGTATTAAGTGTAAGGAAGGATACTTCTTATTTGCAACATGCTTACAGTTGATATATTTTCCACTGCCAATTATCATGTTTATTGTAACTACATGTAATATCCCTACTATCCATTATCAAACCAATTAAATAGTCTAATTGAGGCACTATCAGTTCCTTAAAACTACCATTATCTGCAATACAAAGAATAAGACACAACAATGTGATTTTTCCTCCCCTCTTATCCCACAACATGTGATAAATCTGATAGATCCTCGGGTCATTAGGTACCCTAACCAAGATGAATCTAAAAAAAAATTTAAAAAAATTGGGTCAGGCCAAAATGATAGGGTAGGTCGGGTTACCTGAACACAACTTTTTTTTTTGTTTGGCCTAGGCAGTTTCAAAGTAGGGGGGCAAAGGGGAGGGGTGGCCCTTTGTTGTAAAATCCCTTTTCTCTTGACCTTTTACGTTTGACCTTTTTGGGGTAATTTGCAAAAGTCTGGAGGGGGCACATGAAAGTCCGGCCGCGGTCCGGGCGGGGGTTCGGGCCGTCCAGCTGGACGCGCGGCGGACGCGGCGCACCAGCATCAACTCAGTTTCGGTTTCGCTGCGTTCCGCCGCCGCTCCACTCTCCAGGCAGCGTTCCGCTGCAACACTCTCCCTCAGATTCCACCACTAGCCTGCCATAACCGTACATAGGCGTCACTAGAGGGACCTAGAGTACTCGCCACCCTCGCCTCACTGAAGAAAACTCCGGGAGAAAACTATAGCTATCTGGATACTGTCAGGCTTGGAGACACATGCCATAACTGTGCAATCGCCATCAGGGACGGAGTGTTGGACAGAACTATCAAATCGTGTAGGCCTACTACTGCCTGGCTCCATCGTTCTCAAAACTTCCATCAGCATTCAAAAGGTACATCTACACCGGGGGAGTTACATTCCCACGGTCTACTTCTCGGCCCTTCTTCACAACTATGTGATAGGAACCCATCAAAAGAAATAGCCTAATACTAGTCTATAGGCCATAATTATACTCCTTTTTTTGTGGCAGTTAACCTGATTCGGGTTTAACATAGTCAAACTGTAGTAAGCTATCCAATTAAATCTAAAATTCGATATTTGAGTTTGACCGGATAACATGTGATAGCTTATGATGTGCTATCCGGTCAGATAGTATCCGCGGGAGGAATCCGACAATTAATGGGTTCGGGTCTCAAAGCCGCTTTCCAAACTCTATTTTGGTGCCAATTCTATTAGCTTTTATTCGAAGGTCGAAAAGCCTGGAAAACGGCACATATGCTTCGCTCTTGAGAGGGTTCAAATTTTTTCCCGCCCCGCCACCTCTTGAACTACTAACGCGAAAAAGTGCACCCAACCCTCGGTTGATAAATAGGGCCAAATTGAAAAAAAAGGTTTGTTTCAGGTAACATGAGAAAAAACTCTAGGGTCGGTAGGTCGGATTTTCTTTTTTTACTTCCCCTCTAAAATTGACCCAAAAAAGTGAAAAAACGGGAAACCTAAAATTGACCCCCAAAAAAATTGCATAATAAAACATAGGGTCGGCCCTGTTTAGATAGGGTCGGTCGGGTGACCTCTTTTTTTTGGCCTAGGCTGATTCCGTGTCAACTCAACCAAAATCTGAAATCCCTCTGAAGCTCAGTCGGGCGGGGTGTCTGCTCTGGTATTAAGAAAGACCTCAATTCTAGCCATGGAGAAACTGAGGATTACAGGTCCATGTTTCATCATACAGGTACCACTTATATTAGAGTAAGACTCAGAGGCGGATTTAGGGGGGGGGGCACACGGCCCCCCCCCCCCCTTGGGAAATCAAAAAAAAAAAAAAAAAAAAAAAAGGGAGAAGGGAGAGAAGGAAGAAAGAGAGGGAGAAAGGGAAACCAATTATGACCCTTATTAATGCCAAGATATCGGCCTTCTGATCCCTGAAATTGGCCCCTTTCTGATGCCCAAGCTTTGGCCCTTTCTGACCCCTTAGCCTGGCCCTTTCTGACCTTCAAACTGGGCCCTAAACCTGGCCAATTCTGATGTCCAAACCTGGCCCTTTCTACCCTGAATCCTGGCCCTAAACCTGGCCCTTCCTGGGACTAGGCCCTGGGATTAGGCCCTAAACCTTGCCTTTTCTGACAGTCAAACCTGGTCCTTTTTTATGCCCGAGCTCGGCCATTTCTGACCACTTAGCCTGGACCTTTTGACCTCCTAACCTGGCCCTTCCTAACCCTCAAACTAGGCTGTAAACCTGATCCTTCCTAACCCTGGGATCGGGCCCTAAACCTGACCCTTTTTGACCCAAAACCTGGTGACCAAGCCCTGCCACTTCGACATTTTCCAATCTCTTCCAGTTTAAAAATAATGTCCCACCCACAATGATAAAGGATAAATACATATCTCTCAGCCATGATATATGTGCCAAAATGCACCAGATTTCAGCATTTCTAATTTAGACTTTCAGAATTTTCAAAATTCTCCACTCCAAAAAGAATGTCCCAGCTGCAATGATAGAGAATAATATGGATCTAAGCCATATGTTAGGAGCCAAAGTGTACCAGATTGCATCATTACAAGTTAAGACTTCAAGATTTTCCAAAGAAAACAATTTTCCAGCCCCAACAAAATAGATTAATACAAATCTCAGCCATGATAAATGATGTGCCAAAATACACCAGTATGCACCATTTTAAGGCTAGAAATTGCCAATTTTCTTTGGGGGGCATGCCCCAAAACCCCCCTAGTTTGGCCGCTGCGCTTTGCTTGCGATGGTCGGTAGCATTCACCTCACTTTCCTAGATCTTGGCCCCCCCCCTTAGAAAATTCCTGGATCCGCCACTGTTAAAGAGATCAGGAAAAAATTATCAAACCATACTTATTGTGTCATATCTTGATGCACAAAAGCTCGGAAATAGGATGTAAATCGGTGGAAAATAACAAAACTTTAAATACTGTATTCGATGTAATAAGCGCCCCCTCCACCTTTTGGGGCATTTTTAGACTAGAACAAAGGCACAAATTCCCCGATTTTGGAGATAATTAAACTTTAAGTACTTGAAATGACATAAAAGTAATTTCCAAGGTAAGCGCCAAGGTAATCAAAAAAATTTCAACAATTTGAATTGTACCCCTAGCAGCTTAAGGCCACTTAAAAAAATAAAATAGTTTCTCATCACTGCGCGCATCATAGAAATCAGGTTTTAAGGACATCTTTTTTATTTCTTTTTGCTATTTCTTTAAGAAAAACATGCTAAAAATGGACGAATATTGGCATATTTGGTACCAAATTAAAGCATATACTGACAGTAATGCAGTGGAAGAGAAATAACTTACATTTTCCCACTTTTAATGATCAAATTAGTTCTTTGCTACCTAAATTTGAATTTTGGTCAACAAAAACGTGTATAACCCTATACATTTGTTATTATAATTTGTACATTTAATTTAAGCCCGCGGATTAAAAAAAAGCCTCCCTCGTCATATTTTTTAGACCTTGGTGATGAGAAACCACTTGTTGTTTTGAGTGGCCTAATCTTGAGGCTAGTAACTGAGAAAGATGTGGGGCTTGACATAGTATGGTACTTGTTCCTTGGAGCAGTTCACAGGTGGCACCACTGGTGGCTAAAGTTGGGCAATTCACTAAAGGTCTCAGACAGGGAAATGAATTTTCGCTATAGTTTAATGTAACATAACATGCGATAAAAAAATTCCCAGCCGGGTATTGATGGAAAATCTCTTGCCGGTTCCTAACATGCGGGTTCCTAACATGAATGAACCTCCATAATTGACCATATGTGCAGTGAATAAGTTCATTTCAGACCGAACCTAAATGAATATTGAAATACAATGTATAGGCCTATCCCTGCAATAATCATATATCTTGAGGTGCCATCTCAATCAGGATATGCTGAGGGCCATTTGTGATTTTTTACAGAATTTTAGCAAATTTTCCAAACTATTTTAACCACCCAGAACTCACCTAGTATTTACTGCAGAGTTCTTCTTTCAGTAAGGATGTACTCAGTGACCCCAGAATTCCCTATCTGAGGCCTAAAATGACCTAGCTTTGACGGCCATTTAAGCCATGTGGCACCATTTTTTTCAGACTTGTAATAATTTTTCATTGAAAGCTCTCTGCGTTATCTATTATTTACAGGGGGGGGGTGGGTTTGGGGGGGGGGGGGCGTAAAAATTTCCGACCCCTCCTGAGGGGGGGGCGTAAAAAATTCTAACTCCTCTTGAGGGGGGGGGGGCGTAAAAATTTAAGCCCCTTTTTTAGCAAAAAAGCCCGCGCGTTACTATAGTTCAAAGGGGGGGTGCGAAAATTTTTCGGCACCTTCGGCGAGGGGGGGCCCGAAACATTACACGTGCTCTCGAGGGGGGGACGTTAAAAATGTTCGCCCCTCCGCGCGAAATCTCACCCCCCCCCCCTGTAATTAATATATGAACACTCCCTTACCTTTCCATCAAATGCAGTTGCAAAGGTGTTCCATATTTTCTTCCCCACCTCTTTGAACTACAGTAACGCGCGGACTTTTTGCTGAACAGGGATGACATTTTTTTGCCTCCCCTCTAGATGGGTCAAAATTATTTTGCCCCCCCCCCCGTGAATAAATAATGACCACTACCTAACCCCCTTTGATTACTTTGCTAAGGTCACACTCGCCCAATTGGCTGAAATATAGGGACCACATTAAATTCTTTCATATATTTAAGCCGCGGTCTGTACATGAGTCAGACTCAGCTAGCTTTAATTTGATACCAAACATGCCTATGTAATACAGGCTGTCAACAGTTTCCTATTTTCTCCTATATTTGGGAAAAAAACTCCTACTTTCTCCTATTTTTGAAGATTTGTAAAAAAAGTTTTAAAAAATGGGGATATTTTTGGCACTTCTTGAGATTTGTCTAGATCCAATGAGAAATTTGTTCACTTTTAAGGAAGGTGGGGGCTTAGCAATTTCCTCAGACCAGAAGATCGCACAAAATTGCAGCATTTGCCTTCTTGATTTTCAAAATTTTCTTGGGGGGTGGGGGCATTCCTCCAAACTAAACTCCTTCAGTGGTGGATTAATCCGCCATCGCCCCCTGAGTACCTGTCCCGACTCCACTCTGACTTTTGCTAGAGGTGTAACGAGATTTGCACCTTTAAGGTGGGGGGACAGGCATGCCTTAAATATTAATATTGGGGGTGAGGGGGAAGTGCATAAGTAAAGCATCGGAAGAGCAGACTGTCCCAACCCCAAATATACCTATACAGATCTGAATAGATTTGTGCAAAAATGTACTAGATGCACCATTTAAAATTTTTACACATTCCAATACCTTTCCCATAAAAAAAATGAATTTCAGCTCCAATCATAAAAAACAGATACAGACCTATTAAAAATTGTTAATATGTCTTGTGCCAAAATTGCAACATTTTAAGTCTAGAATTTCAAAATTGTCCCGAAACCTTTCCCTCCAAAAAGTCAGTTCCATCCCCAATCATACATTTTTGACTCAGGGTGCACCCCTGAGTCTAGGTAGACGACCCAAAACGTTGGTTAAGAGATTTTCCCAATTTCAAGTTAAATCTATCATATTTCAGAAACTATCCATTTCAATGATATAATCTTTGGTTCCACAGTTGCTTTAAGATCTAATCTATCTCATCCAATTGAGTGCACACTCAATTGTGCATTTTTTCCATGAATAAAAGCTGCTAAAAAAATTTGCATTTTCTTGAATCAATAAACCACCGAACATGCCCTCCCATTGAATCCTATGCTGAAGCCGTGTGCACCATTCTAGACAACCCTGCGCGTCTCATGCCACCTCTACAATTGAATAAAAGACTAACTCCACCACTGTGTCTCTTTTTACTGTGACACTATACTGTGTGAACAATACACCTGGTTCCCATGTACCATCTCTTTTTTCTTGCTATAGGCTTAGTGCACAAGAAAGTGTTTTAGACTAGACAACCCATGTGTGCACTGGTCCATACCATATTCGGACGTTAGTATGGACCATACTCAGACTTTAGTATGAACCATACTCGGACGTTGGTATGGACCATACTCGGACATGGACCATACTCGGACGTTAGTATCACCTCTGCTCGGTCATTCGGGAAATGGCCTATAATCATGAGGGAGATGTTGCCCATGTTGCCACTTTGGATGTTGCCACATGTTGTTGGGAGGTGGGGGGGGTGTTGCCCATGTTGCCACTTGGGAAGATCATCATGGTCTGTCACCACCATCATGATCTGTCATCACCATGGTTCATGGTCATCATGGTTCATGGTTAAAATGGTTCATGGTTATAATGGTTCATGGCCCTCATGGTTCATGGCCATCATGGTTCATGGTCATCATGATCATGGTTCACGGCCATCATGGTTCACGGCCATCATGGTTCACGGCCATCATGGTTCACGGCCATCATGGTTCATGGCCATCATGGTTCACGGGCATCATGGTTCACAGCCATCATGGTTCATGGCCATCATGGCTCATGTATCATGGTTCATAGCCATCATGGTTCATAGCCATCATGGCTCATGATTATCATGGTTCTCGCTCATCTTGGTTCATGGTCATCATGGTCCACTGCCATCACTGACACCCTGAGTCTCCTGTGATGTAAATCACACGCCTATTGATTGACCAATATACACCAGAATGCACCACTTAAGTCTAGAATTTCAACATTTTCTAAAACATTCTTCAAAATACAAGGTTCCGGCCCCGATTATAGAAAACAGATAAAGACATGCAGATTGCAATGATCATATCTAGAATTTCAAAATTTTCCCATGACATGTGTCTCCGAAAACTTTCAGCCCCAATCATTGACAACAATAACACACCAGAGCTTTGATATATTTTGTGCCAATGAGCCAGCAGATTGCACCAGTTCAAGTCTAGAATTTCAAAAATTTCAAAAGTTTCTCAAACCTTTCCTTCCAAAAGAATTCCATCCCTAATCATTGAGTCTGGATAAAACAGATCTGAGCTTTGATACATTTTCGGACAGAATGCACTGTTTTAAGTCTAGATTTTTAATTGTTTGAAAAACCTTCCAAAAAAAGTTCCACTCCTAATCATAGATGCTAGATAATACAGGTATAAGCTGTAATAAGTTTTTGGTCAAAATGCACCAGGATGCACTATTTCAAGTCTAGAGTTTCAAATTTTCCCAAAACCTCTCCAAGAAATGCTTAGATCCAGCCCCAATCATAGAGACTAATGCAGAGTTGAGCTTTGATATATTTTGTGCCAAAATGCACCAGAACACACAATTTCAAATCTAGACTTTCGAAATTTTCTTGCGGGGGCATGCCCCCAACCCCCCTACTTAGACCACTATGCTTCCCTTGCAGTGTTCTGGGGGACAAAGCCCCTGGGCACAGATTTTTTCCTCTTATATCTGTATGTGTTGGCCTAATTTTCTCCCGTAATAACTCCTATTTTCCTCCCTATATTGTGCCGATTGTTCCTATTTTCTCAATTTAAAAACTCCTATATTCCTATTTTTCTGAGGGAAAATCTGGTTGACACCCTGGTAATATATATAGGGTACGGCTTATGCAAAAGCTGTTGCTACCAGAGTCAATATAGGGCCTAATAATCTTTCATATATAAACCTCAGTTTATATTTCCAATGTGCCTTTTATTTTTCTCTTCAGGCTGGGAGCAGAGCAGCGGACAATGGCAGAACTACAAAGAAAAACTGAGCACAACGCACCCTGGGAATGTGCCACTCCTCTCATTCGAGTCAAGCTAGAACCAAACCATGCAGATTACGATTATTGTAAGTACATGTACACATGTATGCATGCACTATATCATTAATGAGGATAACCAACGTTTTAAAGGTGTGTTTGCTGGGAGAGGGGTGGTTGGTTTGGGAGGGCGGCATAAAGTATTCTTTAACCACGTCATTGAATGATCTTATTGAACCAGGGCACCCCTTTGCCCGCAGGGTATTTTTGGCTTTTTTGCCAAAAAAATCTGCTGCATTCTGAATGATATTTTGGTATCAAAACTCAGTAAATAACAGCAGGTTGCAAGCTTTGATCGATGCCAATCCATATAATCAATGCTCAAAAAAATTGGGGCAACATTTCACGTTCAAAATACAGATTGAAAAAATGTCACCTAAACTCCCGGGCCTAAACTACACAAAACCAAGCTTTTCTGGGCAATGTTAAAGGATAGGGATTTAAGTAAACTAGAGACCTTCACCAACTAGCACTTTACACAGAATCCTCTTTATTCTTATATAAAACTGAGATGAGGCACTTTTTGAGACACTTTATTGGATGTTTCTGACATATACCTTCATGCACCTTCACAGAACTGAAGGTTTTGCACAGAACCCAGTGGGCACACCTCACAAAAGCAGCCCACAATAAGCGATTTTTAAGCCCTACAGAGAATATGCAGTGCTTAATAAATGGTCTGTGCCCACTACGAAATGACCCTCCGGGGTTTGGGAGTTGTTGGGGGGAGGGCAGATAGTGTGTGTGTGCGGGGAGTGTGTGTGTAGGGTGGGGAGATGTGGGGTTGGGGGCTTGGTTGATGTTGGGTTAGGGGTTGGTTGCTGTGGGGCTCCCCAGGTAGATGTGGGGTCAGGGGCAGATGTGGTCGGGGTAGATGTGGGGTTGGGGTTAGATGTGGGGTCAGGATAGATGTGGGGTCGGGGGTAGATGTGGGGTGGGGGTACGTAGATGTGGGGTCAGGGGCAGATATGGGGTCGGGATAGATGTGGGGTCAGGGGTAGATGTGGGGTCAGGGGTAAATTCGGGGTAGGGGGAAGATGTAGGATCGGGGGTAGATGTGGGGTCAGGATAGATGTGGGGTCGGGATAGATGTGGGGTCGGGGGTAGATGTGGGGTCGGGATAGATGTGGGGTAGATATGGGGTCGGGGTAGATGTGGGGTTGTGGGTGGATGTTCACAAAATTTAATTAAGAAAAAGTGCCTTGGTTCTCCAGTGATGCCTATCACTAATACCATTTATTTGTTTCCTTTCCAGATACGAGTATAAAAAGAGAGCCAGATGCTGCGGGGGAGACCTCCAACATCGGCAGCGTACCAGCTGTATATGGCGCAAAATGGTCTGCCAATATAACAGAAACCATTGTAATAGATAGTGATGATGACACCATCGTCATAGATAGTGATGATGAAGAGGTTGGATTACCCACAAACAGCACCTCCCAGTTTACATCTCCTAGAAGTGACCTGGCAATTAGCCCGGTCATAGTAGCATCATGCCATACCACAGCAGCAGCTGACAAATCAGAAGGTGGAATGTTGGCCCTAAATAACAAAGAAGACAACTGGCTCAATGCTGCTGCTACTATACCTCAGACTAATTCATCAATGGTTATTGAACCATCAAGGATGGATTCACTGTGCATCAATGATACAGTCCCTACACAAAGTACTGCTATCAGACCTATACTTTGGTCAGGGCTACCTCTGACATCATGTTCTCCAACACTACACTCAGAAGTCAGGACAGTGCATACAACCTCTGAAGAAACTGGGAATGACCATGCCTCCTTCACCATGTGTTCAGTTGACTTGTGCTCACAACAGGGGCTGCAAACTGGTACTGATACAATACCAAATTCAGGTATGGCAACAAATTACAGTACTGATTATGGGAACCCTAATGTGAATTACCAAGCAATCAACTCACCAACAGGAGACAGTGATACTGTAACATTACCAATATTGTGCAATAAACCCATGAAGAGTATATCATGTCACCCCATTACAGTGATCACACCACCGCATGATATTGCAGCATGTAGCAAGGTCACAGATGATTTTATAACTAGTAATACCAAAAAAGACAACCTGCATTGCAGTATACCAGAAATCATCGGAACACCACTAACGATCACACTGCAACAAAATGCTTCAAGGAATGAGACATCGGACACCAAAATATCAGGGTTCAACATATTCACAGGCATTACACCCACAACAGCACAATCTCCAAAATCACCAAAGAGGAAAAAACAAAGAAGAGCGGAAACAACTCTCACAACAGCCAACTGCCGGCCTGTTGTATCAGAAAGAGTCAAATCAAGCATGAACCAGCCAAGAGATAGCTTTTCATCAGAGGAAACATCTTTCAAAGTAACAGCAGGTAAACTTAGTATACCCATGACATTTACACCATTCACCAAAGCTGTACATGGATCTACTGCACCTCCAAGCAGTGCATCAGCCAGGACATACCTCATCATGTCGCCAGACAAAAAGACATTCACCATTGTTACAGCATGGCAGAATATATCTCAGATTCAGCTACCAAACATGATAACCTTGTCAGAAGACACCAACTGCAAATACTTGCTGACAAAGCAAAATACAAAAATAATTGCTATGCCACAGAACAGCACACTCAATATCTCAGAAACCAGATTTCATACTACTGTGTCACCAGTCAACACTCTACAACAGGAATCACATCCAGCTCCCATATCATATAACAACACAACATCTAGTCTAATGCAGACTGATGCAGTCACAATTGATATCTTGAATAATAGGGAACCAAAAGCATCTCCACACAAAACATGTGTTTTGACTGTGGTACAATATAGACCCCCAATAGTGAGCAAACCAGCGACATCCAAAACAGTGAAAAAGGGTGTTCCTTCATTCATCAAAACAAAGAGGAAACCAAAACACACTGTAATGATGGAGAACCCTCCGACACTATCCTCAGTAGAGGACCTGCATTCTATTTCTACCATGCTGAAAAACAAATTGCCTACATGCACATCAACAAAGATCAGACCTTCCAGATTTGAGACAGCAAAAGATAATCTATCTAGTTCTGGCACAACAAAGAAGAAAGATCTTACACCCTCCACAACAAATGCTAAGCGTTCAGACTCGACCTCAGCATGCAGCACTCTTTCATCCATCCCAACACAGAACAAACCTTCTACAGCCACCAAAACAAAGATATTGGTAGTATCTCCTGTGCCTGTGGTGAATCCATATCAAACACCTAATTCTCCTGGAGGCAAGACCCTGTGCCAAAATGCTGAGGAGGCATCTAGTAGACCTGTAGCTGTTTCGGATACTGGTAACATCAAACCAGGAGCAGCCCTACGATCAATTGTCAAACAAACTGTGTCATCATCTCCAAAAACAACACACCCTGTCACTATAAGTGGTGACAAGCAGCGACCTATCCTACAAGGCATCAGGATTCTGAAACGCAAAGCAGACAGCCCAATTAACCCCTTCCACGCGGTAAGCCAATATATTGCACAAAATTGCATTGAGTTACAAGAAACCCAGTGGTGAAGGGGTTAAAGATTGTGTCCAGGAATCAGCAGCAGTAAAGTATCACCAGGAAGAGAAAAGAATGAAAAGAAACTGGAGTGCAGGTATCTTCTCACACTTTAGTAATATCACCCACAGACCAGTGATTGGCGATACTGATGTAACTTTCGTTAATGCTACAGAAGCACAGACAATGGTCACCACAAGCACTGATGATCAAGTCTCAGCCCTCGTCTCACCACATGATGATATACCACTGGAGACCTCATCCACAATCAGGGCGTCACCGTTCACTGCAGACACTGTGAGTGACCGGCCAACCACCCCGGCCATTGTCACATCATGTCATACCTCAACAGCAGCTGACACTCCACAAGGGGGGAGAAAGTACCAAGATGATAATGCTAGTGGCTGGCTCAGCATAGATTCTGTACCTAAGATGACACCATTGATTAATCAAACAAAATTATATTTGCCGTGTAACAATGAAACTTCTTCTACCCTAAGTGCTGCTACCAGACCTAGAGTTGACTCGGGGCTACATTCACGGTCTACTCTTTCAGCAAGCAATGCATCAGAGACGGTACCTACAGATTGCCAAGAAACTGTGGGTGTGCAAGCCTCCTTTGTCTCTGCCATTCGTGCAGATAGTTTGAGCTCACATCAAGATCAAGTGAACATTTGGACTGACACAATATCAAGTTCTAACACAGCTGTCACAGCAATACCTTCACCACCAAAGTACAGTACTCTGTTTGGTGACATAATGGAGAACAACTTCAGACACAACTCACCAATTGCAACATTATCAGAACCCTCGACAGTGGCACTGGTGCTGCAAGAACTGTTAGATGAACCGGTTGAAAGTATATCCGAGTGTAATGTTACCACTATGACTACACATTCACCTGTAGATAGTAGGCCTAGACCTGCAAACAGTAACATCATATCCGAGACTGTCCAACTTGGGAACATGAATGATGACATACGGCAAGTTGAGCATACCACGTTGCTGGCCAGTGACAATACTTTAAATAATTATGAGCAAAAAGCGGACAACCTATGTGAAGGCATGGTTGAGAGGTCACCAGCTGTCAACCGTGAAGAAGAAGAAAACAGAGGTAAGAAGACTTCAAATTGTAGTGCTACCCGAATATAAAAATTCTAAATTATCTTAGTAGCCTAGTACTGAATGCAGTAGACCCACTATTGAAATAAATATTTAAGTGGCTGTTGTAGTTGATGTTTCAAAATGTGATGCATGAAAACCTGTGAACCTTTGAATCAGGGTCCCACTTCAAGGTCCCACCCTGAGTCTTAGTAAGGGAGCGTTCATTATTTATGCCAGGGGGGGGGGGGGTGTGCAAATCAGGGGGGGGGGGTCATTTTTTTTAGGGGTATTCGGAGGGGGGGGGGTCTTTTTTTTCAACCTATTCTTAGGGGGGGGGTCTTTTTTTTTCAACCTATTCTGAGGGGGGGGGTCATTTTTTTTAGGGGTATTTATTTGGGAGGGGGTATTTTTTGACACAACGTGACGTGAATTTCACGACACATGTCGCGAATCGGGGTCATAAAGACGGTAGAACTTTGCTAAATTTCTTGCCTACCAATCGACACATGAATGATTCACTACTTTTCTTTTCCTAAAGCAACAATAATTAACTGGAGAAAGAGCATTAATTCAACACGAGAAGAGTACAGAATGTAGGGGGTCTAAACAGAAAAGCTATCAGTGTGCAGTTAGATGAATGCTATTGTGGCACCGAAATATGACAGTACTGTATCCGAAATTGGACTTTAGCCTTGCCCATCACGTTTTGGCATCCATATGCAAGGGTGAACTTGCCTACATTTTTAGACCCTGCCTTTCTTCCCACTAGAGGAGCAGATGCATAGTATGCAAGATGCAGATCTACCTCATATAATGTTGATACATTGTAGCTTAGGTCCACTCCACCAGTCAAAGGCGTGATTACACTAGTCATGATACACACTTTTCCTTGGTATCTTGTACCAGACCCTGCTAAATGAGCCACAGCGTTCTGATTTCAGAGCTCTCAATATTTTTAGAATACCTTCACCATCTCCCTGATAGCTGCTTATAAAATCAGCAGACTCATAGAGTAGACATGATCATCCCACTATAAATCGGTGTACCGAATGCCTTGAAATGTAGCAAATAGCCACCAGATCCACAGAGTTTTCTGCTGCGGATGCCACTCCTTCTGTCGCCAATATCTAAATCTCCCTCTAAGTTCATCTTTGGCTTCAACAAAAATCAGGCACTGAACAATCATTGCTACTCATCGCTACTTGGCCTCATCAGAATTTTTAGAGGTCTATATTTGGTTCTGGTCAAGTTGCTTCCGATGCTCTGCAGGGTTATCAGTGAGTTATTCATCACTATTTTAAAGCTTTTGTTTTTTTTGGAGTCAATGCATTCCCATGGCTTGGTTATACTGACCACACACTAGAATATTGAAGGCAGGTACCTTATGGCATTTCCTCAAATAAAGGTTATCAACTATGGTGCACGTAACATCCATGCATACCATTGATGGCTTAAGCGATTGTAATTGATCCGTGCCGTTATATAACAAAGACACATTCCCCTGTGACTCTTTGTTCGACTTCAAATTCTCACCCTCAGCTCCCTATTTCTTACTGATCCTAGCCTTTGGAAAACCAAACTATGTTTAAATAGTGATCTTGTTCCTTTAAACCCCCAACTCTTACTGCCTGTGCAGTAAGGATAATTTATTCAGGGGGAGGGGCTAATTAGTTCAAAATTGCTAATACGAGAAGGCAGCACCTGTATACTGCAGGTGGAGAAGGTCAGAAAATTCTGAAATGGTCCATCAGAGGGCAGGCCTGTTACACTTTGGGTCTACATTGTGCATGTACCTCTCTCCCCAACCTCCCCATTGATACGAGATTACAGGTGCAGGCTGGTGAGCCCCCTTGCCTCCCTCGCCACCCAATCAGTAGTACCCTCACCCAAGCACCAACACTGCACATGTAGGTTACCTAACGTCAACCGTCGTACTAGTGACCAGTATGTCACAAACAGGCACTATAAACTCCCAGCAATGAGATCCCCAGTCTTCATGGACAGAGCATCCAAGATCATGAAGTTATTTTTAGGGCCCAAGACGGGTAAATTCGACAAGGCAACAAGCCCCTGTTTTAACCCTTATTATTGGTCCAACAGAGAAGGCAAGATTGCCTTATTTCTAGTTACCTGTTAAACTTACACATGATGAGCATAAGCAATTAACAAGGCTGTAACCATTCATTGTTCAGTGTGATTACTATCCAGATCATTTCAATGTATCGATAGTTTAGCCATACCTACTGCGTTGTACAATGAGCCAAGCCCCATAACACCCTCAAAACTAACCCAAACAAGCCTCCATTAAACCTACCATCCGCCACCTTAGATGCCCTGTCCACGCAGACAGGGGATCTCATTTCTGGCAGTGCTAGAGTTGTAGGTACTGGGTGATTGAGGCTGGGGTACAGGGAGCTCAATGACGCGGTCAGTGTAGGGGGGCAGTAGATGGCTATAGGGACAGGGGGGGGGCGGTTTCTGACACATGGGGTGAGTAGGCCTTTCCTGAGAGGTGCACTCAGACCATAGCCCCACGTGCTCTCTGCCCAGGTACATGTATATATAAACAACACATAGGACCTGTCAATCACACAGCCCCAACCACCCCCTCAGCACATATACTTGAAATTATATCCCATTATTCTGAAAATTTGAGTGTCACATATACAATTCTTCTAGTATAGCTTGCTTTGGCAAACATTCATGAGCTACCTTGACAAAATATACGGTTGCTAGGTAGCTAAATTTGTGTCAATATACAAATATATCACATCTGTCTGACAAACCATGGTCGGACAGGTCATTTGCATATACCCAAGTTGAATGCTATTTATATGGGCGGTGGGGGTTTAACTGCAAGTTACAATACCAGGATACATTAAAATGGGCCGATTGACCTCTAGATTTTCAAAATTTTCTTCAGGTTTGCCACTATTATAATGTCCAGAGCATCCCTTCATCAAACATCTTTGTTTTAAGCTGCAGTAGCGCCGAACAGGGGGGGGGGGGGGGGCTGGGGGCCTAGTAAAGTGGGGGAGCCAATCTTTTTGGGAAACATGAACATTCTAGACTCAGAGTACCCAAGAATACACCAATCTCGAGGTAAAATTCTTAAAACTTTCTTGAAAGACAAGCTCAAAGTCCCTCAGAACACATCAATTTCAATGTAAAATTACAAAATTTCCCAGGATCATATGGTAGACTTCAGACCACTCTGAATACACTAATATAAAGGTCAAATTCCCAAATTTTCCTGGGGCTTGTGGCCCCAAAACCACCATTTGTTTCTCCCTCTAATCAACACTCATCAGCTGGCTTTGGGAGCTGGGCCCCCAACTTTATCCACCTTCCGCGGCCCCTGAGCTGGGCCATTTCATGGTACTTCTACCAAACAGTATTAGCAGGACTTGTAGGTGGGGACCAAAATAATCACACCAATTTTTAGCAAAAATATCAAACGTGCCACGGAAACAGAAAAATGCGCGCTCTCCACATAAATATATTCACCATATTGTTATGCCCTATAACCACTCCCTCAAATAATGGTTAAGCACATGCTATAATAGGTTATAGTATAGGACTATGTGGACTTTGTATGTCGTTGATGCCATTATTAAGTATTTATAAACGTCTATGGTGAGGGGGGGGGTCATTTTTTTTCAACCTATTCGGAGGGGGGGGGTCTTTTTTTTTGGACCCATTCGGAGGGGGGGGTCTTTTTTTTTGACCCATTCAGAGGGGGGGGATCTTTTTTTTTTGACGTATTCGTTTTGCCAAACGCCCGCCCCCCCCCCCTGCCATAAATAATGAACGCTCCCTAACGGCTCCAGAAGACGTTTTTGCTGGAAAAAGTCGCCTACTTCAGTCCCATGCTATCTCTCAATTATCTCTCTTTTCTTTGGAATCATCATTATTACAATGACATAATAATATAATGTTATCCTAGATGCCCCATTACTTTCCGAACTAGCCCAGTATGTCTTATAATGTCCATACAACTCTCTCAATGGGACGTTTGTTTGTTTGTTTGTGTAGTTTAACGTCCCACTGACTATGCAGGTGAGACTTACTCAAGTTTCAGTTGCTCTCAAAATATTGGGCGCTAAAATGTTACCTCTTATCTATTTCATTTATCCGTTCATTGTGTTACAGGAACCTATTCATCAGGAGATTCTCAATCAGAAACCAGTGATGCATCAGATTCAGACTCAAGTATTCCTGAATTACGACAACACCTACGTAGTGGAACTGCAAGCGGGCACTTTTCCCTGAACTATGATATGAATGAGCTGTTCTCTAAATACAAGGAATGCGGTTTATCAATTACAAAATACGGGATAAGGGTGCACAAAAGCAAAGCAAAGACAGCTGGAGGAGAGGTGGTGTACCGCTGTCGGCTGTGTTGCAGAAAACACCTTAACATACAAAACTTCATGAGGCACTGTGAAGGCAAACTACACTTATCTAAAAAGGACAAGCAAGTGAGAGTCTCCATGAAAGAGGTACTTCGACAGAGAGGTGCACGGACTTATGCTAGAAAGAAGAGTGGGTTGACTTTAGCTAGGCGGCACTCTGGTACCAAGAAAAAGCAGCCGGAGTCTCAAGAGATCACTAGAGGTGCCACAGAGCACAACTCACGAGGGAGTACTACTATCATGCCAGATAACTGTAAAACCATGCCTGAAGCAGTCCTATCAGACGCGGAAGAGAACAGAGGTAAGAAAATAACGTTAAGGTGGGTCAATCCCATGGTGTAAAAGTAGCTAGATTTTCATCAGGTTTTTGCGATAAGACCATAATAGCATACACTATCCAACAAAGCTGAGAAAGTAGGAGGGTCCCGACCTGTTTTCTGAGATATTCAAGCTTTAAGTCAGTGTTTCATATAATAGGAGTATATATAGTGTTTTGCCAGATATGTACATAAAATAGTATTGAAAAGTAGCTAAATATCTGTATAACTCTCTCAGGATATAGGTTTTAACGTTCTCTCACTAGAGAATCCCTTTTGAACATATGGTCCCGGGCATATTTCTAGAGTTTTTGTCAATTGAAAAAAAAAGTTGAGAGGAAATAGAAATATACTAAGGGCTAGTTATGTATTGCTTCTGAATGAGAGCAACCACCACAGACTCGATAGCACAGTGGCAGAATGCATGCCTTCATATCCAAAGGTTGATGGTTCTCGCCCCGGGCAGGCAACACCTTGGTCCATTTTAGAACAATTTGATATAACTTGTTCCAATATAAGACAAAGGTCCCCTGGTGATCTATGGTCAAACTAGACAATGTACCTGCGCAGAAAGCTGCGCATCGAACAGAAATGGCATCATATTGACCCACCTTAAATTATAAATCAATATATAACATTAATTTTGTACAGAGAAGAAAAATCGATTTTGTGATTATAATTTTAAAGATTAATTCTGAATACTTGGTTTCCAATTAATCTAGTAAACCAATTATTGAAAGACATTACTCTGCTTTATGTCAGTTTAGCACTTACGAGCCAGGGGGCTTAGTCAGCAGAAAACACTAATAAAACGTGTGTAACAGAGCAGACAAGCAATTAAAATGGGAGAATGATGTCTTATTCTGATCATTCATGTTATTGAAGACATTTTTTCATCAGCAGGTACCAGCTCCAAAGATCGAAGTCTTGCACCAAACCTGGAATCAGACCAGGAGGTCACTGCAGTAGGGCACTATTCTCTCAACTCTGAAATCAGTGAGATAATACCAAACAGTTCATACGGCGCATCAATTACAAAGTATGGTATACGCCTGCACCATAGCAAAGTCCCTACAGATGGGAATGAGCCAATGTACAACTGTCACCTCTGTATGTATAAGGTGTACACTATCGATGAAATTGTGGAACACTGTAAAGGAAGTGAACACAGGGAAAATAGGAAGCATGCAGCAGGGGTTTCCATGAAACTGTATTGTCGACAGAATTTTGCTCGATCACAAGCTAGGAGATGTAATATCACCTCAACGAAGCCAGTTCTCCAACCAGCCCTGAACAGTCCAGCGCAGAGACCATGTGAGGTACTCTCAGGAAATATTGAAGATAAGCACCAGCGACAATCCAACAATACTCAGTGGTCCAGAGGAAGATCATTGAAGCCTATGCTGTGCCAAGTCTGTGTGGACAAAATGCCACCCGCAGAAACTTTTGATTGTCGCAAGGCACGGGTCGCCAGTCCAAAAATACCAACTCTTGAAAAAATGACTTCTGGAGAGGCTGAACATGATGACGACCGCACAACTACCTCACTGACTTTGGAGGCCGAAGCACCAACCAATGACAACTATGTTGAAACCCCCCTACTACACCCACCAGATGCTGACTGTCTTGACAGTTTCTCTGATGAAAAACTCTGGGAGGAACTCATACAGAGGCGATATGTGCTGCCGTGCAAATGTGGTTTTGCTTTCACATCCAGAGTAGCATTCCTTCTGCATGATACTTGTCACAGCAAAGCAGCCCCAATGACCTGCAATTACTGCAGTTTTGAGGCAAACAACTGGATGATTTTCCATAGCCACTTTTTCCTGCATTAGCCATACTTTGATATATTAGTTGTATAACAATAAGAGATCTCTAATGTTGGATGCTGCCAGCATCGTAGTCCACAGATGTTTTTAAGTATTGCTATTTCGGGTTCAGTTTGAGAAATAATATGTGAGGGATATTGACCATCCGGGACACTAAACTCTCCGAGCGAGGACAAATAGGGTCAAGCTGGCACCACCTCGACCTCTGTTCCCGAGCGTCATCGCTTGCACCAAAGGTTACTGGTTAAAATAGTTCCTGTGCGCTTGGTGCTGTTGTATCAAAAGTGCATATGGGTACCGCGTAGGAATCCCCCCCAATATACGGGGGAAGTGACGCGGTCATGGCCCCTCAAATACCAGCGATGTCGCTCGGACGCGTATTAGGATGAGTTGGGGCCAGCTTGCAAATAGGGTGTTACGGGAGTTTGGATATATGATTCATTACCCTTCTTTGTATATTATTTGCGATTTGTTCTGAGAGTGTTACGTGCATTGTTAGGTCCAAATCTCCCTGACTAGAGGTTTGAGTTTATAATGTATTTATTCACAGAGTGATTTTCAAATACAAATCTCAGGTTCAAATCTCCCGGACTAGATCGCACAGTATAACCTATCACTATAGTGACTCTTGCCCAGCCAGCATTGGTAAGTGGGCCCCAGCTGGGTCCCAATAGGGCTGTTATCTGGGGCCCAGTTGGGCTGCCCGGACGGGGCCCACCTGGGGCTGTCCCGTGCACCCATGCGGAGCCCAGGTGCGCTTCCCAGTTTCAGTGTTACTCGGGCCCCAGCTGGGCCCCATATGGGCATTTAGGCGTACCATTACCTTGAATACCTTATCAAATTTGGTGTTTTATTGTTTATTAAGAGGTTTAGGTGTATTAAGTGCCCCATTTTTCCTGGACCCTGGAAGGTGGGCCGCAACTGGATCCTAAGTGGACCAGCCCAGACGGCTTCCATGCCATACATAACTGTATGTTGTCCTCTGTTCCTTTTATCAAAGGAGCAAAGAGAATTAAATACATCTATTGACTGCAGGTAAGGTAGGCCACTTTATTGTGACACTACCACCATAGCCAAGCAGTCAATGTATGGCAAGCAAGTGATAATTGTGACAAGCACACCCAGGGCTATAACTTATGCTTATACCCAAGCAAGAGGTGTCGACACTTCAGTGTTCATTGTTTTCCTGATATTAAAACATCTAAGTATCCAACTTTGGATCATATTGACTAACTATGAAATCAGTATTATTTCCAATTGTTTTGAATACTTTTAGGGCATTGATTACCATTTAAATAAAGAAATCAATCTGTGTTTACATCTAAAACTTCACAACACATGCAGTGCTGCCATCTAGTGAGGAATTAGTCAACTCTGCCCACTTTGCCCAGTTGTAGCCCAGTAGACATACAAAAAGAAAAATGCAAAAAACAGCACACTTTGACAAAAAAATAATTATGGATTTGATGTAAGAAACATTTTCTGCAATAATACTATTTTATCAAGGCAGATCCCAGCTGGGACCCACCTCATACGCAGGCTATAGCCCAACAACAGCCCAAGTTTATCTTGGCCCAGTTTGCCCAGCCATAGCCCAGGTCAAACCCAGTTTCAGAAATGTTGGTGTAAATGAGACTTAAAGTTGGAATAAGCATGAGGGAACGACATTTGGGTGTGATTCAAAGTATTCCCAGTGCAATGATAAACATGAACTCTGTGGACATAGCCCAGGTGGGGCCCACCTGAGAGCCCACTCATACCCCACCCAGAGCCTTAGCCCAGTGTGCCCAGTCTCTGCCCAGGTGGGGCCCATGTGGGCATGCTGGCTGGGTGGCTTTGGTTACGTTGACCGCATTATGGTTGATGAGCCTACAGAACGCATTACATTACATTGTAGAGTATATGTCCAGAAACCAGCCTAGGCTAGGATATTTATAAATTCACTATGTTAGAAATGTTCATATATCTTAGAAATCGTTAAGCTTTTTGCTGCCGTTATTGCTTATATCTGTTATTAATATATTTACATATTTTTGATATTGCCATCCATACCAACAGCATGTACTAAATGCGTACTATTGTAGATGCTGCTGTGTTATCTAATTAATACAATTGCTTCTGTGTAGGGTTGGTTCATATTACATGTTATTGAAGACCTCATTGTACTTTATTTACTTATCAAATGAGGCACAAGTCACAGATTAAGATAATTACCCTATAGCCACAGATGTGGGCAGGAGATTTCATGTAGCATATAAACATGCCTATATGCTAATCATGATGGGAAATAATCCAACCAATTTAAAAAAAATTAGATATCTCAAGCTGATAAAATGATACCTGTGTAATACGCATTAGATTACCAGTACAATAACTTAAAAATGTTAACAGAAGTTCTATGCTAGACGCTTGGTTAACTAGGTACATGTACATTGTATTTTTATGGCATACACTTTGCTAAAGCCGATACTGTATTAAGAATTAGAAGGCCCGTAGAAATAGTGAAGCTTTTCTAGTTTATGCACTTTTGAATTGATTTGATAAAAAGGAATCTTAGAAAGTCAAATTAAGTCTGGATAATTATGTTAGATAAAATATATTAACATCAATAATTCCAAATAAATGGAAAATGGTTTCGATATATTTTCACCTTTCAATATCTAGATTCCAAAAAATGCGACTTGTGCCTCATTTAGTAAGGGTGGATCAGAGTATTTACTCAATCCTTTTTTAAGTACACTTCACTATTTCATCACACTATCACGTTACTCACCTTTCGAAAGATTCTATATATGTAATGTCAAGACCATAGTTATTCGTTAAGAAAGGTTTCGATATTATTGCTAAGCATCTAATAGACTGATATGGGGCACGTCCATAATTGTAGACGTTGGAACTCCGCTGGCACTGGCAGCCTCTCATAACCAGTCCATCTGTTCCATATCCAATTGGCTCAAAGTATGATGGCGTTGCACACATAATCCGGTTCCATGTTATAGGTTTAAACTAGTACAATACAGATGTTACACGTAATTGATACATCCTTGGTAGTTGTGTCTTTTTGGTACAATTCCACATCCTATATGGCAAAACAGGGTGTGATCAGAATGACCAATCTCTCTCACACATCTAGTTTGGAACAAAAATAACTGCGGTCATCGATAATTGAAATCCATATGAAAAGGCACCATAGATTACTAGCTCCTCTGCAACGATTCAAGGGCCCCTATCAGGGTAGGTTAGAGTTTTCTCTTCTGCTACGTCACAGAGTGGTGATGGGGGAGGGGCAAACAGAGGCCTCCACGTGGTTGGGTAGATGTACAATAATAATTCCATTGGACTGAACTTTGCTCAATCTTTGTACATTGTATTACTCTGCAATTTTTAATATAATGATACACATAACATGTACGGATCATCTCTGGAAAATCTATCACCCTAAATTTATGGCAAATTACATTAATTGTGTTAAATGTGACTAAATGGGCGAGATGTACCATATGAAGTATCACCCACGTGGCTTTTGTTTGCCCCCACTCTTCTATTATTAGGTGCAATCTACAACTCTAACTCGCTCTATATTGGCATGAAGTCCCTATGTTATACTTCTCCATGATTGCCCACATGTTGGTACCCTTACAGTAACAGACCGATCGGAGCCAGGACAGGTACCCAAAAACCTTGAGCAGAGGTTAGAGTTGTAGATTGCACCCAATAATAGAACAGTGGGGGGCAAACAAAAGCCACGTGGGTCGTGTTTTATAGGGTATATTAACCATATCTCACCCAATTACAGTCGAATAAACATATTTAAAATTGGTGTAAAATTAACATGGGTTCTGGCACCCTCCTATACATGTAATAGATAACATAGTAAAAATTGCAGACTATAATGTAATCCAGGTAATAAAATATAATAACCGTTTTATAATGGTGCTATTATGGTGCAGCTACCTTCACACGTGGATGTATTTGTTTGCCTCCCACTCCAGGCCTTTGACGTAGCAGCAGAGGAAATTCTAACCTCTGCTATAGCAGGAGTTAGAGTTGTAGATTGCACCCAATAATAGAACAGTGGGGGGCAAACAAACACCACGTGGTGGCTACTTTGAAGGGTATGTGACCCATATCTCACCCAATTAAATGTATACACTGATAGGAATTATTATAAAAATAGACATATCTCTGTAAATGAGATGGACACTGTTATAACTCACGTACCATGTATCATTATAATGAAGACTGGAAATTATTAGAGCCCAATTAATATATATATTAAAATACAACAAAGGATAATGGCACTATCATGGTGAAACTACCCAGCCACGTGGCAGCCTGTGTTTGTCCCCCAGTCCAGCCCCTGTGACGTAGTTGTAAAGGAAACTCTAACCTCTGCTATATAGGGTGGATCGGCAATTGAGGAGTGATAGTTGATCCGTCTAAATATAGACTTACCTCTCTGGCCCCCGGCTCTGGCCCAATCTCGATCTCTGGGTGGCCATAGTGACCGTGGTCAGACGTGTTCTTCTACTGGTCCCCTTCTCACGTGTGCAGCACAACACCACTTGAATCCACACTTGAGTCTCCATTTTCCGCCACAGAAGTATACCACTCACCAGACAAAGGATGACGGACATTGTAAGTATACTGCTTACTTTTGAAAAGTGATTTAATTCCTCAGTACGATTCCGCTAATGTACCCTGATGTAACTTTTTCTGGAAATTTCTCTATAGAGAAAATTTAGATCCGTACCCGCCCCGTACCCGCGAAGACCCCCACCCCTATAACTGGTGACACTGACATGATTTCTTCGGTTTTCGTAACTATATTATATAGCGATACTGTTTGATATTGGGGGGGGGGGGGGTAATGAAACTTATCATAAAGATCATAAAGAGGGAGACATACCCTTTCAGTGGTATGTATGAAAGTCCTGGTGAGAGTGGAATGTACAACGTGTTTTTAAATGGGCGAATCTATTCATGAGTTATCTGGACTGCTGCCCAAAGACCCGGGCCAAGGGTAAGCTAGTCGCCCCTGAAGGTAGCCAGCCAGTTACACCTCATTGCTTTGTAGGGAACTGGTCTGGGAAAGGTAGCAGTGTCTAGACCATTCAAGACATGCATTGACCAGGGATTTGAGCGGCTGTTGTGGGCCGAAGTGAAATGAACAATCGAGTATAATTATAGCTGTGTCTAGACTAAGCAAAGGGATCTAAAGGGATCGAAGGTGGCATTCTTTATGAAAGCGGTACAAAAAATGTATTAGGGGACGGTTTATGACTGCCAATTTTATTTGACACCCCACTCCCTGCCCCACCTTGGTTCATATATTTATATATGTAAGACCCCCAATAGATCCATCAGCGCACATGGGTGTCCATGGGTATGTATAATTGACTCAGGGTCTCCCCTGAGTCAAGTGTGACGATTCTGGACACCTCTTTTCCTTGAAAAAATGAAATTGCTCCCATTTGGTCAATATTTCACTCTTTGCATCTTGCATGGTCGCAATAAATCACTTTCCACAATATCTATCTAATGGTGTATTTGTTTTTCACAAATTCCTACTATAACCCCCTAAAAAATAATATTAGGCTGTAATTGGTGGTAATTTGCTTCAGCAGAGAGCTCTATGGGAGCGCAAAGATAACCGACAACCCCAAATTTGGATAGTTTGTGACAAAGAATGCGATTTCTATGGGAGGGGCTGGTGAGACGCTTTTTTTCAGACATCCATTAAACACTTAAGTATTAGAGGTAATTTACAGGGGAGGTTACTTGATATTATTTGTGTAACAGTGATAACCCTGATTCACTTTGCACTGACAATGCATATATATCGCAACAAAGATTATGGAAATGTGAGTACCCCCCCTCCCTCTGGTAGTAGACGTGTAGGCAGTGGTAATTGACTGGGGGGAGTTAATCATGAACAAAGCGTAGCACACGCCGCCCTGTGGCTGACCGACACGGCAGAAACGGAGATGGTGTTGCTGCTGACGCTTCGATCGACTCGCTTTTCAGCCGAGACGTAAAACGGCGGTTTCTGACGCCCACAGCCACCTACTTGCCCAGACGCACTTGCTTGCCCACACTCACCGGCTCACCCACACCTACCGGCTTGCCCACACTCACCGGCTCGCCCACACCCACCTGATCAGCTGAAATATGATAACGTACTAGTGTGACACATGATTTGAGGGTAGTTTTGACCCAGGAATACATTCCTGCTCTCAGAATTGACAAATAATTCATTGTTCCTGAAATAATATTTATGGATTCAGTTGTTTAGTCCATCAATTCACTTTATCACCCTGACCCTGAGTCATTTGTGATGTTAATCACACGTTCAATCTTTATTAGATGCAGAGGCTAGCTTATATAACCAGTGTGAATTAAAGGTAGAAGCCAGGGTCTACGCATACGGCACCTGGTGGCAAAAAAATGAAACTACCTATAATCATGATAAAATAATATTTTTCTCTTGTACATGTCCTAACTTACCTCTATACTAACCCTTTATACACAGTATAGACCTATACCCGTATAAACCCCGGGCAGGGGGCGTGGCATCGACGCGCTGTCTATAGTTCCTCCAGCGCTCCTGATGGCGCCCCGGTGTGACGTCATCTCCCGGCATGACGTCACCAGGATTGACGTCGCTTAGCGACATTCTATCTGTTGTGGGCGGACTAGATAAGGCCACTCCGTTTGAATCTGGGTCAGTCGGCCAGCAAGATCCAAACAGTGCGCTCCTCCAGTATTTTGAAAAAAAAATCCCGAGGGCTTCTACTAACTCCCGAGGGCGCAACAAGGTATTAAGAAATATGGTGCGTGCGAAGAAAACTCCCAAGAAGGCTTGCCGGCCGGCAGAGCGAGAAGAGACAACTTCTGAAGCCCGAGAGCTATTCGAAAGGACGAGGGCATCCATGGCAGACACCGAGGGCAGGCTGGCGAGGGTCGAGGATGGGTTCTCAAGAATGGCAAACATGATGGAGCAGATGCAGGGTTCCCTGGACAAGATAGCTTCGCCAGAGGCGTCAGGGTCGTCAGATGATCGTCAGAGTCGCCAGAGCCAGAGGAGACACCAATCGTCCCCGAGGGCCGCCAGGTATGCTTCAAGTTCACCCTCAAGTTCCCCACATCCCGAGGGCGCCAGGAGGAGGAGGTCAACTGCTAGGTCTAGATCGAGTAAGCCATTCTCTCCTTTTAATCAGAGGAATTTTCTAGACAGGGAATTTAAAATTGAATCCCTCGAGGCTCTGTTACTGATTAATGTGCGTACCCTGCTGATTCTAGTTAAACAGGGGGATCCTATTGATGGCTTGTTAACTCATATGGAGTTGCTGTGTGAGAAAGCACTCACTAAGGTGTACAGGGTTAGCTCACTTATCGCATACGACAAATCCGTTAGGGCTAGGGCTGACGATAAGGGCCCTGAGGCATTTGGGATAGTCTCAAACAGTGACGTCCTGAGGTACTTTTCTTTTGACTCTACTGTAATTTCAACAAAGAGCTCCAAGAGTGGGAAACCTACCGGGTCCAAGAGTGGCAAGAAAAGGCCCTGTTTTGCTTATAATAAGGGCCAGGGTTGTGATAACCAGGGTTGCAGATATCAACATGTATGCATGTTCTGTCGCAGCCCATCCCATGGCTCTTCAGCTTGTGGCAACGCTAACCCTAAATCAGACAAGTAGGGAAGTAGGGGTAGGCCCTTGCTGGGTGGTGTCAATGTTTGTCCCAGCAGGGTTAATACCCATGATTTGTATGGCCCCGGTAGGTCCCCCCATTTTTGGAACCCTAATTGTGAGGTTTTTATTCCAAGTAAAAGCTGGGGGGGGGGGGGTAAATGACACCTGTAATACTAATCCAATGGAGACTGTGTGATGTTGTTAGCACTCGGGAAGCTTCTCACACGTGTGGTTCTGTTAAAAGTGACTTGAACCCCGAGGCTGTCCCGTTCGCGCCTACTCTCACCAGTCTCCCACAGGTAGTAGCATATGAAGCCGGAGTTGGGAGTTTGCCCCAGGCTCCGGCCAGCGCTGAGCCGGCCCTGGCCGAAGGGGGGCGTGTACCTGATAGGCTTCTTTTATTTACCATTGATGGTGACCAATTTTGCCCTAGCATCTCTATATATGATGACTGTATTAGTGGTACTTGTGCCTGTACACATTATATTGGCGAAGAAATTTCTCAATTGAAGCCCTGCAGGTTCGCCCCTTTCATATCAGGCGCGGGTAATGTGCTTTACGGTAGAAATAATGAATCTAAGTTCATTTGGGAAGGCATTTGCAATGGGTTCAAAATTGTTGATGATGGTTGCTCTACTAGTTATAGCTGTTCCAATTATAAGTCTATACTGGAACCTCAGTACTACTCTGAAATGTGTGATATTGTTAGAGAGGAGCTAGCTGAGGGATACATAACTAAGTCTCTAACCCCCACTAGATGCGTTCATGCTCTGGGTGGGGTGGAAAAGTCTAACGGTAAATTAAGGCCTATAACAGATTGCTCTATGCCTGATGCTAAGGCTATAAATAATTTCATGTTAACCACGTATGAGCCTTTTTCATATAATTCTGTGTATACAGTGGTGGACCAGTTAGAGCCGGGCATGTTTATGGCAGTAGTCGACTTGAAATCCGCCTACATGTCGGTAGGGGTGTATGCTCAACACGCTGAATTTCAAGGTTTCGCTTGGGATCTAGGGGAAGGGTTAGAGTATTATACTAACAACAGACTCAGCTTCGGCCTAAGATGTGCTCCCAATATTTTTAATTCCTTGTCAAATTTTATTGTCAGGGTCGCTAAGTCTTATGGTGTAGATACCATAGTTAATTATTTAGACGACTTCATTATATTGGCGAGGTCAGAGGCCGAGTGCTTGCGGCAGAGGGATATCTTAATTGAAGTTATGGAATTTTTAGGCTTTCGAGTGTCTTATAACAAGGTTGCTGCACCCTGTAGACAGACGGTGTTTCTGGGTATCACTATTGACTCTGCGGCTATGGAACTGTCCCTCCCCAAGGAGAAGCTAGCAAAATTAGCTTGTGCTCTAGATGAATGTTTAGCACTAAGATATGTACATAAGAAACGTCTTCAAAAAATTGGGGGCCTAATGTCCTTCTGTTCTCAGATTGTTAGGGGGGGCAGGACCTTTAGCCGCAGACTTTATGACCTTTGTGCTAGGGCTAAACCCGGTAAGGCCATCTTTCTTTCCCAGAGTACCAAGGATGACTTGTTATGGTGGAAACAATTCTGTGAGATTTTTAATTGTCGTACCCTCATTAGGAAAGAGTTGGTTGATCTGCCTATGGTCTCTGACGCTTCTATGAGGGGGTTTGGGGCGTGGATGGGCGCCGACTTTTTCTATGGCTGTTGGGACGGGTATAATGTCAAAGGCATTAGCAAGCTTCATGAGGAGCCAGCACCAGAGATGGACGGTATTCGAGTCCATAAGGGCAATATAAATGTGTATGAACTCTGGCCTGTTTTGGTTGGTTTAAAACGCTGGGGTCATAATTATAAAAACAAGAAAATTAATATTGTTACCGACAACATGCAGGTTCTGGCCATGATAAATTCTGGCAGGAGTAAAAATAAGCTGTGTATGGATTGGCTCAGAGAATTATTCTGGACTTGTTTTATATTTAATATCGAATTATATGCTACCTATATAAGGTCTAAAGACAATGTCTTAGCTGATGACCTCTCGAGGCTCCCATACAAGGGGGTAGTTAAAAGGTGTTCTGATAGCCTTGTTAATTATGGTATGTGTGACTCTCTTTACAGTGGAGAGACTTCAAGCCCTCAGAGTGGCTTAGTGGATCCTGGCGGAAAAGGGCATAGCACGGTCGACCAAAGCTACCAGGCTGGCTCAGCTTAAGAGGTATAATACGTTCTGCAGAGTTTTCCATTTGCAAGCCTTCCCTTGTTCCGCCAGCCAAGCTGGTCTCTATGCCACTTATCTGGACACTGAGGATTTTAATCCTGTTTCCATTCGCAATTATATTTCAGGGTTGTGGTACCAACAGAAAATGCTAGGGTATGCTGACTATTCAGATAATTTTTTGCTGAAACAGACTCTTAATGGTATCGAACGTAAGTTTGATCCTTCCAGGAGGGTCACAAGATATCCCTTTTCCCTAAAGGACCTTCTCAGGATTTATTACCTGTTGGATATGTCTAATATTAATGATGTTTTATTCTGGGTTGCAGCCCTGATTGGATTCAGATGCCTTCTCCGAGCCTGCCACGTGACAGCTTCGCCTCACAGTATTGGCGTCTCGCATTTAAATCTTATGGAAGGGTATATCCGTATTAAAATAATAACCAGTAAGACTGATCAGTTTGGGAGGGACAATTTTTCAGTTTTTCTTCAGGATATGCCTGGCTCACCTTGGTGTGTCCGGGAGCTGATTGTTAAATTATTAGAGGGCTCCTCCCCCCGAGACCCTCTAATAGCTCGTCGGGTTGGGGCTTTGTGTTTTCCCCTCACTTATGATGAATTTTATTTTAGGATTAAGAGCTTTGCCTTTGCACTAGGTCTTCCAGCCCATAGGGTTTCCACACATTCCCTCAGACATGGGGGCACTACTCTCCTCCAGGATTTGGGTATGCCTGTCCAGTCTATCATGAGGAAGGGCAACTGGCGTTCATCTGCAGTGCGGAGGTATTTGCACCAGACTGAGACTGAGTTGTCTGTGCTGGAGCATGCCCCTTGTACTTTTCTTTCTTCTGTTAATCTCTGATTAATGTTCCATTGTGTGTGGTGGGTGTGTTTGGCTGATATTTTAGGTACTATATATTTCACCACACCAATGTCTCGTGTCTTCTCTTATATTAATGATATATTCATTATATTAATATAGGCCAGCTACCGGTAACTTAATATCCTCACAAGGTCCTAGTAGTTTCCATGGTAACTTGAGTATATCATATTAAGTCTAGCCCGAGTGCAGACCTTTCATATATATTAATGTATTACAACTTAATATATATTTCCACCCCCCTAACCATTTATACACAGTATAGACCTATACCCGTATAAACCCCGGGCAGGGGGCGTGGCATCGACGCGCTGTCTATAGTTCCTCCAGCGCTCCTGGGGGCCGCCAGCGGCGCCCTAGGAGTTCCTGCGCCCGCCGAGAGGTGGCGCCCCGGTGTGACGTCATCTCCCGGCGTGACGTCACCAGGATTGACGTCGCTTAGCGACATTCTATCTGTTGTGGGCGGACTAGATAAGGCCACTCCGTTTGAATCTGGGTCAGTCGGCCAGCAAGATCCAAACAGTGCGCTCCTCCAGTATTTTGAAAAAAAAATTAATTTTTGGGTAAGGGTATTTATTGTTGAATATTGATATTTATTGTATTTTTTGATATTTATGATATTTGTTGTTATTTATGATATTGTTGTTATTGATGTCTATTATTGTATAGCGTCATACTGACTTGTGATCATTTAGCTGCTGTGTCTGTTTAGACCTGTGATAGGCGCTAAGAACTCATGTTATTGCGATATGGGACCATGGATCGTCCTAATCTACTCTGTCATTATGGTCATTTATTGTTATTGGTTATTGTCACTAAAAAAGTTGAGTGTGACTGTTCATGTAACTGCATAGTACTTCAGTGTTAATAAAAATATAGGCTGATATTTTAGGTACTATATATTTCACCACACCAATGTCTCGTGTCTTCTCTTATATTAATGATATATTCATTATATTAATATAGGCCAGCTACCGGTAACTTAATATCCTCACAAGGTCCTAGTAGTTTCCATGGTAACTTGAGTATATCATATTAAGTCTAGCCCGAGTGCAGACCTTTCATATATATTAATGTATTACAACTTAATATATATTTCCACCCCCCTAACCATTTATATGCCACATTATGGTGTTCTAAACATCATGTCACTGTTTTTTATGGTTGCTAAAAGATGCGCGCTACTCTATTGCCAGGTGACGGGTACCCGCATAACGGCCGACGGCCGCACCCCCCGCCGGCTCGCCCAGGGGCGCTCCAGGCGGCGCTCACTGCGCACATTGTTTCCCACTGTTAGCTAGGGGGACCATTGTTCCGACACTGGACTGTAGACCACCATAAGGGTCACCTCCCTTGATGTACACTAACAGGGGTAGTCAGACCATGGAGGGGTATTGTGTGACTGTCTCTCTGACAGTTACAACCCTCTAACATTGTCTAGACCAACCTGAGGGCTGGGCCCCTTATAAACCCCAGCCTCTCAGAGCTACATCATCACTTCACCCCAGGACAACACTGAGCAAGGAGCTCCCTCCACTGACTGAGAACAAGGCTATAGGCTATGCCCTACTATGCCCAACTATCAGGCAGTGTGCAGGACCCCTTGACTCTAGGGCATACTTACTAGTCCTATACTATTGTGTGGATAGGTGTAACTGAGTGGAACCTACATTGTACTTACTGTTCTGTTGCTGTCAACTTGTAATAAATACCAACTATACTACAAGACCTCAAGACTTACTCAGCTCATATATTAAAGGAGTCTCCCAACTAAGGGGATTCCTTGTATGACACTATAAATACACTGAAAATATTGAATCTCAAATGTTAGTCAAAAGTTAGTAGGTTGTACTAACTTTTTACTAACTTTTGTACAAACATTAGCGAAAATTACGTGCCCAAAGTTCCTATCCTATCTTAGCGTTTTGCTGCTAACCCTTAGCTAAAAGTTAGCATTGCCCAGGTCACCTGAACTTGTGAGGCTACCATAAAATCTGGTGTACACCTGCATCTCACATATAACTCACACCCCGACTTTGAGAGAATCCTATAACCTCTACCTAGGGCTTGAAAATTGTGATTTTAGTACTGTACTATACCTTCAAAAACCCTTGTATTACCTGCCCATAGACCTGAGAATATTGTATAACCTGCACTAGAGGTTTGGTTCTAGTATAACCCACAAGTTACATGCAGGAATTTATGGTAGTCATTCATTAGTGATTAGTACATCTATGACCAGTCAGTGGCATGGCCCTTGTTAATATGCAACAACCACATCATGAGTTACCTGTCCAATGGTAACTCCATCCATTGAAGCCAGTTTGTCTACATAACAATCATTGTCCTGTAGAATTGGCCATATAAAGACTTGAGTCTGTCTTTGATATATGCATTTTTCAAAAACCCAAAAAAGGTGTCCCATTCAGAAAACCTCATTGGAATAGGTTGATTAGTTGTTTTTTTAAATCTGGCTAAGTAGATACATGCATACATTATGTTACACCCCATATCATATTCAAAATTAGAAAAAGTTACCTCTAAGCATGATAACAAATGCAATTATAATCTTATCATATAGATAAATATATCATGATTTGCTTGTGCTGTCACCTGGTGTGGAGTTCCTGTGGGTAGCTGGTTAGTAAAAAGTTAGTCATAGTTTAGCAAAATCTTAGTTTGATTTAATAATGCTGATAAGTTAGTGGTTTTGACTAAGATATATTAGCATTGACTAACCCCCAGAATAGGTGTTTAGACCGACTAGAAAATATTTGAATAATTCCCAAACCGTATTAATTCATCAATGAATCACTATCATTTTGGTAGTAAAATGTATCATGTGATCTTTTATACAGATGGCTAGGGTTTTGGTTACAAATTGTTGGCACTTTTATTTTCTGTGTTGCAAAATGTAGAAAAAATACAATTTTCTTGATTTGTGTTTTCATTCTATAAAGTAAAGTGATGCTCCTGCCAGTATCGAGATGATGTTCACAGCCTTGTTTGCATTCATGCGGGCCACCCACAAGAAGGTTGATCATGAAGAAACTGCAGGCCCTCGGTCAGACCCAGCAAACACGCCTTTCGCGGGCCGGTGCTGGCCCAATGCTGGCAACGGTACTGGGCCGGTGCCGGCAATACGGTTCTGGCCCAGTAAAAAAGTGCAAACAGGTGCGGCATTGGGCCAGTACAGTATGCCGTAACCGGCCCAGTACTGGGCCTCTACTGGGCCAATACTGGCATGCCAATACTGGCCCAGTACTGTTTACCAAAAATCTGGCCAATATTAATCATACCATGTACTGTTAGATATATAAGTGAGACAAAATACATCATATTGCCACCCAGTGCACATGCTGCACACATAGATAGTGTATATCAAGTGATCAGCCAAATATCTTTCCTCAACTAGTTTTAACAACCAGGAGTAAAGGAGACCAATCTTATCCACATTGGCCACAGCCTGTTGGTATAAGACCTATACCTCAAACTCAAACATGAGGTGTTTATAATGAAAAGCTCTCTGTTCCTCCGTAATTTACTTTATTCAGTTCATAATTTTGCATCAGATAGATTTCCTATGATATCTGTTTTATTACAATTTCATTTGCACCTATGTGAGGTAATGTGAATCAGAATTATTAAGTTATAATAATACATATGGGCTATATACAAAAATGTATCTCATAAGACATGCATTGATGACATCTAGTGGAGTGATTGGGAACTAATCTAGTCAGATTGCCAGTACCGGGCCAGTAGAGGCGTACCGGTAATGGCAAACGGTACATTGCCAGTACTGAACCAATACACGGAGGCAGTAATGGCAAAGAGGTGGCATGGTATTGGCAGTGCTGGGCCGTTACTGCCAGTACAATGCCAGTACCGGCCCGGTCCAGGCGTGTTTGCTGGGGAATTATGGTACAATAGATTTTTACTAAGGTCTTCATGAGGTTGCTGTATGAGAAACCCCTATGCCAGGGCCATGTCTGTCATAAACAGATAAACTCCCGGGGATAAACTGCATGGTAAAACAAGTTACGGTCTATGTTAATGTGTCATTAACATGTATATATTGGGCGCGTATACCCCCTCCTGTGTGGCCGCTGCCAGACGCAGGCGGGAACGCTGTTGGTTAGTGTGTATTATACACACCAGGGGGCTGCACCTCCCTTCGCTGCCGCGCGCCTTAGGAGCGGTACAGTTGGATTTTGAAACAGTATAGTCCCAAAATACGAGGCTCGGGCTATCTAAGATCATCTAGCTGACAATGTTATTAATAGTACGAGTTTGGTCAGATTTCAAACGGCAAGTATTGTTTTGTCAATAAGAAAGGTTCTAAGGGAGTGCTCATTTTTTAACAACAGGGGGGGTGGTGGATTTGGGCGGGGGGGGGGGGGTAAAAAATTTGGACCCCTCTTGGGGGGGGGGGCAAAAAAATTCAACCTGTTTTGAGGGGAAAAGCCTGCGCGTTACTATGCTACAAAGGGGCGCGAACGCGTGCGATTTTCGGCCTGCCGGGGGGGGGTAAAAAATGTCGACCCCTCTAGAGGGGGGGGGTGAAAAAAATTTGCGCGCTCCGCGCGAAATCTCACCACCCCCCCCTGTTGTTAAAAAATGAGCACTCCCTAAGGGGACAGCCCACTCACATGGGGGGGGGGGGGTTCCTCCTTCATGTCATAGTATCTCTATTGAAGGTATGTCTACTATTCAAAAATGGACTATTGTATTAAGTTATCACTCGTGTGTGTCATACATATGGATGAATAGTTACAGCACAAGGAAATACGTAGCATTGAGAAGGACAGCCAACGGCCATGGCAATACAAATATGTGTGTATGCCCTAAATATAATTACTGGACATCGATTCTCTCTCTTTGTAGCTCTATAGTGATCGATGCCCAGTTTTATACTTCAGACCAGTGGCTCATTTTGGCTGTTTTTTGCCTCACAGATTGCTTCTAGGGCAAAATCCTGACTAGGTGCCAATATATTCTCTATGCCAATGTGTAATATGAGGGTAGAAAACACTGGAACCTCAGTTAGAAAAAATCCTACTGAACAGTTTTTGAGAAAATTAGGGTTTTGTTGCATATTTTTGGTGTTTTTAGTACATTTCCTACATAAACCGTGAACGCCAGCATTTCTCACTTTTCAGGTGTTTAGAATCAGAATTTGACTTTTTTTTATTCGCAGTAGGATTTCTGAGTATCGAGCCATTCTAGAAAAGCTATTCTTTGGAAAAAATACTTGGTATTTCTTGATGATTTTCGTTGCACAAATTTAGGGTTGTAATATAAAAACTGCATTGTCATCCAATCAAAGTGTTTATGCACTGTTGATGGTCACCCCCTCCCACCCACTTCACTCTGCATTGAAGGAGAACAGGCAGGGGAGGTTCATGTGTCCGTATATAGTCCTGGGTGCTGGGTGCATTTTTAATTTATGGGGTGCCAACTGTTCATGAAAGAAAAATCAAATAGAATATTTTATTTTTTTTAGTATCAGATTAATGCAACTACAATTCGTAATTTAGCACTTAAAGCATTGTATTTGAATTAATATGAATAGTAGCCACCTTATGGGGTGCCAACTATTCATGAAAGAAAAATCTATAAGAATTTGTTTTTTATTAGCATTAAATTGATGCAACTACAATTCGAGATTGCATTTTAAGCATCTTAAATCAATGGTAGTCATCTTAAATATATGGGGTGCCAACTGTTCATGAATTTAAAAAAAATAATAGAATTAGTTTTTTTATTAGTATCAGATTAATGCAACTACAATTTGTGATTGCACTTAAAGCATTGTGGCATGCAATGACTGGTAGCCACCTTGAATGTATGGGGTGCCAACTGTTCATGAAAGAAAGAAAAGAATGTATTTTTTTTAAGAATCAAATTAATGCAACTGCAATTCAAGATTGCATTTAAGCATTATGGCATTCAATGACTGGTGGCCATCTTGAACCTATGGGGTGCCAACTCTTCATGAAAAGAACAACTAAGTTGGATTTTTTTAACAGTATAAAATTTATGCAACTACATTTCAAGATTGCATTTAAAGCATTGTGGCATTCAATGAATGGTGGCCATCCTAAACCTATGGGGTGCCAACTGTGTTTGAAAAAGGTATCAAATAGAAATTTTCTTATATGAATTATACAAATTAATGCAACTATAATTCTTCATTGCACTGAAAGCATTGTGGCATTTAGTAAATGGTAGCCATCTTGAATGGGTTGAATGAAGGAAAAATCAAATAGGATTTGTTTTTTTGATAGTATCAAATTAATGCAACTACAAGTCAAGATTGCATTTCAAGCATCGGGACATTCAATAAGTGATAGCCATCTTGAATCTATGGGATGCCAACTGTTCATGAAAGAAAAATGGAATAGATTTTTTTTTTATTAGTATCAAATTACTGCAACTGCAATTCGAGATTACATTGAAATCATGGTGGCATTCAATGAATGGTTGCAATCTTGAATCTTTAAATGAACATACACACAGACATATCCATAGGCATGAACATGGTGTTCTCCTTCATATAGATATTCATGGATTTCTACTTCTACTAAATATAGATTTCTGTTGGAAGGATTCTGTTACATGGATGTCGATGTCCAGTTTTAGATATATATCCATATAGTGCATTGGAGTGCTATAATGTTGGACTGCTGTATATTTATTTTCTTCTTTATTAATGCAGGGGTAGACACTAACGTTGGCCTGGAGCAAGGGCGAGAACCTTCATCTCCAAGCACAGTCTTGGTGGTGGGGTGGGTAATTAGAATAAGGGTCCGTCACCAGAAGTCTCCCATCTCCTTAATTTTGAGCTTTCAAACTCGGCTCCCGCCTCAGCTGAGCGTCGTTCCAATACCCCAACCACTAAATCACTCCTCTGTACTTACATGCAGTGCTTTCTGCCTTAATGTATTGATATTTATACTCCCTGACATCTCCTCTTGCATTTCACATTAAACACTTTTCGCAATATTTAACATATTATTGAAAATCAGCATCCCCTTTTGCAAATTTTCTATTTTGGCACAGAGTCTCACCCAACGGACGTCAGCCATTTGCAAATTGCATTTCCGGTTCCTAATTAATCTCATATGACTACAATCATGCAAAATATCTTCTTGAAAGTTATGAATTATTATCACAGAACGATAGACTGGTCCTGATACATCTCATTTGACAAAAAATGAGCTTTACATGGCCGTGCATCACTTGAAGGAGGATTTAGAGTTATATCTCACATATTGATTTTGCTGGCAGAAGGTCAAAGTTCCAAGATTGTGGATTGGAAGAAACTGTATATGAGTCCACACACAGCTAGGTCGTAATATGACGCCTTGCCACGCAGCTACCCATCTCCTTTGAGCATCCCATTCTGGTGAAAATACATTGTATTTAAATTTATTGAAAGGACACATATTCGTTATTAGGCATAATCAAGAATATTCCTGGTATCAAGAATTTGCAAATAAATTTATAAGTAATGATACAGCCCATTTAAGCTAAGTCCCCCCTCTGCCTTGCACCATGATTGCTACAGGATTGCTACAGGCCTAACTGTCATGTTATCCAGTCTTGGTGTGGCGGGAGACGCAGATCCTCACATGTAGCGCCATCTGGCGTGTAACTAATAAACCACTTCCCGACCTACATACGGACTCGCTTGTCGTTACATGGTAGGCAGCGTGGGATTTCTCCAAATTCAGCCCCAAATATGAGTGCAGGTATGACAGTATAGCGATTTTGGAGGAAAGACCCTAGTGAATAAGTTGGATTGTTGTTCTGAGCATAAAATGATCATAAATGAACAAAATCCAACCAAAGTGATGACAGTCAGTGTGAGCGATAATTGAAGTGTTTGCCCATACTTACAACAGGTCAAAATAGGGACTACAGACAAATGGTCAGCCCAGGGAAGTCCTGAATCTAAATGAACACCCCCCACCAAAAACTGTGAACATAAATAAAAAGGGGTGTGTATATATGTGACAAAGGATTCAGTAACAACAAACAACAACAGTGATACACCTAAAAATAGGTGTTGATCTATAAACATCAACAGTGGATAAAAGGCAGAGTTGACAGTTGTCAAGTGGTAAAATAGCCTACATCTGAAAATAGGTGTATATCAAAACTATTTATCACAAAAAGTGGAATCACTTGATATATAATAGATATAGATCTACAGTGCAGAACAGACAGTCAGGTACCAATATCAACAAAATTAAGGTGTCTGTTTCCTAAAAGGGACTGGCAGCTGTGAATAGGCCTAAAAGCTATACAAGGATACCTACAAGTTTGAGGACGCAAAATAAATATGGCAGCCAAAGTTAAAAATGTCCCCACCATGGAGTTTGCAGGTATTGGTGATAAGACAGAACAGTATGAGTTGTGGAAGCAACGAATGGGATATTTCACACTTACGTCAGGCAATACAGGTGCGGCCCTGGTGCCATATATGCTTCAAGCTCTTGATGACGAAGGTCTAAAAATCTACAATTCATTTAATCTCACAGAGGCACAAAAAAAGGATCCAAAAGAGATCTATGCAAAGTTTGAGGAACGTCTCAAGATAACTGAGCCAAACTTCAGAGCAGCTCGACTCGACCTTCACTTCCTGTATCAGAAGGAGGGTGAGACTCTGGACACATTTTACACTCGCTACAGGGGTATATCTGTAAAGTGTGGGTTTACTCCGGATGAGGAGAAGGAGAGGTTTATCGAACAGCTGTTGGCAAGCACACCGATATCTGAGTTCCGTAAGTGGCTCCTTCGCCAGGATCCTGATGTAACAATAGAGGCCGTTCTCGAAGAAGGACGGGATCAGGAGACAACAGAGAACACTATAATCCACATAGATGGTCGCAAGGGGAAAGAGACTACCCCGATGACAGAGACAGTAGATGCTGTCCGACATGACAACCGTGGTCAATGAGGCCATGGCAACCGTGGTCAACGAGGCCAACAACAACGCAACAGGCAACACGATCAACAGCAACGCCCAACGGGCAGAAGACGCAGCAAGTGCCATAGGTGTGGCGGAGATCATGACCGAGATGATTACAGTTGTCCAGCCTATAATTCTGAGTGCTACAACTGTGGGATCATTGGGCACTGGGGCAATGTGTGTCAGAACAGAAGACAGGCATCATCAAATGCCAGAGAGGAAGATGATCACAGATCCCAAGAGCGGGGTCATAAGGATGGACATAAAAGTCGTATATACAACATCAACACAAATGAAGAAGGCAGTTATGACTCAGAAGATGGGTTTGAGACCATAGTGTACAGCACTCTTACGGTTGATGTTCCAGGGAACACAGGGAAGAGTAAGCGTCGCACGGAGGTATTTGCCGAGATAGGCATACAACCGCCCAACAAGAGTGATAATAAGAGACACATACTCAACATGAAGATAGACACTGGTGCGATGGGTAACACAATGCCGCTTAGGGTGTTCCGGAAAATGATGCCCGAGATGATGGACAACAGAGGAATGCCAGATCTAAACAAGGTTGCCAGTGCCAGGAACGCCAAGTTAACAGCATACAATGGTATGGGTATTAAGTGTTTTGGTGTGATAACTCTCCCAAGCAGATACACGGACACAGAATGGGCCAAACACAACTTCTACATCGTCAATGTTCCAGGTCCAGCTGTGTGTGGTCTGCCTATGGCTGAAGCCCTAGGCTTAGTGACAATTAACTGTCCATAAAGGTGATTGCAGACTGGAGATCATAGGTAGTAAGTCGATACCAAGAGTGCCAAGCTGTTCAAACAAGAGACTGACAGTACTCAGACGCTACCATGAAGATGTAAAAGACTGAACTATTACATTTTGTTTTATATAGGCCTATATCTATAGCCTACATATATTGACATATATTCAAGAGACTGAAAAGTTATATTGTGGTTGATATTAACAGTGAAGTTTTTTTTTTGTGTTTTATATATTTTTTTGTATAAAAGGGAGAAATACCTCCAATGTATTTGTATTATATCTAGTATGTGTTTACCATGTGTTTAATGCTAAATACCAGCCAGGAACTAAATGTGTTCTAATCAAGAGACTGTATATGCAGTCACCAAAGACTTACAGGAGAGGCTGAAGTATCATATTATGTTTAACATGTTTATCATCTACATATGTAAAGCAGTTCAAATTCCATATCTACATATACTCCAACGCTACCAGCAAGGATTGAAATCAGAGACTGAACTATCATATAAGTTATAGCATATCATACTACATAGGCCTATATATTAAGGCATTTCAAGTTACATCCTAAACAAAAGACTCAGACGCTACCAACAAGGACTTTATTGATAGACTTGAAATATCATATTGTGTTTAACATAGACTCAAAGGCCTGAGCTATCATTACATTTAGTATTTCAAAATATCTATTGTTTCATCCTTTATGGAAAAAGGGGGATGTCATGTTATCCAGTCTTGGTGTGGCGGGAGACGCAGATCCTCGCATGTAGCGCCATCTGGCGTGTAACTAATAAACCACTTCCCGACCTACATACGGACTCGCTTGTCGTTACACTAACCACCTATAGGGCATTAGCGAGATGATCAGTGGGCAGCGCCATTTCCACTGGTGCTAGGTCTATTCCCAGTACTCACAGCAACCAGCTTAGCCAAATCTCGTGGCCGAGATTAGGGTACAAACTGGGTGCAGGTATTGTGAATAGGTCATACCTGGACACTCCTTATGTCATCTGTGTCCAGTATAGTGTAGTGGTTATGACAGTGGACTCACAGTCCAGAGGACCTAAGCTCAACTCCCCTTCAAGCCACATCTGATGATTATAACACTTTTTCCTTCTTCATATACAGTACCTACTACAGGAAACCAAGCATTTTCAGTCAAATACATATCAATCAATTTAATTACATTTGTAAGGGAATGGAAACAGAATTTATAACACACTATTTGATCTTAACAAATCCTCAAGACTGGTACTCACTTCTACAAATTAAACTAAAATATATAAGATACATATTTTTGACCAGTTTAGGCATAGGATTGGGAGGGACTTGAGCTTAGGTCCTTTGGACTATGTGTCCACTGTGATAACCACTACACTACACTGGACAAGTGACATAGCTAGTGACCAGGAACAACACACTCATAATACTCACAGATTACAACCCCTAAAACTTCCTATTTTGGACATGGCAGGTACCAGCTTCAGCTACTTATAGTGACAGATACTCCTATCAGGTGGAGCCACTGTATCTCGCTAATGCGGAATATAGCCACAGCATAATGGGAGAGCAATATCGAACAGAGACAGGCCCAGGTGGCCCGTGTAATACTCGGAGTGACAGACCCTTATTATAATTACCCACCCCACCACCAAGACTGTGCTTGGAGGTTCTCGCCCTTGCCCTGGAGCTAATGGTCAACTGCGGTTGTAGCTGAAGTAGTTTCTTCATAATAACCTTTCCATGGGCCTGCACTGAAAAAGTCGACTTGTCTCCAGACTCGTCGATGTGACTATCATAAAATAATGAGTCAAAAGTTGTCTAACCTATCAGGTTACCATCCTACAAATATAATCTGGTTTTGGGCTGGCACATGCCAAGTGGGTCTTCTATCTCCAGCTAGAAGACCCGCTTCCTTGTCACTTAGACGAGTTTTTGACTCGTTTATTTTATGACCGTCACTTGGAAGAGTCTGGAGACAAGTTTACTTTTTGAGTGTGCCTAGCCCACAGGAATGTTTACAAGAAATACTAATGGAAATGCATGATAACCATAGTCATGCAATGATTATGTAACTGGAAAGGCAAAAACGTATGTGAAATTATCCTTCAAACCTAGATCTGCCCTAACCTAGATCAGGCAGGAATGTTTATAAATATATATTCTTAATGAGTGAGTGTAACCTTGATCCTGGGTCCACAGATTTCGATGTGGGCCCGTGGATATCTTGAGTTTCAGGCCCAGGTGCTCCACAGTTGAAAAGTTAGTGTCTACCCATGTTAATGTTGCCAACACCTCCTGGCTTCACATTAGAAATTTCGCAAACCCTCATTTTTGAAGAACAATTATTAGCGCCCAAAGGGGTGTGATCAGAATACACCCTCTGTCTGTCTGTCGCTGTCTCTCTCTATGTCTGTCTGTCTGTCTCTGGCTCTCTGGCTCTCTGGCTCTCTCGGTCTGTCTCTGTCTGTCTGTCTGTCTCTGTCTGTCTCTCTGTCTGTCTCTCTGGCTCTCTGTCTCTGTCTCTCTCTCTTTCTCTCTCCTCAGCCATGTAGAACCAGTTTACATAGAGTACATGGATCCGTTGTTCATTTCAGGCAGACATATCAAAGTGGAACCAGGCACGGGAGACCCTTTTCTGTCGCTTCACCAAAACATATCGGCCATTGTCACATCATGTCATACCTCAACAGCAGCTGACACTTCACAAGGGGGGATGCAAAGTGAAACAACTGATTGCCTGAGCATAGATCCAAGACCCCCTACCGTAACAAACTGTTACTTGTGGGATTCAACTACCAAATCCTTGACACCTTACAAGACTCCAGCCCTGCCAGCTACATCAGAAATAATCCCACCGATGAATGACAAACCCACAGGGGTGCAATCAGGGCTCCCGAGCACCACGAATTGTTTGACCAGCTCAACAACAACTCACAAAGCCATGCCTGTTGCCATTGTACCTCAAATGACCCCGTCTACTTTGGCTTCACCTCATGAAGGACCAACTGTCGAAGCATCATTCAATACGGTTTCAACAAGCAGTGGAGTAAATGCCAGTGCAGTGCATCAAGATGAAACTGGGGAATACTCTGCCATTGTTCCTAATGTCTTGTGCTCATCCCAAGGTCTTCTAGATGATACTTGGCTTGACACAGTAGGAATTCCCAACACAGCACCAGAACCTTTGTTACCATGGCATAGTGTGCCATATGGTAATGCATCGAATAATGGCCAGGGTTTCAACGTGTCCCTTATAAGTGATACTAGTGTGCCATGTACCACTATACAACCGGCATGCCAGGATCCAGATCAACCTAACCAAGAAGGTACATCAACAGGAGCAGTCAGTGCTGTCATAGCAAATAACACCATATCTGAAGCAGTCATACCAGCAAGTGCACCCAGTCAGACACAGCACCTGGTCAGAGACGGCACCCGGTCAGACACAGCACCTGGTCAGAGACGGCACCCGGTCAGAGACAGTCTCTTCACCGGAGCCAACTACTCCGGAATCTCCAGTTATACAAGAACTACAGGGAGAAATGTCATCGGTAACCAAGGTAAACGGGGAAGGGGATGGCCATGTTGCCATGGCCCGAGGAGCCGAGCAACTGCCGAACCTTCCCGAAACGGTGCCGACTTATCCCGAGCGCTGCCCCGATGATGCTTCGCCGGCACTCGGAATGGATCCGAAGACAACAATGACTGCTTCGGTCACTCTCGGCAGACATCGGGAAAATGGCGATGACTTTCAAGAAGGTGACGAAAATCTTTCTGCGTGTCCAGTTAAATTGAATGTGGTGACTCATAATACAAGTAAAGATTCTTTCTGTGATATAGATGGCTCATCCATTATACTTGATACGCTCTCAGACTCGGGGAGTGATAAATACAAAACTATCGCCGTCAACAGTTGGGACGCCGCGCCAGTTATGGAGAAATCCGAAACTGCGGGCAGCCTGACTCTACATGACGCCATTGTGGGAAACAAAAACAACAACACCGTGCCTCTGCCGGAGAACACGGGTGATGAATCTGACTCTAGTCTCCTGTTGGAATCTGATGATTCTGAAATCGGAAAACAACAACCAGAGTCAATTAATGCAGCAGCTACAAAATCGATCGGCTCCATTCCCCTAACGGATTTCGCTGAAGCTGAGACTGCAGCAGCGGCAGCTTCAGCTAGACGGTATATGATGACTAGGCTACGTTCCTCAAAAAAGGGAACCGAAACATCGGCCTCAATTAAGTCCACCACATTTCGCCATCCTGTACCAGACTCATTTGAGTCTTCATCTGTTCATCTCGCCCGAGACTCATTAGAGTCTTCATCTACGCCATGTACAAGTCCTGTTCTACCCTCCAACTCGACGGTGAGTGGTTTCTACGCCCCCCCACCCACATCTACGGGTGAGGCAGGAACCCAGGTCAGCTTCAATGACTCAGTTGAGTCAATGCAACAAAAAGACTCAATTGAGTCTCCACATCCTTCTCAGCCTCATACATCCCAGTCTCACCCACCTGCAGTTCCTCGACAGGGAGTGTCAATTACGTGTGAATCAGTGGAATCAAATCAGTGTGCCTCTTTCCAGCCTGTGTACCAGTCTACACCCAGTCATAATGTTGCACAACTACAAGCTATGTTTACATCCCCCACTGTATCTCCCGGAAAGAAGGAACTTCCCTTCTCCTCCTTCAGCTCTCCCGACCCCTGTTTGAATAAAGTGACAAGGAAGCAATATGAGGTTAAAACTAAACATGCCCCAGTGAGTAACGGGCTGTTAGATCTCATAGATCTCAACTCACCGCCACCTTCAGTGGATATAAGCTTGCATACTGAAAATGAAATATCTGAAGATATTGAGTCTGTTGAATCAATCCAAGACCATGCATTGGACGATGACATTGACTCCAGTGTGAATACAAACCAAGCAGCCTCGAACCTGCCTGTCACTGCTAACATAGGCACTATTGTGACTGCACTAGCTCAGTATCAGTCTACCACTTGTAGTGCCCTCACGGTCATAGAGAGCACTATATCTGATCTACAGCAGAAAATACAAGCCCTATCGCTGCATTCTACATCTCCTATAGAGGAAAAGCTCCTTACTGATATTGAGCTCTCCATCACTGGTGTCACTGAAAGTCTCCAATCTCACACCAAAGCGACTAAGAAAAAATGGGATCAACTCTACACTAAGCTTACTGACTTGGAGTCAAAGAGCACAATCCAGAGTGAAACGCTTGGGAATTATACTACAAAGATGAGTAAACTCAGAGAAAGTTACAAAGAGCTAGGTAATACTATAAATCAAAACTTGGAAATCACCAAGTCCAAGTTTCACAAAATCTCAGAACGCTCTGCTGCATGGGAGGAACTGGGTAAAACTCACAGCCAGAAGATCGTCTCTCTTGAAGCTAGAGCCACTGGATTGCACAGCAAGATTATGACACATGTCAATGTTGCAGATCGGGTTGCGGCTATAGAAGACAGACTGGCACTGTTAAATTCCTCTCCTACAGCTCTGAGGGAGTTGCTTCACACAGTTGATAGTCTAAAAGAAAAGTCTTCCACTCTCCAAGCTGAGTTTGAAAACTCAGTTACCGTTCGGAAAACGGTCATGCAACTCAAAGCTGACTTTGAACAATCAACCTCCATACAAGACTCAGCTTCTTCACTACCACAGAGTAACCTCAGTAAAATTGAAGCATTAGAGAAAACAGTACGAGAACTCACCATGGCAAACAGCACCAGCGCAACCTACACTGCCGCCATCTTAAATAAAAACACAGTCAGACACTTTGATGAAAATCCTGAAAGAAGTGCAGTATTGTACAAAGTACCGGTAACTACAGACGAAGACAGGGCGTCACTGAAGCTCATGGTATTAAATCTCACCATTAAAGTTAAAGCCCCACTTGACTCGGCGGATATTATCAGGGTATCTCGTATGAGGAAAAATGGTGTTAAAATCGATCATCTCAAACCGGCACCACTGTATGTTGCTTTCAGCAGTTTTGCAGCGAAGGCTAGATTTATGAAATCACATGATAGGATGAAACATCTACCAGGGATGCAAACTACATCTGTAGAACATGTCACAGACAAGGCTACACGTGACCAAAAAGCACAGCTCATGCAAATTGCACGCCATCTAAATGAAGACGAGTTAGTTGCACCTGCAACTGACTCAGAGATCATTATAGATGGCCACACATACACATATCTTCAGCTAGATAAAATTCCTCAGGATTATCTAGTGAAGCACCTCAAGTTCCCGTGCACCTTTAATAGCCCCATGGACCCTGACGACAAATATGATAAACAAATTCCAACAATTCAAAATGGTCTCGTCCATACAGACACCTCACCTGCTATCACAGGTGTGGAGATTTCAATGGATCAGGCTCCAAGCAAAATGGCTCAAGAAAAGGTAATCCAGACTACAGAAGGTCCTGAGTCACAGAAAAATGGTACACCCCCCACCCAGCCTCTTCCTTCACTCAACCAGCCCACGACAGGAGTTGCTTCTGTCATACCTGTGATAGACAATATTATTACTCTAAAGCCTAACCAATCAGCACCTGCACCATTTCAGTTCATCAAGGCAGCAGAAGAAGCCACTGAGTCAAGGAACCTAGCCTCTACACAAAACTCTACATATGGGGAAACGACTCTGCTTTCAGCGCCTGCTGCGACACAACCAGCCCAAGTGACAGCTCAAACTCAATATACCGCAGCTATACCGGTAACTACTGTCCCCCCTGCCTCAAGGGTCTTCCCACCTCAGCTCATTCAGGCGCAACATAATACATCTGCGCCTCACTACAGTGGGCCTCAAGGTAGCTCCACCTCTCACCCACCGGCTGCAGACACCATACTACAATCTAGTATCCAAGCTCCATCGGTCAATGCTTCACTGCAAAATGCAAACTCTGAGTATTATACTCAACACGTACAGATGTCAGAATACACCAGGCAGAATACTGGCTCTGTGCAAACACCATGTGCTTCAAGCCACTATGGTCCTGAAACACACTCCACCCATGTTGGAAACACTCAGTCAAACCTCCCCCGCACTCAGTTGAGTCACATCCAACAGTATACTCCCCCTGTGCCGCCAAACTCTATTTCTAGCGCTATGCCATCTAGTGTAGCATCTGTCAACCAATCTCAATATGATACTGCAGCGCCACCTGGTGTAATGATGGGAAACAATGACCACGTGCGATCAGCGTCCCATGTTTTCGCATCTAGAGACGGTCCTGAACAACGCAACAAGCAGGGTGAATCAGTGCATATGAGGAAAACAAAAGCAGGTATTATATATGCAGGACACACTGCTTTCTTGAGTAATTTTTACTTGCAAGAATTCTCATACACAGCGGCGGATGGGAGATATTTCCGGTTTTGTTCGCTGGAACAGGCGTACCAATATCTCAAAGCTGAGTTCGCCGGTGACCAGCAAGCAAAGCGCGCCATCTTGGATCTGACGCACTCTGGAGATATCAAGAAAGAAGGACGGAAAGTAGTTTTCCCAGATAAACAAGCCTGGGACTCATACAAAACGAAGTTGATGTTACAGCTACTTCGAATCAAGTTTGCTCCAAGCACTGACAACGGTAAAAGATTGGCTGACACAGGGCGGGAACCTCTCTGGGAAAGTTCTCTGGATTTGTTGTGGGGAGCAGGAATCCCGTTCCGATTTGCATCAAGGACTCCCTTTGACAACGGGGGAAATATCCCAGGTGCCAACCTACACGGAAGATTATTAGAGACTGTACGCATTGAGAACCAGGGACATTACGTCTAGCTTGTCACAAAATGGCTGAGGCAACACGGTACGCTAACACAACCTGTCTTGTCATTGGAGACTCTAGATGTAAGGGTCTGTACAATGAAATAAAACTAAACTATTCTGGAAGTCTACACATGCAAGCGACGGGTGGTGCAAAAATTCTGGACTGTCTTCCGACTCTTACCCACAGGTTAAAGCGCCAACATATTGACTTTGTCATACTGGCTCTAGGAATCTGTGATATTACTACAAGAACCGGTACTAAAATATACTTCAATCAATCAGAATCTCCCTGTGTCAGTGCTACGATCAACAAATTTGCAGAAGTAAAAGCACAAATTACAGAAATCTCCCCATGCACAAAAACAATCATTCCTACAATCTATAGTATAGATCTTGCTGTATCACGTTGGCCCCATAACCCAGTGCACAGCCAGGCAAAACTTGAAAGGACTCTGGTACGTATAAACTACGACTTGGTAGGGATGAACATTCAGGAAGGCGTGTCCACACCTTTCTTAGCTTCTCTAGTCAGATATAATGACTCATGTACTGGCACTGTCTCAAACAAGTTCAACAAGTTGTCAGATGGAACCCATGCAATCCCCCCTCTTAAATCCCAAGTGGCTAGGCTACTAGCTGCCAGCTTGGAAAAAACGAGACTAAAAATCAGGCAACAAGAATGCCAAGGCCTCCCGATCCCAATCCAAAAATGTCAGCATGTGGTCTTCCACAGAACTCTGCACGGCCACATTCCATATAAAAGTGCCAGCTCACAGCAACATGTGCATCTACCACATGCCGACGCCAGCTCCTACTCATCACGCAGGGCAACACATGGAGTATCCAGAAACGACAGGAATATGATATGGTCCAGTAGTGGAAGTCGTTAGTTGTAGACAACACTCATTTGAGTGATTTTCAAACTCAGTTGAGTTTATCATCAGTATCGTCATCTCTTCCTGTTGTATATACTGCACTAGACATCAGTATGAAGCCACAGTTGTGACACTGCTCTGCATCTCTCAATCCTACATGTATCTCTACATCGTCCATATGAACTGAGTCATGCATGGCTATTGTATAATTCCCAAGTTATTGTTAACAAATTCTCTATCTTAAGTCATATGTTGAATGATGATTAATTCTAACACTCAATCTACTGAGCTGAAAGCGGTACAGACTTAAAACTCCTTGAAGAGCCAACTTCAAACAAGCCTCCAGGTGTGTGGACACAAAGCTCAACCACATCTGATACAAGTCCATCTGCACCGTGCGGTCGTCTCAGCCAGACTCATTTGAGTCATTTCACCATACTCACTTGAGTATTTTTGTGAAGACAACTGCCGCCTCCATGTTATGTGCATTACTTTAAATACACTTGAATTATGAGGAGGAAACTTCTCCATGAAATCTATTGTTGTTAAGCTTTAAAAACTCGTATGAATTTCAGTAAGAACTTATGATAAATAATTTTCCGAACTTCCCATGTATTAGGAGTATAGAGCAAATCAAATCCTGAATGAAAAGTATTTTTCAAATCGAAATCCTCCTTCAGAAATTAACTTAGAATTAAATAATATCCGAATTATAATTAAGAGGTTCAAATAAAAATCTGAATAATCCCAAATCTAAATTAGTGGTAAGTTGAGTATATGATTCATATGAATAATTGATTATCTTTATATGAAGAATTTGTTAAAATTGTACTAAATATATATGACATACAGATCTCTTGCTAAAATTCATTGTACTATAGATCTATTGCTGTTTTTACCGTATGCTAAAGGTCACACACACCTGATACTGGTAACTAGAACTGTTAAATGTAGTAAATATAACATGTTTAGATATAATTTCTAGTCCTGGAAGTCCTGTTATATCACAGTATATTTTCATAAACCAGATTCCAGCCGTATATAGATAAGATTGCTATAACAACCACCCCCTGTGGATCGGACTTGTAGTAATTTCAGCCTGGTTTCAGAACCTAGCCACTGTGCCAGGCACCAGTTCTTGTTCCTATTAGTCTCTCAAAAGAAGTGTTCCAATGGTATCTTTTACCTGTTTCTTGTTAATCATTCAAATTTAGTAGGGAGCTTTATACCCCTGATAGCATACTGCATTACTTATCTTGTTGTTGATTAAAGATTTACATTTTTAAAGCCTGTTTGAAGTCTCTATTTGCAAAATAATATTTGATAAAACTCTTATCGACTCACTGCATTAAAGTCTCAAATATCCACAGCTCAATTCACAGCCTCAACATGACTCAACTTCAGCTAGCACCGGTCTCTCATGCTAAGGGTATAAATTTTGTTCATTTAAACTGTAGGAGCATGCATCCAAAATTTAAAGAAATTAAACACACTTTTAATCAATTTGAGATAATCACTTTCTCAGAATCCTGGCTCACTGACATGTATGATGCAGCTTTGCTATCTTGGCCTCAAAAGAATTTCCACCGCATTGACAGACCGGATCGAGCTGGTGGTGGTTTGATCTGCTACTTATCAAACAAATATTTTTCTCATTCGTCTGAAATATATGAATTCAGCGTTATTACCCCGGATATAGAATGCTTAGCGATAAGTATTACGGTACCCAATAACAAGGCTATGACAATTTTTACGGTATATAAACCCCCTAAAGGGGATGTCGATAATTTTATTGAACATCTTAGAAACGGTATACGTAAATCAAAAGGTGAGATATGGATACTTGGTGATTTCAATGTAAATTTCCTAGATCATGATCATACAGATACAATTGCTATAAAGGACTTCTGTAGGGATTTTCATCTCATGTGGCTCCTTCAAGAGGTAACACGGCCCAATCCAAAAGGAGGTCCTGGCACTTGTATAGATAATATCTTGACGAACTCTAATTATGTGGCCTCATCATCAGTAGAGAATGCCTTTATTAGTGATCATCTACCGGTAACCGCTGTAAGAAAGAAAGGGAGAGAAGGTTTTAAGAAAGTTGATATAACTGGTAGATCTTATACAAACTATAATAAGAATGATTTAGAAGAGCATTTATTGCAAAAGGATTGGGCTACCTTTTATGACTCACAAAATGTTGATGAAATGTGGGGGGAAATAGAGGTTAGCATAAATGATTATCTGGATAGGACCTGTCCTCTGAAGACCTTTTCAGTCAAAGATTATGGTAAAATATGGATGGACTCGGAGGTTCTAGTAAGAATAAAGGAAAGGAATGATTTAATGCATAAATTTAGGACCTACCATCGGTTTGATGACTTTCTCAAAGCACGGAAGGCACATCTCGACATAACTAAAATGACAAAAGCAGCACATAAAAACTATATTACAGGTAAATTGGATGAATGTCAAGGCAATGCCAAAAAGTTCTGGGCAGAGATTAATAAGTTAATTAAAGGGCCAAAATCTAATATAACCCCTGTATTATATGATCAAGTTACTAAAGAAACGGTCTCAGATACTTCAAACTATATTAATAATTACTTTAGTACCATTGGTGAGACATTATACAATAAGCTAAATCTGCCCCCACATACATATGTGGAACCAGATGAACTCTATGTGAATGATGTTTCTGCTCCCGCAGAATTCTCTCTATCTGATGTGAAATCCCTTCTGGAGGAGGTAGATATATGTAAGCCCTCAGGGATACACAACATCTCAACCAAAGTGCTAAGAGATGCGTTGATAATACTATTACCGAAAATAACTCATCTGTTTAATTTATCAATTACCACAGGCTCTTTTCCGTCTGACTGGGCAAAGGCAACGGTCACTCCTACACCTAAATCAGGTGATTTACATAATGTATCTAATTGGAGGCCGATATCGATTTTACCTCTGCCTAGTAAAATACTTGAAAAACTAGTTAAGACATATTTTATGGGCTCAGTGGAAGAAAAAGATCTAATATCTCCGTTGCAATATGGTTTCAGAGCAAATACCGGTACAGCAGATGCAATACTGGATTTGGCTGAAGATTTATATAAAGCTAGGGATAGATCGGAATATGTGGCGGCCTGTTATGTCGATATATCAAAGGCTTTTGATTCGATAAGCCATTCTAAACTTTTAACCATGATAAAAGAAGCAGGTTTTCCTAAGCACATGTTATCCTGGTTTCAATCCTATTTATTAAATAGGGTACAATGTACAAAGGTAGAAGGAGCTGTGTCAGACTCTAAAAATGTCTCATTTGGTGTACCCCAAGGATCAGTTTTAGGTCCTTCCTTGTTCATATTTTTTGTCAATAGTATTATACACACTCCAAAATACTCAGCGATAAAAATGTACGCTGACGATATTGTATTATATTCTACTAACTCTAATCCAAATACGGCATTGTATCAACTACAACATGATATAGATCTACTATTATCAGCATGTAAAAGTAAAGGACTCACAATAAACCCAAACAAAACTAAGTTTGCTTGGTACTGCGCGGAAAGTAACTTCCACAGATGTCCTAAAAAGCTGCCTACCGTAGACGGAAAGGAAATAACTCTAGTTAAATCTTATACCTATCTCGGGGCTTGTATAGATAGAGCACTCACTTTTGAGGATCAGGCCAAATCTGTGCGCGATCTGTACAAATTTTCTGAATTTTAAAATGGGCAAGATAAGACCCAGCGTACCAACCTATGCAGCGATCTCAATTTTCAAACAAACTATTCTACCAAAGTTTGATTATTGCTCTTTCCTTTTGGATGGATGTAACCAAAAATGGAAAGATAAAATTGGTAGAATACAACACAGGTCCTTGCGGTGTTGCCTACGGGTTCGAGTTAGAGGTAATAGTATTGAAGGACTGTATGAAAAATGCACTACCCCCCTACCACCTCTCAGAAGGAAAGAAATGCTCATTTCACAGTTTCACTCGAGGGCTCAAAAACTGGACCCCACCCCAAATCCGCGTACTAGGAGTAGTTTTCTTCCTACTTTTACTCTGAGGCGTCCAAGGACTGAATTCTATAAGAAAAGCCCCTTCTATAGAGGAGCTGGGTGGTGGAACAAATTACCGTCTCACATACAAACTTGTACTAAAAAAATTAGTTTTAAGTTGCAGCTAAAGAAACATCTGGGTACTTATCTCAAAAGGCCAAAAAAGAAAAAGAAAAGAAAAAAGAGAGGGACTGTACCCTGAATGCTACGAATAGAACTATGAAACAGAAACTCTCATTGCTGCCATTGTCTTGATGCATCTATAATATTATATTTATCTCACCTTGTATATCTATCATTCGACTGCATACCAAAATCTATTGTTGTATAAATGTTATGTAATTAAGAGCAATTCACTATCATTGTATAAAAATCATACACCACACTGTAAATACCCCAACGATAAAACCGACTAAATTGCCCTAACTTGAGTACGCGAAACCAAGATGGGGTCAACATGACCGGAGTAATGTACTGAAAATCATGACAAATAAACCTTGTTATGAGTCATAACAAAAAAAAAAAAAAAAAAGTATCAAAGAAACTGTCGCCTTATTGACAAACTCAACAGATGTGTTCAGCCTGAAAGATAAGATTAGTGAGAACCCCCTAAGACACAGCAGTGATAAGGTACCTCCCGAAGGAGACAGTCCCAGTGAAGGTAGCAGTGGAAAGATACACTCATCTGTACAAGTGGACTCCAAAGTAACCCCAGGTAAGGAACGTGGTAAATGTAGTGAAGCATGTTATGATAAAGTACCGAACTTGAAGTACAGGAAAAATGTAATTATTGCTTTGGCCCAACAATTCCTGGATCTGAGGCGATGTTATCTTTATATTATTACAGTTCATTTACTTATTATAATATCTAGGCATAATATGCCGGCAGTATAATGATGTGAACATATTGGAAGGCAAATACAATATCCGTTTAAAAGTACCGTTTGGATCCAATACATTGTATTAATCTTAGCTGTTAAAGTGATATAGGAAATTTCTTTCCATGCTTGCCAATATTATTGATATAAATTGATGATAGAACTATAATTAATATGAATAATAGAATAAGCTGTATACATTACACTTTGCTGCTTGCTAACAGCAACAGTTTTCTGTAATTTAACAATGAGTGTATGCTGTCATTCTGAAGTATAATAATGTAAACCAAATTTGATGTAAACCAAAATTTACTCGATCTGCAATTTCCAGCTAAACGTATACGTTTTAATCCTATAAATGCTATACAGTATAACTATCTCAGTCTAATCGTGACCTTTCATTTAATTTCAGATAATCAATCATCAGCAAACGCTGGCTCCACAGGGATAAACGATGCATCCTATGGAGAATCAGGCTCAAGTATACCCTATTTACGACAACGTAATTATTGTGGAACTGCGGATGGACACTATTCCCTGAACAGTGATATTACTGACATATCAAAGGTTATGGTTGGGGCATCAATAACCATCACACCATATGGCACACGACTGCACAAGGCAAGAACACCAGGAGGACAAACAATATATAATTGTCATCTCTGTTCACAAAAGGTCTACAGTCTGGAATTCTTGAAACATTGTCATGGACAGCAACATGGAGAGAGTAGGAACACAGCAGCAATAGCCTCCATGAAGATATGCAACCAGCAGAAAGTGGCTCGGTCTATAGCTAGGAGGTTTCCTGCTAAACAGGACAGATCTCTAAAGAGAAAACAAGACAGATCCCCAAAGAGAAAAGTAGGTAGACCTAGAAAGTATCCCATCTTTGGAACAATAGAGGAAGATAAAAGTCAGAATACAGCAAGAAATGCCACAAGGAGAAGGCGGAGAAGGAGAGTCCCAAAGGCGCTTTCTCTAGTATGTCAGCAGGAAGAATCATCACAGTCAGAAAGAGCCATACACCTTGCAGTAAACCGTTGATCAGTCCAGAAATGCCAACACTGGAAAAAATTACCTCTAATAATATAGACCTTTTACAAGGACATTCCGTTGTTTTGAGTGAGTATTTTGGAAGAGCATCAGTGATTACGCCCAAAGATATAAATGAACAGAACAGTGATTAACAGAGACCAGTGGCCAAAATCACAGACGGTGATTCAGTGTCCTCGGGGGTGAAAATCCCAGATTCACTGAAAGCAGGGCTGGAAACCGCAGCCAGTGATTCACTGAAAGCAGGGCTGGAAACCGCAGCCAGTGATTCACTGAAAGCAGGGCTGGAAACCGCAGCCAGTGATTCACTGAAAACAGGGGTGGAAACCACAGCCAATGAAACCTCCAGTAGTGTCGCAGGGATTGGGACTGGTCTGATTAAGTCATCAATTCCACTTGATAGATTCTCAGATGAACATCTCTGGGAGGAACTCCAGCAGAGGAAATGTGTTTTTGAATGCATTTGTGGACTTGCATTTCTATGCAGTGCCAGCTATTTCTTACACCTTGCAAGTCATAGTATGGATGATAAGATGCAGTGTACTTGCTGTGGCTATGAAGCCAGAAATTGGATGTCCTTCCATGCCCACTTCTTCCTCCATTAGGAATTTCTAAATAGGATATTTGTTGATCAATATGTCATGATATATTAATTTTATAAGTCCTCTTTTGTGTGCCAGACATGAAAGACAGGAGGGGGCGGGGATTTCACCTGATTCCTCTTGGGCCCCTCTCCTGGGGAGGGGAGTCACTCCCTCAAAACTATACGACATATTATGAATATTCATATGCATCGGCTAATATAAAGCTTTGTTGTTGGAAAATGAATACTCCCTTATAGTGGAATTGTATTAAGCATCTACTTCATTTTACACAAGTATTAACAGAGGCATAATTTGTTTGTTAGTTCGACTAATATCATTTAAGACATTCTCCATGAACTATGGTATTGATCCGATTGTGCTAAGATAATATTATGTTAGCTAGTCTAAATGTGTTTTCCTTGATTCGACAATTTCCTGTTGAAAGTGTTCTACAGTTCACCTCTCTACATATAGTTATCTCCGTGTTAGGGACCGTATCCAAGATTGCTGGTGTCACAATGCACTGCTATGGAGCTAGCATTTAAACATTCTAAAACTACTTTGGCGTACATCAGTTGATAGTTCATGAGAGTAGATTTTCTCTGCTGCCCTTTCCACCTGTCACCTAGGTTCACATCAAGACAGGAATCATGTCTGTGGAATCAATTTGACGGATGTAGAGACTCCCATTGTACTTATAGCTCTGCCATGATTAGCGATATAATGTGGCATATAAAGGGCCCTAAATTATTACCCCTGAAATAAGGCCTCTTCTTGCAGATCACGCCACATATAGTCAATTGGGTTTTTGAGTTTTAGAAGTGTATTTATTTGATCAAATGATACACTTGCATGTCAAATTACATCGCTAAGGGCCTGCAGTGTGTTTCCGATGGTTGTAAAGAAAATTAATAAACATTACGCCTTTGGGTGAAAACTGTTTCTGATGTATGTGTTCTCTATCATTTTGATTATTATACAAACACGTACTGTAGTTTGTGTAGGGGCTAGGGTTATACGGGTTTGTTATATGACGAGTGCTGTTGGATGCTGTGTTGCGAGCTCAGTCCGAACCCTTCAGTCCGACGGTAGGTGGCGACACCTACCCCGGGCTTGGGGTATGGACAGAGGTCGCTATAGGCTTCCGGTCTGCGTGTGCGCGCGCAGGCTGGCTGCCTATATATACCCAGCATCTGACGGTACTCGTCGGTTACTCTGAGCCACGCTGGTGAGGAGACCCCGTGATCATTACGGCTGATTAGCCTACTGACCCGTTCCGAACTCTATAGGGAGTTCGCACACATAGATACTGCTTGTCTAGGTTTTCTGAATAAACCCGATTTGCAACCTGTAACACTTGATCCGAACTGTGTCGACTTTGTTCTTTAATTGATACTCTACCAATATCATAGAGAAACAAAGTATCGTTTATTACACTGGTGCCGTGACCAGTTCTGAGTGAAACGCAGGTTAGCCTGTGCAGTAGCACAGACCTCCTGCTCTGGACGGAGCAGCGAGGTCTCCCGATGAGGCGCCAGCCTTATCACCGGAGGGGTTAGATGCCGCCAATGAGGCAGATACCCCCAGGAGTGCGAATGTTCCATCCGGAGCAAGCGCGTTTGTGGGATTCAGAGGTCCCGAAGTAATGAATCGCTCATTAGAAGAAATGAGCCTGTCAATGTTCAACATTGGTGGGTCAAGATCAGCCGCTCCGAATCCACGGAGGGCTACCATCTTGGAGGAACGTCGTTTCGACGACATGAGAGAGGCCAGGATACAGGAGCGTGTGCAAATGGCTCAAATGGAGTTGTTGTCCATTCAGAAACAGTCGAATGAATGGAAAAACAGTCTGATTGCATTGGAGGGTGCAGTCACACATAGAGCTTCCAAAATCAAGGAGAAAGACGCAAGGCTTTCAACTTTGTTAGAGGAAAACGAAAAGCTGGTGCAATCCCTTAGCAGGGTCTGCGTGGAGTTCGATCAGAAACAGGCTGATCTACAGGGAGTCCGTTCCGAATTTGCCCAGGCAAACACGGAGCTGAACCAGATTTGTGCGGCCCGAGATGCCGTCATCCATGAAGCAGAAGGGACCCGATCAGAACTTGTTCGGGACACTGAAGACTTACGGGATGTTCGCCGAAGCCTAGTGTCAGAATGCGACATTCTGAAGGCAAAAAGAAGTGCTTTGCAGCAGTTTTTGTCAGAGACTAGGGAGAGTATGCAGGATAGCAGTACCTCATACGCTTTCGCTGATAGTGACAGTCCGAAAGGTCCTCGTTACATGAGTTTTACGGACACCCCGAATCTTCCTATGGGACGTGGGATGACTGTAGAAGGTGCCTTGTCTACTTCAACGCCAGGACGACCACTACAGGTGGGCCGGGCAAGAGGTAGAGGTAGGGCGAGTGATTACTCACCAAGGGTGGGTATCAGTGGTATCCGTCCAATTCCGAAGCAGGTCTTTTCAGCTCCAACAGGTGTAAACCCGGCGGGCAGGGGAAGGTCGTTATCGGAGTTGGTGCGGAGTCCACGTTCTCAGTTGAAACTGGATGAGCAGCAACTGGATTCGGAACGCTTGAAGAAAGCAGCCGAACAAGAGAAGGCGGCCAAGACCGACTTAACTCCCTCGAGTTTGTCGCAATGGCGAGAATGCCAAGCAAACATACTGTTCCATGAACAGAAGAACTTGGAATTGGAAAGGCGAGATGTGTATCGCAAACAGCAGGCTGCTCTTGAGCAGCAACAGAAACGCATGAAGGAAAATGCAGCCCTCGCTGAGGAATTAGCGGAGCAGGAGGCGGCGGTTTTGAGAGCTCGACAAGAAGGGCTCCGAGCGGCCGGTGAAGCTGCGAAAGCTAAATTGGCGGAGGCACAGCAGGAAGAGGAGGCTGAGAGACAGGCCAAAGAACTGGAAAAAGAGAAGGCGGCGCATCAGCGATTGCTTGCTCTGGCCCAGCAGTGTCAGTATATGACTGATCAGGAGAAAAATTGGTGGTTCAGTCAGGGTGTGGACCCCACTAAGGATTTGGTGTCGTATGGTACCTACCAGGCCTATCTGGAGAGACAGAATAGCTTGCCTACCAGAGGCGCTACTCCGGGGACGACTCCTGGCGCAAAGAGTCCTAAGAGGGCTCCGAGGAGAACAATTCTGAGTACAGAATTGCAAGAGTTGTACGATACAAACCCAGCAATTGCTGGGATCGGATTGCACAATGTGGGTACAGAAAAGGACGCCTCGGCTTCCATTTCTAAATGCCTGGCGATAACCTCTAAAATTAGGGGGTCATCCAACGCTGCTAGACGTATTGCTAGCGAGCCTTTTCCCTACTGGCAGAAAAACTCTTGGGAAGATTGGTTGGGAGCCACTGTTGAGGATATCAACCTCAGTGGGTGGGATCAACAAGATGCAATTCCGTACGTCTGTAAGGGATTGCGCATGGGAGATGGCCTAATGGCCGTGGAGCAGTGGAAAGATGAATGCGGACCTCGCGGCACTTTCAAACAACTGGTAGAGATCGGAACTATCCTATACGGAGACTCCGCTCGGATTGATCCGATGGTCGCTTTTAAGAAGCGAGTGCAAGGCAAGAATGAGGCCCCGAGGGTTTTCGGACTTGCACTGATGAGACTCCTGAAGAAGGTACATCCAGCTTCAGGAATCCATGATGCCTTATTCTCTAAGGAATTGTTCTCTCAGTTCGTCGCTGGACTGAGAGATCCAGAAATACAACAAGTAGTGTATGATACGTGGAGAGCAGATACGTCATTAGATGACCTTTTTAAGGCCATCGACATACATGCTCTCAAGAAGTCACTGTTGGGGGACCGGATGCCCACCCGGGCCTCGGCCATTATAGAATGTTCCCCGGAGCAGTCTGATGGTTCGGGCAGTGAGGAAGAGGGGGCGATAGCTTCTGCAGCTCAGTTTAAGAGGAATGGGAATTCCTCTAAACCGCCGTGGAAGAATAGGAAGCCGGAAGGGGGTGGAAACCCTCCTCCGAAGAAGGAATCATCGGATCCAAAAGCTCCGATAATGGACGCAGCGTTTTTCACAGCGCTGTTTGAGAAGATGACGACTTCCATTCAGGGGGCTACACAGCCTAACCGTAGGAAGATCAATCGGCGGACCGCCAAGTGCTATAGGTGCCTGGAGATCGGTCACTTTGCTGCGGAGTGTACGGCTCCGACTCCGAAAGTTCCCGGTAAGGAGGGAAACTAGAGGGGGTAGTCCGAGAAGGCGAGCGGACAACCCCTGTATATGAAGTACGCCAACATTCCAGAGAGGTAGAGCCTAGTGAAATTCCGAAGGCGGGAAGGGAATCAGGGGTGGCTTCGAGCTTGAGGGGCTCGGATGCCGGCCTGGTTAACATTCCAGTCCAACAGTTGCCCGGCAATGAGGCAGGGAGGCCCATTACGGATAGGAACGAGGAAGTTGCGGCTGTCACAGACACCGTGTGGGTAGGGAGTACCCAGCTTTCCCCGGATCATCCATGTTTCGACCATTTGAAGAAACATGGCCTTGATTTGGCTGCTCCGAAGGATTTTAAACGCTTCACTGTAAACCCGTCTCCGCTGGGGGGGAGGCGGTGGTATGTGTCTGTTACTGTGGCCGGTAGAGCGGGCGAATTTTTAGTAGATACGGGAGCTAGCTACTCCTTTATCTCCTCTAACTTCTATGCTCTTATGCCGGATAGTCGTGATAACTTCAAAACGAGGGTAAACACCTGTTCGGCCGATGGGTCAAGTATGCAGACGTATGGGCGCGCGTTCATACCGCTCCGAATTGGGGGGAAGGAGTATGTGGCTTCTCCCACCATTGCGGATATTGCAGACGACGGTATACTGGGATTGGATTTTTCGGCGTTGTATGACGCGGTCCTGAATCCTGGTACAGGGGTACTCCTGATAGAGCACCCGTACCGTGCGGTAGAGCAATGTGTGCTCCGACAAGTGTCGACAGTGGCAACGGTGGTCCAAACTGTAAAGATTCCTCCCGGACAGACGTGTGACGTGCTGGTTCGAAGCAAGGGGCTTAGGAGAGAGGAAGAAGCAGTTGTGGAGCCGGATGTGGCCATGTTGGGTAGTATCGGTTTGACAGGCATGGACACCCTCGTGGGTGATGGTGCTTGGACCGTAGTGCCGGTTTCTAACCCCGGGTTGGAACCGAAGTATCTAAGGAAAGATACAATACTGGGGAAGGTGTTCACCAGTGAGGCAGTGATGCCTGCGGGACAGGTGAGCATGAAGGGTGACCCTTCTCCGACCGCTCTGAGTGCGGGACTCGAGAAAATGATCTCCGAAACGGATTTGACGGATCGGAGGGATCTCGACTCCCTAAGGAGGCTGGTAGTGAAGTATCAGGATGCATGGCAGGTGGAGGGGGAGCCTTTGGGCCGAACCGACAAAGTGTTGCATTCTATCAATACAGGTGATGCACAGCCGTTCAAGATGCCTTACCGACGCTTGCCTTTGGGTAAGAAAGCAGTGGTGGAGGAACAAGTGAAGACCATGTTGGAACAGAAGGTGATCGTGCCTAGCACTAGCCCCTGGTCCAGCCCAGTCCAGATGGTTACTAAGAAGGACGGGTCTATCCGATTTTGTATCGATTATAGGCGCCTGAATGGGGTAACCAAGAAAAATGCATATCCTCTCCCCCGGATTGATGAGACTCTGGACTCTTTGGGTGGGAACCAATGGTTCTGCACCCTTGATTTGCAGTCCGGATATTGGCAGATCGGGATGAAGGAGGAGGATAAAGAGAAAACGGCTTTTACAAGTCACATTGGACTGTATCAGTTTGAGCTGATGCCCTTCGGGTTGTGCAACGCCCCGGCCACTTTTGAGGCCATGATGGAAACTCTTCTGAGTGATCTGTTGTGGCGCAAATGCTTGGTATACTTGGATGATGTCATTGTCTTCGGCAAGACTTTTGAAGAGTGTGCGTTGAACCTCGGAGAGGTGTTGGAGCGAATTCGGTCCAATGGCTTGACATTAAAGCCGAAGAAATGTGAACTTTTTCGGAAGTCCATGGTCTATTTGGGCCGGATCATCTCCACCGAGGGTGTGCAGGCTGATCCGGCTAAATTGGAGACTGTGGAGACTTGGGAAGTTCCAAAGGGACCAAAGGATGTCAGATCCTTTTTAGGGTTCTGTTCCTATTACAGGGACTTCATCCCCGGATTCTCTAGGGTGTCTCAGCCATTGCAACGGTTGAGCCATTGGACTCCGGGGAGGAAAAAAGAACCCTTCCCATGGGGGATGGAACAGAATGAAGCCTTCAAAGAGATTAAGGCGTTGTTCCGAACCACCCCGGTGCTGAGATACCCTACGGAGAAGGGGCATTTCATCCTTGACACTGATGCGAGCAATGAGAGCATCGGGGCCGCATTGTCCCAAATCCAGGACGGAGTAGAGGTCCCGCTGGCGTTCGCTAGTAACAGTATGAACAAGGCACAGAGAAATTATTGTACTACCAAGCGAGAGCTACTCGCAGTAGTGGTGTACACGAAGAAGTTTCGGCACTTCTTATATGGAGGGAATTTCACACTCCGTACCGATCATTCGGCCTTGAGGTGGCTCCTTAATTTTAAGGACGCGGAGGGAATGATTGGTCGGTGGTTGAATTACCTCAGCGAATTCGGACTGGAAAACTCTCATATCCAGCACCGAGCGGGCACGAAGCATATTAATGCTGACTGTCTGAGTAGACGTCTGGTACGCCGTTGTACGCGTCCGGAGTGTGGGGATTGTGGTGCTCACAATGCTGTGGTAGCGAGTGTGCGTTTGCCTTATGATGGGTTGTTGCAGAACCTGTTGGATTGGTCCACCGACACTATAAGGACGTACCAGATGGCCGATCCTACCATAGCACGACTGAGGGAGCTTGTCCCAACTGGGGTCTGTCCAGTGAGACCCGAAATATCACTGGAAAACCGTGAAATGCGACGTTTCCTGGCTCAGTTCCACGAACTGGAGGTCCGGGACTCGTTGTTGTGCAGGTGGAAGACTTGTCCCGGGAAGCGGAGGGTGTTACAAATGGTGATCCCTGCTGCTATGAGGAAAGACATCCTGTACTACTGCCACGGCCATTCCACTAGTGGGCATTTCGGAAAGAAACGCTCGTTGGAACGGCTGTGTCGGAGATACTACTGGCCCGGCATGTCAGGCGACCTTTTAAGGTGGATCGAGACCTGTCCGGCCTGTTGTTTAGGCAAACCTGGTCCTGGACTAGGGAAATTGCCACTGCAACAAGAGCTATTCGGAGTGAGATTTGCTCGAATAGCCGTGGACATTATCAGTGGAGTTAAACCCACTCCAAAAGGTAATACGTGTATGATGGTGGTCTCGGACTACTATACGAAATACACCCGAGTGTACCCACTCGAGGATCACACTGCTGCTACTTGTGCGGAAGCATTGGTAAAGGGGTGGATCCTCCATCTGGGGGCTCCCTTGATGTTACATAGCGATCAAGGGAGAGAATTTGAGTCCAAACTATGGACAGCTATGTGCCATCAGTTGGCTATATGCAAAACTCGGACCAATCCGTACCGACCACAGTCCGACGGGCAGGTGGAGCGGTTCAATCGGACCTTGATCCAGGTTTTGAAGCCATTAGTGAACTCCCATATGGATGATTGGGATGATCAGTGCGAATTTGTGGTTCATGCGTATAATAATACGGTCCACACTTCGACAAATTGCACTCCGAACCTCTTGGTGTTCGGAGAGGACTTGATCATGCCGGCGGATTTAGTATTCGGGGTGGTAGGGATCAGTCCGGAAGCACCATGTACGGTGCTGTTTGTAGAATCTCTACGGGAGAGGTTCAAATTTGCCTACGAAACAGTTAGGGCTCATTTGCTCAAAGCTGCGAATTGGCAGAAGGTGGGTTACGACACCGGATTGAAGTTGCGACGATTCGTAGTGGGGGATAGAGTGATCCGCCTACATGAACCGCTCTGCAACGTCAAGCTGGCGAATAACTGGGATGGACGACACACCGTGGTTAAATGTATCAGTCAAACGACTGTGTTGATTCAGTCCGAAGCAGGACGCATCCGGACGAGCCATGTGGCTCGGTTGCGTGCTTGGGCTGGAAGGGAGCTCACCCCGGAAACGGAGGTGGAAAAGGGAAATTCGGAGGCTAAATTTGTACCTTTGGAAGGGGTGTCAGCGGATCCCCCTCAAAGAGTGGTACGAAAGAAGCTCCGGAAGACCGTGAAAAAGAAAGTCTCGGCAGGCGAAGGAAGAAGGGCACGGAAAACTAAAATCAAGGCTGGAGTTTTAGTTAAGAACGAGTGTCCTTCGGCCAGGTTACGAGAGGCGGACGGTAAACCCGTTCGGCGAAGCCCAAGGCTGGTGGCTAGAGGGGCTGTAACCTAGCTTGTTTACACAACGAGTGTGGTGTCCTGTGTTGTCCTATATGTTATATGTATGTTACCGACAGGGGCGCTCAGAGTCAAGGGGAAAAGAATGTAAGAGTGCTCCCCGAGGGTGGTGGACGGATAATCCGGTGGGGTAATCTTCGATTTCCCATAAATATCCACTAATACTCCTGATGAGCTCTTTATTCGAAGTATATTTTGACTTTTGTGAGCCGCCTACGTAGCAGTGTGATCCCTCGAGCCCGAGCTGCGGGCGGGAAAGGTCGTGACCTGATTAAACAGTAATTGGGTCACACCGGGTAACGGGATCGCGTCCAATCACGCGAGACGCTGCGCATGCGCTTTGTTTTAAAAACAAAAGCGAGGGAACCGCCATATTGATTTTGGGCTCGCCCCAGTCAATAGCGGTGTTGGTCGGCAGCGGGGAAGTTGGTGTTTTGGACGGTTAGAAGAGGAGAAAAGTCAGTAAAAGAGTTGTAAGCAGTGAGTACTCTTTCCTGGTGCGTCTGAGACAAAGAGGGAGGCAGGGAACTAGTGGTTTCCCCGTCAAACTCCCGTCGAAAGACACTGTGTCGTAGTGAGGATGGCCGAGCAACAGCTCCGTCACTCCGAACTCACCGGACACTCCGAGGTGGCATCCGCCACCGAGGAGGCTATGGATGCTCAGAGCCCAAGTGGTGATGAGTTGAGCCAGACGCTGGCGGAACTACGTGTAGATCCGGCCGTGTCCCCGATCCGAAAGTCCCCGTCGCCCGACGGCAGCGAGGACTCCGGAGTGCTGCAAGGACTCGCCTACACCCAAGTAGCGCCGGATCCTTCCGAGACGACTGTACGTCCCTCCCGGATGTGCAGTCTCAGTATATCACCAAACCTCCAGAAGACGGTTGCTCGTAAACTGTCTATGGGGAGTGGGAGTGATTCCGACACTTCACGTCCGAGGACGCGCGGTGGGAAGGGTGCTACCCGAGATCGGTCCAAGTCGGCCGATACTAAGGCTAGTACCAAGGCTACCAAACACACTGGTGTTGGGAAGAAGCCTCCGGGAAAGGACGAGCCTAAAAAGCCCGATCCGAAGAAGGAAAGTACTGCGAGTACGAAGAAGTCGGGTTCTAAGGCTGCCACTGCAGCGGCCTCCAAGGATCCGAAGACTGTTGACCCCAAGGCTCCTACGACGAAGGTGCCGAAGGGTCAGAAGAAAGCTGATCCAAAGCCTGGTGCTAAGGACCAGCCGGGGAAGGGGCCGACGTCCGACAGCACTAAAGCTGTCAAGACTCCGGGCCCCAGTAAGTCCAACCTCCCGATCCCTAGCAAGGTGAAGGGTAGTGGGAAGGCAGTTGTAACCTCAGCTGCTCCGACCCCAGCCATCGACGTGTTGTCCTTCTCGCGAGGGCTGGACAACAGCTCAGCAGTAGCTGCTACAGCCGCTGCGATGGCTGGTAATACGGGACATGGGGGAGGCCGTCCAAAAACGGCAGTTCCTCCCAAGGAACCTCGGACCGAGGAGACTATGGATACGTCATCCGCAGCCCATACGGTCCAGGTAGTGCAGGATGTGCTGTCTAGCATCACATTCAACCTCCCGACTCCCCTGGAGCCGCGAAAGGAGGTACCCGTTCGGGTGGAGTTACCTCCTCCAAAAGAGGTACCCGTCCGAGTGGATACTCCCCGACAGCCCACCGAGCCTACTCTGGAACCATCCAATACCATGGATATTTCGGAGGAAGCCGGAAAGCTGGACCAAGCTGCAGGCGGTGGTCCATCTGGATCGGGGGTGCACATCCTCGCTCCATACCAGCATGATGCATGGGATAAGGAGGACGCCGACGTCCCATCCCTGCTCCGAGGTGCCATCATCGATCAGATGAGCGCAACAGAGGTCAGATCCTTCGAACTGATCGAAATGCGAACCTTCCGGGGGCTGGACAGTTTGTCTGCCAAGTTCCCGGCCTGGTTCCCAGATCGCTTAACTGCGGCCATGGACGATCTCAGCAAAAAGTCGGCTACAGCTCGCTTAGTTGCTGAGACCGAGGGACGTCCCGAACTTATCGCGGCCCTGGAATACGACCTGCAAACTGCAGCGGAATTCCAGACCGTGCATAACCGGAGGGAGAAGAAGAGACATCTGACGCCAGCAATGAAGCTGGCTCGGAGTATGGAACAGAAGACCAAAGAGTCCATTCTGGATGCTACTCTGGAGGAGGAAATTATCCAACAGAACTCGGCCGCGGCTAGGTGTGCAGACACTAGTCGCATGGAGAAGGCCAATCGTAGGCACCAATACCTACGAGAGACCATCAAAGTAACCTCTCTGAAGGCGGGTCGATCCGACGAGGAGGTGGAAGCGGTTCTGAAGGGATTGGATGAAAATACAATCCCGGACGACGAACTTCAGATTCTGGTCCGGACAGCACTCCGAGCCAATGCCGCAAGTGGGTTTAAGTACTTTAAACCAATGTGTGTGAATGACTGCGTCAAGGATAAGCGGTCCTCACACCATCCGGAGGAGGTGGGTCCTGACGGTCTCTCCGATGACGAGGAGTGGATTAAGACTGATCCCCTCGAGAAGTCGGTACAGCTGTACCACTTTGAGTTACTGGACAAGGTCCGAAATGGTAGTACTAAATACCATTCGCCTCTCCAGAAAGCTAAATTGGCATGGGCCATGGCTAGATGGCATCCATTTAGCAAGTGCCCCTTTGAGCCTTGTCTGAACATCGACGAGACACTGGAGACGCCCCGAACTTGGCCTAGTAAGGTCCGGTACGCAAGGCATATCACCCGCTATCATTTGCGTCATTACATGCGGTATGACTGCTTGAGTGTGGGTGCGAAGGGAAGCAAGGGTTGTCCGAATGGTGGCTGGTTCTACACTAGAGCCGATATCATCAGGCATCTTGCTAAGCAGCACGGCTTGGCTCTGGAGATCGCGGCGGAACGCATCCAGACCGCCCATACGGAAGTCTACTCCCATTTCGGGGTAGTAGGCAGAAATGATAACCTCGAGGTGGATTTTGGCACCAACGAGAGAGGAAAGGTCCGGGTCTTTTACAAGGTAAACCCGGACGGCAACTACATCCGGATTCCGGAAGGTGAGCTCTTCGATGAATTCGAGGAGTACCAGAAACGTACCAGTACGAGAAAGGTGCGGCGCGCTCAGAAGAGACCTAGCGGGTCTTCGGAGCAGGCCGACCCTAAAAAGGCCAAAACGGATGAAAGGAAATCCGTTATGGAGAAGGCGGATCCGGGCTTTAAAGGGCCGGCATTCACTTCTCAGACGACGGACTGGAAGACGGGTCCCCAGGGCAGGCCACCTCGGTCTGTTCCGGAGGATCCGAACTCTAGCACGATGGGGTCCTTCGCGGAGGAGTTCCCCGAAAATGATATGGTTCCGGGTGAGGAGTCGCAGACTCTAACCCAGACCGGTAGGACGAAGGCTCCAGCAAAGAAAACGCCGAAGCCAACTCAGACCCCGGATCTCCCACCCGAGACTCCGGATGAGGGGCGTCTAGTCTTGCGACTGAGGAGCCCTCCTTCGTTCCCTCCCGCCGACTTCACTTCCTATGAAGCCGGACAGGAGGCCTTCGGTCAATGGCAAGACAACTTTCATCGGTTGCTTGCTGGCCTGAGTCAGGAGGTGGCGATGTTGTCCCTTAACACGGTACATCATCTCCATCAGAGGGAGGTCGCTACCCAGAAGGCAGCGGCTGCGGAGTCCGTACAGGAAGAGCGTGAGAACGCTAGGACTGAACGAAGTGCTGCTAAAACCGAAAGGAAGAAGCAAAAGTTGGCAGTTAAGAACGCCGAGGAGAAGCTGGACCACGAACGTCGTCGGTTCCGAGACTGCTTCGCGCATGAAATGCACGAGTGGGATGGAACTCGGGCTCAAATCGAGCTCTGGCTCCAGGAGCTGACTCTGGCGGAAGCTGCGTCGGACTCTGAGGAGGAGGAGGAGCCGGCTAAACCCGGTTCCAAAGACGAGTCGGACTCCGGATAGGATTATCCTATTCTAGGATCCGATTAGGAGAGGGGGGGGGGTATTCTAAGTATACCACCCCTACAAGCAAAACACCCTTAGAAAGGGTTTAGGAGTGTCCGGACAGAGGAACGCGGCAGGCTGGCTACGCAAGGATCCAGTCTGCCAGGTAGTACTGACGGAGGAGGATAAGGAGATCCGGAGGGGAAGCTGAACTCGGGACTGGAGCACTATACCAACATGGATCCGATACGCGATGTTTTTTATAGAAACTCTGGATATCAGGACCGAGTGCTCCTAGTTATAAGTCCGAAGATCGCCTGGAGGCAGGACTATTTTTTTTTTATTCTATTATCACCTAAAGCTCCCGAGCATGAGCTATGAACTTTCTCGTTCCGGTGAGTAAGAGCTGAACGAAGTAGGTTCTGAAAGCCGGGCGGAATGCAACACCATCAACAGAGGATCCGGATCTTCGCTACAAAACCACGTATGATGTCTTTTTGTAATAATACTTTAATATGTCTTTAAAACCTTAAAAGAAGTGATATTGTTTATCACTTATAAGTATTATTCATTACGAGTGTAATTAGCTCGGGGTCCTGGAGGGACGAAATTTTTTACTGTGATATTGTACTTTTTTCAAGTGTTTGTATACTATATGTATAGGTTAACTCCATCTATCTTAGGGAATGGGGCGTAATTGTCATTACGGTCTATATATATAGAAATGTGTGTAATTAATACCTTTTTGTGTTCAACAGTATACGTCATATTGTTTGTAAGGTATAACTTTAATAAACCCCTAAGGTGGTATTTATAAGATAATGCCAGTCCGAAGTGTTTTCGGACTTTAACCTTAATTATTTTTTACCTCCCGGTTATTATCTGGTAGGGGGTAGTGTAGGGGCTAGGGTTATACGGGTTTGTTATATGACGAGTGCTGTTGGATGCTGTGTTGCGAGCTCAGTCCGAACCCTTCAGTCCGACGGTAGGTGGCGACACCTACCCCGGGCTTGGGGTATGGACAGAGGTCGCTATAGGCTTCCGGTCTGCGTGTGCGCGCGCAGGCTGGCTGCCTATATATACCCAGCATCTGACGGTACTCGTCGGTTACTCTGAGCCACGCTGGTGAGGAGACCCCGTGATCATTACGGCTGATTAGCCTACTGACCCGTTCCGAACTCTATAGGGAGTTCGCACACATAGATACTGCTTGTCTAGGTTTTCTGAATAAACCCGATTTGCAACCTGTAACACTTGATCCGAACTGTGTCGACTTTGTTCTTTAATTGATACTCTACCAATATCATAGAGAAACAAAGTATCGTTTATTACATTTGTATAGATACATTTTTAGCGGGAAGTTGGAGCTTGATATTTGCGGATTTTTTAAAATGCTAATAGATAGGGGCACCCCTGTGATTTGAACAGATCCAGTGAAAATAATGATTTTTTGGATCATGAATAGAGGGGACCGATCCCGACCAGTACAGGATATATCCTCGGTTCCATGCCTGCATTTGGTATTGCCTACCCCCCTACCCCCAAAAATTAAGTTCTTACTGAGCAGCGATACCCCATGCTCTGAGAGAGAGGGCCTCATTTTAGTTTTGCCAGTACAAAAGCAAACAAGTGTAGGTATTACTTTATAAATATCCACACCAGAGAGGAACATAATGTTAAAAGAAAAATCCGATTTTGATTAGTACATTGTGCATGGAAAGTACAAGTGTAGTTCACGTAACATCCGCGTGGTGGCGTGCCGGGTATCAGTGACTGCCAGCGTTGGGCAGCGCGGGACGGAGGCAGCCAAGCGGAACGCCCTGGAGGCTGGATCTCGCACACACCACCTGGAGACGGAGACAGTAGGACGTGCAGACTGAACTCCTCCTGTACCTGGAGGACGAACCCCTGACAACGACCTACACAGAGAACAGTAATCCCACACACTACTAAGGAGCCGTGCTTATTGACTGAAACAAAGGTGGGTGTCTTAAGAACCTATAATAGATAGATCTAATCAATATACCCAGGGATACCAAAATACATGTTTAATAACAGGGCTGCTTTTACTTTAAGCAAGCGATAACCGGGACTCGAACCCACGAGGCTTTAGAACTAATAGAAGTCCGGCCTTTAGCCACCGTCACAGAGAGTTAAATCGAAACTAATGATGCTCTTTAAATGAGAATAACTATTAAAGGCGCACTGAGTTGAGGACCTAGTACTAGCCCTGCCGAGTTTTGTACGCAAATGACGTCGTGGGTTCAGTGCGCCTTTAATATAGTATTATCCTCGTGTGCTTGGTCAAGAAGTTCTACTTATATTCTACAACTGTATTGCTACTTTTCTATGCATGTGCATGTCAAACATGAAATGGCATGCTATTGCTACTCTTTAGTATATAATTTACCGGGATAATTTAGAATTTAAAAGCAACGGATTGTTGTATTTAATAACATGTGAACATTACCTGTTGACATTTCTCCTTGCTCTTTCCTTGTGGTTTCTCATTTAACATTGCAAACTTGGTCTCCATGTATACATGTATCATGAATCTAAATATTTATGTCTATGCATGTATCGATAGGTCAAAATAAGCATTGCTTAAAATCCACAGCGGACGTGGACACCCCATCCCCATCCAAATCCCCGACTATGGCCCCAGATGGAATATGCCAGACCCATATTCTTGTGTTCTTGTGTGACCCCTATTTGTATTTGGGCAGAAGATATGAGGAATAGCTAAATACATGGTATAACATGAGCTGGAAAAACTATACTTGACTAGAGGGATTTGCAGTTTGAATCTTATAAGACTCATTGTTACAGTGTTAGTATCTGGCTTTAAAAAATGAAGTTTGTTTCCCCGGGTTTGTTTCCCTATCACTCTGGGTCGTCCAGCAGAATAGTGCCCTACGAGGCTACGAGGCTACGGTATCTTTTTGCAATGCTTGGATCCTTCATATAATGAAGAGTTATAGGCATTGGCTCACCGACTAGTTTGTTTGTGCTAAATGATATTAGGCTTTAGACCTTCTGACACGGTTTTCGTTTGCTTAGGTGATGTAATAATTATGTTGACCTTAATTAAAGCAGGGCGCTCCTGCACCGTGCACCGCGCGGGAGGAGCACTAGCCGGCCGGCGCCGGTCACGATAAGGACACACAGCGGGGGGGTGGGGGTGGGCAGGGGAGAGGGGAGAGGGGTGGGTGCAAGGTATGTGCAGGGACCCAGTAGGATGGGGAGTCAGCCCCTAAAATCGACACGGCGACACGTGCATTTCTTAAAACTGACATGGCGGCGTGGGCCTTTCTTAAAATCCACATGTGACATGGAGCGACATTTGACATGGCCATTTCTTAAAATTGACATGTGACATGAGCTTGGTGACACGACATTAGTTACACATTAGGCCTGGGTTTTAATTTTAGCAAAGAAAAACTCTTAATTTCCGACCTACCTGGGTAGAGGGTACTGAAAAAAAAAATAGAATTCTCTTAGTGACACTAGTGACATGGGGTTTTCCCTTGTGACATGTGACATGGTCATTTCTTATGATCGACATGCGACATGGGGACCCTCCCATCTAGACCCCAGCAGGGGTTCGGTACGGTGGACCGACGTATGGATTTCTTTTTTTATCATTGTAAATGTTGTAGCATGTTTATTTTAGTTGAGCACACCCAACTCACCCACTCCTAGCGGCCGAGTTATTGAATTGTTATAATATAATATAGTATCACGCAGACATCGATTTTGTTGATGTCTATACGGTTATCAGAGATGGCCAATGTCAATAAATCTACAAACTCAGTAGTATGCCGATACAGTTCTGAATGGTCATGGAACATGACAATATTTAAAATCGTAATGTTGGTGCATTGTTTCCTACAACACTATTTGACAATAAAACGTACTCTTGGGGTATTTGACCAAAGCACCCCGCCCGTACCATGCCCGCCCGTCTTTAAAAAAAATTAAGAGAGATTAGGCGATAGATTAAATCATCATGAATGATCAAAGTCTCCCGCAACTATGACGCAACTCCTCTCCATCTCATGCAGTTCGCAAGACACACTCAATAACCGCAAACATCTCCAATGCATGCTGTCCTAGATCAAAGACAGTCATAAAACAATTAGTTAACCAACTTGATGTGGGCCAGGCTGTCCCCTACCCCTAACCCCCTCCCCCCCTCCCCATAAAACCTCTCCCTTCATGGACCTGCATACATGTGTGGAGCTTTGATCGTGTCATAGATATACATAATATTATCTATGGATCGTGCAGAGTGGCCATCCATTGTAAAAGGCAGAAAATGGTTGGTTTCCAGTCACCCGATCGAGTCATTTATTGCCCGATGTATTGGCAGCTGGGAGAGGAGGGAGGGCAAAATTAAAAACGGTGCTGCATTTATAGATACTGTACCCTCAAACACGCATCTTTCCACATGCGCATGCGATTTTAGAGGGGGTTTGGGGGGGGGGGGATGGGGGAGAGGGGGTCTAGACTACTTTTTTTGCTAACGGCAGGGGGCGGATCCAGGAATTTGGGAAGGGGGCGTGTAATAAATGTACCTACAGCATTGGGGGTGTTGAACCATCTACATTAAAATGCACAGAAAAAAATAGGGGAGCGCATGCCCCCTACTGCCCCCCCCCCCCCTGGAACCGCCCCTGTTACCAGTGGAGGGGGGGGGAGTCGGAATAAAAAAATTGCCATTTTGTAAATGGAACGTTTTCTATGCGAAATTAGGACATACACCACTTTCTGGTTGCCATGGAAACCATTCCGTTGTCCCAGATGGAATATTTTGATCCTTATTTCTTGGGAATGACATCAGTTACTCAGAACTAAAAACAGCCCTCGAAAATTCCTCCTTGAACCAAAATCTACAATAAAAATTTTGACTTTTTACGTTGTTTTTGATAAATCTGATTTTTTAATCTATTTTAGTATTTGTTATGGGATTAAGGGCATTTAGGGCATATTTATAGTTTTCAGTTACACATAACGACTCATGTTTGCGATGTGATTCCCGCAAAACTACCAGGAGTATCTTAGCATATGATATCTCATTTTAAAAATCTTGACATGAACTTCAATTATGAATTCCCTAGATACCCCTTTTCACAGGTCTGGTCGCATATTGGCTCTAAATTATCATCGATCAACCAGAAATAGTTATGCTTTCTCTTTAAATAAAACATAATTTAGATCCTGCATGGGCCCATGAGTCTAGCTGCGGGCCTGGGTGCCTAACCGCTGAAAATGTGACTTGTTAGTGTCTATCCCTGTATCCCTATCTTGATTGTGGTGATTAACATTTTGCATGTCATCTTTTTTCAAGGCCAAAGACAGAAAGATATGTTACAGCAGACAATGACAGAGCAAGAGGCTCACAAAGGTATGTAGGTTATTTTTTATTACCTGTTCATAACATACAACAAGTGATAGACTAATCTCCCGGATGGGTGTCAGGGTTGCCTACCGTCAGGGAAAATGTTAGGGGAAATGGTTTTTGTTTCAAGGAAATGTCAGGTAATTTCAGATTTAAAAAAAAGAATGTACAAGAATGTCAGGGAAAATGAGATTTTCTGAAAATGTCAGGAAATTCAAATTTTGTCAGGGAAGATCTTTGGACCCCTTGAAGGGGGGGGGGGACCAAAAAAAGTGCACCCCTTTTTACTGAAAAAGCCCGCGCGTTACTATAGCTCAAAGGGGTCGGCCGCGCTCAATTTCAACTTGCCTGAGGGGGGAGGACCAAAAAGAATTTGACCCACACGCAGAACAAGTGGCATGTATAATAGGTGTGAAAATAGGCACCGTGCTCTCTATGGCCGTGCTTCAATATTGCCAAAGCTGATTATTCAAAAAAAAATATCCTGAACCATTTATTAATAAGTTCTATAGCTGTACATTTATCAAAGTAATACCATGGCACTATCATGCCTACGGATGGCTATTGTCTGTGTTTCCATTTCCAATAATGTAAAGCAATTGCATACGATGTTATAATAAACCTTTTCTTTCATTTCAGATACGCCATGTGTAAAAACGGAGCCAGGTACCGGGAGCTTCCCCCACTCGGGACCAGTGATTGGAGGGGCCAAATGGTCAGTGACCATAAAAGATACAATTTTAATTGATGACAAAGACGATGACCATGGCACCCCTAGTATCAGCACCGTTACAAATGCACAGACTATAATCACCACTAGTAATGAAACCAGCGGCTCTCCGTCCAACATACCAGATGTTAGCCAGCTAGCCACTAGCTCACCAGTGGTCACCTCTTGTAACATCACACCAGCAGCTGACACCTCACAAGGTGGGCGAGGAGTCCACCAGGGTGATCACTCAGCACTACCTGCCCGCGCATCAGCGGGCAAGGCAAAGCCTCAGCAATGCCAAGAAACTGTCGGGAGGCATGCTATGATGTGCCAAACTATTCAGGAGTCATCAGCTGCAAAACATCACTGTGAACAGAACAAAGGTAAGAGCTGTGGTCATTAAGCAAGATGGGACGAAATAAACCAGGTTCCTTGACATTTGCATACCTCATAAGAAGCCTCAGATTCGGCTTGTACAAAAAGAGAAGGTTGTTTCAGTTCACCCTACCGACCCTATCAGAAGAGGACCGACCCTACGTTTTTTCATGCAATTTTGAAGAGATTTTCGTAGTTTACCCTTTTGGTCAATTATAGGATCTTCGGAGAATCTGGCGAGTACGTTAATGTTTAAAAAAAGTAAAATAAAAATAAATCCGACCTACCGACCCTACATTTTCTTTCCATGTTACCTGAAACGTACCTTCTCTTTTTGGCCTTATAAAATTCTCTAGAGTAACCTTGGGGTGAGGCATATACTAGAGTTTGGTTCGTACGCAGTGCATTACAGTATTTTTAAAGTGCATACCTCGTACATTCTTAAGCATAAATGAGTTCAATTAGAGTCTTGTTATTATCAGTTTAAAAAAGAAAGAAAAGGGGCTGGGGAGCAGATCCCCCGATATTCATAACATTACCAACTATAATATTAAAACCTTGCTGAAATGCATCTATCATAGCCTAGCTTAGACTACGAAATATATGCAAATTTCAAGGTACCTGGTTCAGTTCACCCCTACACTCTAAAAAATGTATGTTAATTTAAGGTTGGTCGCTACCTGTTGAAAATGAACCCACTGTGCAAGTCCCTCCGCATACAGCTTAGACACATAGCTGTGACTGCAGATGGGTCAAAAGCGACCTGGCTACCTGGGCTGTTTTGGAGGCGACTTTTGACCTAAGGCAATAATATAAGTGACCTGGGGACTTTTAGACAAAATTTATGATAGATTAAAAGGTCCAAAAAGGCGACTTTTCGACCTGGACCACTTAATTTCAGCGACTTTCCGACCTCAGGGGGGGACCCCTCTGCACCCCCATAGCTTATTCTTATGATAATACCATGATACATAATATGAGTTCCCCATACCATACCATATCAAAAGATTAGACCGATTCAAGTAAAGCTACTCAAAAAAGAGGTTTCTCATCACCAACGACTGAGAATCTATGACGAGGGAGGCTTCTCTCTCTCTCTCTCTTTTTTTTACACTAAAATGTAAAGAATAATGTGTGTTTTTCATGACCAAAATTCACGTTTTATCATTTAAGAATTAATTGATCTTAAAAATGTAGAAAATGTAAGTTATTTTATACCACTGCATTGCTGGTAGTATTAGCTTTAATTTGATACCAAATATGCCAATGTCCATTTTTATCATATTTTCATCAAAATAATTGTCAAAAAAACACCTCAAAACCTGATTTTTATGTTGCGCGCGGTGATGAGAAACCATTTTACTTATTGAATAGCCTAAGGTTGAGCATTTTATGGCAGTTTGAATATTTGACATATTTGTAACTAAGAATATTTTCTTCTTTAAACATGAATTAGAACATTGGTAATGTTAACCACAAAATCGTCTGGGAAATACTATATCTAGAGCTTATCACATTGCTTAAAACAACCAAGGATTTTAACTTAGAACGTGTTTAATATAGCAAGCTTTTGATAATATTACCCATGATACAATGCTTTGAGTATCGAATCTTGGCTGTTCGTGCATTGTTTTTTTGTTTTAATTTTTAGAGACAAATGTAAATACATGTACTTTACATGATTTTGCAAAATTATATATTATAAAAAGTAGTTCGGGACCCCCTTATTCTCTTTTCATTTTCCGATTCTATGTGATTTAAACTACCTGTAGGAGAAAATTAGAGAAATTAAATGTTGACTTGGATCAAAGGGTAGCGACCAACCTTAACACATTTTTTTGTAAAAAAAAAGTGTAGACATAAGAAGTGTTTAAATGTCATGTGTGTAGAAAAAAGTATGATTAAAAGGGATATAATTATTATGTGTGTTCCACTATAAATGATTATTGTTTAAATATATTACCCGTCACTGTATATATATATATATATATATATATATATATACATATATATATATATATATATATATATATATATATATATATATATATATATATATATAATTGTGGATATATATATATATATATATATATATATATATATAATAATAATATTATATATATATATGTGGTATAACAATGTTAGTTGTTGGACTTATCGATACCGGGAGAGCGCATGTGACGCGCCCCCTGGATGTATCACCTAGAACTGTGTTCATTACCTGGCTCACAGAGGCCACCTGGTGTTGGTTTGAGAGACTAGGTCTGTGTGCAAGTTGCCAGGGGTGACTGCCGCTTAGCCTGCCATAGGAGGAGGACGCTTTTGCTTAGCTCGTCAAACTTGTAATTTGTCACCATGGTGGGGCAATGCAAGGATTGCGGGTTTGGCTTTGATTTGAGGAAGAAGAAGTGTCCGCAATGTGGGGCGCTGCATATTCCCACAAAAGAGGATTTAAGCACGGAGGAGGCCTTCGACTTGAAGGGGACACCGAAAAAGGGAGACCCGCTGGTGGAGCGGGCTTCGCCGGACATCGACCGGCAGGATTCGGTGAAAAAACAATTATAACTGGCACAGGAGAAGCAAGCCCTTTTAAAGCAGAAGCAGGAGCTGTTGGATTTAGAAAGCAGGCTGGCGCAGATTAATCTGGAGAACGCAGAGATTGAGGCAGCTTTGAAAGCTTCGCTGGTTCCGGCGGAGGAGCCAGAGGCGGTCGAGGAACCAGCTCCAGAGGAGGAAAAAGATGGCGGCGCTTCCGGTGGGCGCAAAAACAACACAAAGCCAGGTGTTATTCCTCAGTTTCCAGCCCGTATAGCGGACAGGGCGGGCCAGCTACAACAGCAACAACACCAACAGCAACAACATTTGCAGCGGCAGCAGCAACACCAGCTTTATTACGCCGACGGATCCCCGTACGCTCATGCCGGCGCCGACTTCACTCACACTGACAACAGCTTGGCCTCATCCACACTTCAGGCTGGGCTAGCGTCGGTGGGTCTAGGTCTACACGCGCTGGGGCTAGGCGGCTCGGGCTCGGCAGGTGTTAACCCAGGTGAGCAAGATTTGTTGGGCATCCACTTACGACGGAAGAGGTCACGTCATTGGGTGAGGCCCGACTTCCACCTCCCCTATGATAAAGCCTACGAGGATATGAGCTACCGGGAACTTGTGTACGGGATGGTGTGTGTGACGCAGGGCATCTTGAAGTCGGGGGACAGCAGGTTCTCGCTGGAGGGTTACTTAGAGCATTTTAAGTATATAACTTTCAAGGAGATCAGACCTACTTATACTCCAAAAGCTGTAGCAAAGTATGAGTTTGACGTCACAACAAAGGTGGCGAGGGGGGAGATCAGTTATGGTGCGGCTGATCACACTGCAAACTCCACCCACTTTGGCATCGAGAATACGAGGGCATACGTGGAGGCGATGAAGTTGATGCAGCAACAAGGGCAACATCACGGGCAACAAGGGAGGCAGAACCAGTCAGGAGGGGGTAAGAATAGCAACTCCCCTCGGATTTGGTGCCCTGATGACATTTGTGCATCGTGGAACTTTACAACCTGCACTTATAATCCTTGCCACAAAAGTCATTGTTGCTGTGTGTGCAGGGGCAACCATAGAGCCAGGGGGGGTTGCAGCTCGTCTAGTTCTTACCCCACAACTTTGTCTCACCAGCAACAGAATCAGCAACAAGGCCAACAGCAGCAACAGTGGCAGCAGCAACAGTATGGCCAGAACCGGGGACAGCAACAACAGCAGGGGGGGTGGAGTCACCGGCAAGCTTGACTTTGTATGATACCATAGACTTCAGTACCTATGGCTATGAGTCTTGTGAAGATTTGATTTGCATGTCTAGCATTGATGAGCTTTTGAGTACTTATGTGACATACAAACCACTGTGGGATGTGACTAGTGTTCATCGAGTAAAGGGGGTGGTTTCTCAATTTAAGCCTGCCGGCTGGAGGGAGATGTTAGGTGGGGGTCCAGGTATGGTCCATGGCCCCGAGGGGGATGTAAATAGTTTATTTTTGTTGGATGGCGTCTTACATGGTTTTAAGATTGTGGATCCTTATGTATATATTAAACCTTATGAGACTGTCAACTACCGGTCAGCTACGGTAGATGCTTATAAGGAGATTAATGGTATTGTGATGGACGAGATCCAGAAGGGAAAGTTGTCAGTTGTGACAGAGAAGCCACATTGCATTCATGCCATTGGGGCAGTTGAGAAGGGATCCGGAGGATATAGGCCTATTACAGATGCCAGCCGCCCTGATGGTTCGTCTATTAACAATTATATGTCTGAGACCTTTCAGAACTTTAGATTCACTAGCATGGATGATATATGTAGAGGTCTTACAAAAGGTTGCTTTTTGGCTGTGACAGATGTCTCGGCAGCCTATAGAACTTGTTTAATTAGGCCAAGTGACCGAAAGTACCAAGGTTTGGTCTGGAACATTGGAGGCACGGACACATATATCCAAGACAATTTTTTGTCCTTTGGTGCACGAGCATCTCCATATATTTTCAATTGTTTGACAGACTCAGTCTCGAGATATATGCAAGGCTGTGGTTTTGTTTGTAATAGTTATTTGGACGATTTTTTGGTACAAGGTGAGACTTTTGAGGAATGTAAGCAGGCTCAGCTAGCCCTACATGCCACCTTAAGATCTCTGGGCTTTGACATTGCTTACAAGAAGGTGCGTTCTCCAGCGCAAGTCCAGAGGTACCTGGGTATTGATATAGACACTAGTAGTATAGTATGTATCGGAACGGGACTATAGTTAAGTACTGTTTATTACTCAATCGACCTGCAGCCAATCAGAGGCCTCCCTTTTGGCGGGAAATTCAAAAGCAGCCAATGAGAGGCCTCCCTTTTGGCGGGAAATTCAAATAGGTCACGTGACCGGAAGTGACCTACTTCCGGTCACGTGACCTTTTGGGCGGGAAATTCAAATAGGTCACGTGACCGGAAGTGACCTACTTAAGAGGGTCACGTGACCACCATGTTGGCGGGAAATTCAAATAGGTCACGTGACTGGAAGTGACCTACTTAAGGGGGTCACGTGACTACTAGGTTGGCGCGAATTTCAAAATAAGTCACTTGAGATTTTTATGGATAAATAAATTTTAAAAAAGAAAAAAAGCAAGCTGAAATAATTTAAAAATGCGGCTCTTTTTTTCTAGGAGGGAGGGGGGGAGGGGCACTCTGGGGGGCACTCTTTAAGATGCATGGGGGGGGAGGGGGGGAGAGGGGGAGGGGAAGGGTTTTTTAAGAGTGAGACTCACTTCTCTGCCCTCTCTTTTAGAGGGCAGAGAGGCGAGTCTACTTACAATGAAAGGTATCATGATTGCGTTTATGATGATGTGCATCATGATGTGACTATCTTACAACTTTATAAGAAATAAGCAAGACATGGGCGTACTTACACGGGCTATTTGTAAACTAATGAATGTGACTTCCTCGTTAAAATCGGTATCTACAACTCTTTTAAGCCTAAGGCTTTTTCTTGAGTTTATTCTTTTGTTCAATTTTGGGCCCACCTCAAAAGAGGAATAGGCCCTCTGTAACAATGGATAAATAAATTTAAAAAAAGAAAAAAGAAAAAAAGCAAGCTGAAAGCTTGCTAAAAAATAATTTAAAAATGCGGCTCTTTTTTTCTAGGAGGGAGGGGGGGAGGGGCACTCTGGGGGGCACTCTTTAAGATGCATGGGGGGGGAGGGGGGGAGGGGAAGGGTTTTTTAAGAGTGAGACTCGCTTCTCTGCTATCTTTTAGAGGGCAGAGAGGCGAGTCTACTTACAATGAAAGGTATCATGATTGCGTTTATGATGATGTGCATCATGATGTGACTATCTTACAACCCTATAAGAAATAAGCAAGACATGGGCGTACTTACACGGGCTATTTGTAAACTAATTTCTCTTGAATCTATTAACAGCTCACATTTTTTTCTTAGATGACATCTGACAGCTGCTTGCTAGGCTAAGATATTGTTAAATAAACAACTTGGAAAGCTAATTACAGTTTTCTGGCTTGAAATATAGTCTTTCAACAGACTTTTTTTCTCATCTTACACAGAGGCAAATATCAGAGACACCCAATGGCGCTTAAACTGCTCTCAGCCAAGGGTCGGGCACTGCTGGACTATAATAGACGGGTCAAGGACCGTTCTACTGTGGGTCAGGCTAGGTCGGACATTCAATAACGCGACTTTAGCAAAACTTGCTTGAAAGTCTGACCATGCGAGATCCTTATGCCCCAGTCTGTCAATGCTGTCCAGACTTTCAAGCAAGGTTGTCAAAGACCTACCTGTCATTGAATGTCCGACTTAGCCTGCCTGACCCTCAGTAGAACGGTCCTTGACTCATCTATTATAGTCCAGCAGCGCCCGACCCTTGTATGAGAGGGGTATTGACACCATTGGCTGACTCTGATAATTCGCCTGTGTGCACGGGGGGAGGAGAGGGTTTACAGCTTGCGCTTATAGAGCACTACTAGTGGAGGTTTGGATGAGGAGGCTATGACATATGATGTTTGTCTTAAAAAATAGCCATGGCGCATGTCGATGTCGCTTAATTATGCTCATATCTCATGTCGATTTTAAGAATTGCTCATGTCACCTGTCACTGTGTTTTTCAAGCTTCATGTCAAATGTCACTAGGCTTCATCTCGACTTTAGTGGTCCACACCGCCGCTGCTGCTGCTGCTGCTGTCGGTGCTGCTGCTTGTGCTGCTTGTGCTGCTCATGCAGCAGCTGCTGGCTGCTTGTGCTGCTGCTGCTGCTGCTGACAGATGCTACTGCTTGTGCTACTGCTCGTGCAGCAGCTGCCAGCAGCTGCTGAAGCAGCTGCCAGCAGCTGCTGGCTGCTTGTGCTGCTGACAAGGTCATGGGGGCTGCTGCTGACGATGTCACGGATGCTGCTGACAAATGCTACGGCTTGTGCTGCTCGTGCTGCTTGTGCTGCTGAAGTCGCTGCCAGCTGCTTGTGCTGCACGTGCAGCTGCTGCTGAAGCCGCTGCTAGATGCTGCTGCTTGTGCTGCACGAGACTGAGTAGCCGCTATTCGGCGTTTCACTCCTTATGTACCCTGTCCTAGTTAATCCTCTTAAACGGCTGAAAAGGCTCTCTCAGCACAGAGACTCTACTCAATGTAAGAGATCAGTTAAGTAAGTTTTCACATGCCACCTGACTACTGCGGGAGGGTTTAGACTTAAGCAGCTTAGTGCACACACGTGTCTGTTAGAAAAGCTACCTGCACACCTGCCTTCCTTTTTCACTAGTATTTACCCCCTGCCGACTTATAAGGCACCTATACACGCCTTCTTGCTTCTAGAGCTAAGCTGACTGGCAGCTATTTTAAAAGAGAATACTCGTTACCTGTATAACGGATAAGGGGGTTATGAGATTAGCGTGTGTATACAAAAAAAAACAAAAAAAAAGCTACAGGGGGCGCGTGTCTGTCTGTGAGGTAGAGACCATGTGGTAAGCGACTCAAGTGTAAAACAACAGCACCTCCTCTTGTCGCAGTGAGTGGTGTGGACGGCGGCTGGCTAGTTGAATTTAAGCGTCAGCTTGAAAGATAAGGCCAAATAAAAAAAAAGGTTTGTTTCAGGTCACCCGACCAACCCTAGCAAAACAGGGTCGACCCTACGTTTTTTTAAGCAAGTTTGAAGAAAATTTCATATTTTTATACTTTTTGGGTCATTTTTAGAATTTCCACGGAGGATGGCTAGTACTTTCATGTTAAAAAAATAAAATAAAATAAAATAAAAATCCGACCTACCGACTCCAGTCTTTCTGCCCATGTTACCTGAAACATACCTTTTTATTTTTTTTTGGCTTAATCCGTTCACGGGCTGGCGCGTCACACCTGTCGTTAATCACCCCCTGTAGTCTTTGTATACACAGGTGACTCGGCTTTATCTCTTCACCAGCTATAATCCCATATACATGTAGCGCACGTTACACTCGTTAATTCTCTTTTCATGCTGATGGATTAGGGGTGGAAGGGTTCAGGTGAAAAGCGATTTGATTCTCTCTGGAAGAGGGTTGGAGCTCTAGGTGAAAACAAGCTTAGAACATCCAGATTAGCTGCTCTCTCGGCTATATAAAGAGCTTCATTTTTTCTAATCTCTGCCCACTTCGTCTTGTTGTACACTATCAGTCACGAGGCAGACGCTGGAAGTAGCAGATGTTTGCAGTATGGTTTACACAGAGGTTACCTGCTAATAGGATTTTGTCAGAATAGGGTGAGTTGCTATTAAAATGAACATTTTAAATGGTTTGTTAATATGGTATCTGATGTTAATGAGCTAACACCTAACATTGAGGATTATGACCTCCCAGAGGGACGTCTCGCTAAATTCTCCAGTCTTGACTATAGTCTTAACTGTCTAAAGACTGTGGAGCGCGTTAATGGGGGGCCTCCTTACTAATTTCACTTGACCAGGCCGGCAGGGTCAACTAGGCTAGGTAATTACAACCACAAGGGTGGCTACTCAACATGCAAGTAGACCTACTACTACGAGATTGTCTTTTGACCACTCTGCTGCCGCCTGCTGGTCTGGCCATTACATGCTCTAGTATAGTTCTCTGCTCTTTTCGTCAGATGACGCCACAATAGGGTTTTTGTACATTTCCACGATACTCGCGAACATTTTAAACGCATAATGACCTATAATAAGCAACAAAGCACACTTCTAATATATTGAATATAAGAAACATGTCAACGCTGTGTATTTCTGATAGAATGAGGCAGATTCTTTGAAATATCAACTAAACTATAGTGAGATTGAAAATACTACACCATATCTAAAGCGATATAAAAGCTATATAAAGTCAGAACTTCTCACGGAACGGCATCTGCAACAGATCACTCAACCATTCGTCTTGAAATGCCACACAGGGTTCCCGTCCAACAGGACTCTGAGCCTTGACGCTTTTGAGGAAGGTTTGATCTCATGCTGCTTAACATGTGGTGTAATTAATCAACACCGCGGCCCCTCTTTAGGGGCCACACAATAAACAAAGAATAAAAAAGGGTAGACCTTAGGTTTAAAGTGAATCTCCCAGGATTTTGGCGAAGTCGACAAAGGGGTAGATAACAGATTAAACTGCAAGAGACTATACGCAAACCTTGATACTCTCAGAGGGGGAGCCCCATATTGCGGACTTGTGGTCAGATCTATCCCTTCTAGGGGGCAGGTTGCATGTCGTAAATGTCTACTACAGACATTGGGATATATTGTTAATCTTACTCTAGGGTCTCCATAATTAGACCCTGAATCCGTTGTTAAACGGGTGTGAGGGGGTGGTAACTAATACTTATGAGATGTTAGCTTAGTTCATAGTCTCCTTACCAATTTTCACTTGACCAGGCTGGCAGAGCCAACTAGTCTAGGTAATTATAACCACAAGGGCGGCTACTCAAGATCCAAGTAGACCTACTACTACGAGATTGTCTTTTTGGTCCTTCTGCTGCTTAGTTATTACATCCTCCAGTCTAGCTCGCCACACCCTTTGAGCAGCACCACCATTGCCTCGGTAAAAGTGTAGGGTGTGTGCTTTCCACCTTCAGGCATCCATAGATTCGATCACTATCACCCCCCTTGAAATGACTTCAGCTGTTAATTAGGGCGTAAAGCCACCAACCAAGTCCCTGTCAAAAGATGTGAATAACGAAACGCGCTAGTATAGTTCTCCGCTCTTTCGTCAGATGGTGCCACAATAGGGGTTTTGTACATTCCTACGATGCTCGCGAACATTTCAACGCATAATGAGCTACATAGGCAACAAAGCGCGCTTCTAATATATTAAAATATAAAAAACAATTCAATATTGTGTATTTCTGATAGAAATGAGGCGGTTTCCTTAAATACCAACTAAACTATACCACACCATATCTAAGGCTTTATAAAAAACTATAGAAAGTCAGAACCTCACACGGATCAGCATTCTGTCTGCAACAGATCACCCCTGACCCACTGGTCCTCGCATGCCACACACGGCTCTGCCGTGTTTGAGCTTTGAGGTATCACCCATCAAGTGATCCATGCCGCCCAACATGAAGCGTAATTAATAGCTGCTGTTGCATAGCACAGTGGCAGCATCTAACTAACTCTAAAGAGTTAGTCGGCCCCTCTTTAGGGGCCACACAATAAACAAAGAATACCCTGAATCTGGGACCTGCGGGCGAGGGCCCCAACTGTGAAGTCATTATTGGCCACATTGGTAATATCAATTAAAACTTTAGACAACACCCACCTTAAGTATCATTAACGGACAATATCAATAAACTTAGCATCCGCCTGGTTACCACATTTAGCACCAATTTTACAACTCACAGGGGCCACCCTTGAAAATAACACTAGCCTCACCGCGCTTTTTATTGCTCTGCTGATTTCTCCAATCCAAAACATGGGGTATCTAGTCTAGCTGTGAGCTCATTGGGCCAAACAAAAAAATAATCCGTGTTCAGGTAACATGGTCCAAAAAAAAAAATAGGGTAGGTCGGTCGATTTTCTTTTTTTTTTAGGATTTTTTTTTAGGGTTTTGAGATGAGTTGTATGGGCGAATCACATTGTATAGAGTTGTTATTTGATAATGTAGGACCAATATCTGTCTAATTAAGCCATTATCAGCACTGTTTTTGTCATAGAAAGGATTTCCTCCCTTCTTATCTTTCAAATGATGACAAATAGGATAGTTGAAGGTCATTAGGTACTCCTTTCCCCTTTGGTGATAACCTAGATCAGGAAAAGTCTAAAAAAAAAAAAATCTAAAAAAGATTAAGGTCAAGCCAAAATGATAGGGTCGGTCGGGTTACCTGAACACAACTTTTTTTTTGTTTGGCCTTAGGTAAGTCCTTTGTCGACCTCGCCGGCAAGTCCCGGATTCAGTATAGAAAGACTAAGGGGACGGGGGGTAGGTCTTTAGGTTTAGTGCTATCTGTGTCATTAGACCATTTAAGTGACATGTGACACTAGCATTCTTAAAAATCGACATGCGACATGAATAAGAAATTCTCAATTACGGTGCCCCTACATTTTCCCCCTTAGTGACACTATTAGTATTATAGTAGTACCGAGAACTACCCTCTTTTTTTTTTAATTTTTTTTTTTTAGAAAACTAAGTAAAAATATCCTTCTTCATGTCCAGTTACATACAATGCCGATCAATTTGACACTGTAGCAGCCTGTCTCCATATCTGTATGCTGCATAAATGCACAATACACGGTTCTGCACGCACTTAAACCAAGGCTAACATGGTTGACCTATATAGATGTGATACTCTCGTTTTCGGGGCTAGTAGAAATTAGGCGTCTAATACGGACGTTCCGGGTTCGAACCCTCACTAAGTTTTAGTCAAGACGTCTAGCCACGTCGCCTAAGGCGACGAAAGCGCATCAAAGCGTTTACAGGGTTCGAACCCGTGAGCCGCTCCTTGGGGCTGCAAAAAACGCTTAGACACTGAAATCCCATAGGGAAAAAATTTTGGGTTTTTGGACTTTAGGCCTTAATTTGAGGGTGATCCCGGGCTGATAGAAAAATAATTCTTGGACGAGCGGATAGCTCTGGATCTCTTTTATCTAAAACAGCGAAAAATTGATTATGGTTTCGCCGCAATTCATCCGAACGGGGGGTAATCAGCCCCCCCCTCTGCCAATGAAGGCAGTGAATCTTGGCAACCGTGCAATCACTCACGGCCACCGCGACGAACCGACAGAAGAGATCGGCATCTTAGTATGATTCGTGTGACCTACTTAGAGGCTCACACGGTGGAGGTGTGTCCGGCGTTCGGCGCGCTGATTGGCTACTGGTAGGAGGCGCTGTGCCGCGTCAAGAACTTCACCTATTTGGGGCGGCTGTTAAAGGCGCACTGTGTTGAGGTGCACCTTTAAGCAAGAGCGCGATCCGGCCTAGTCTTGCGGACCTCTGTTTGGAGAGTGTAGCGGGCGGCTATGTCGCGCTCTCCAACCACAGGCTTAACAGTGGTCCGCAAGACTAGAGTGCAAGAGGCGTGCACACACAGACCGAACAGACACACACAGACCCACACACCCACACACTCCTATCAGTGAGACGTCTAGCAGATTCGGGAGAGGCGACCAGGGAGGTACTCTCGGCTAGCGGCCACTAATTGACTGTTTAGATAAGGCACAGAAACAAGGGTGATGACAGACTACGTGTTCAAGCAGCCAACATGCCCTGACACTTGATAATGGGTGTGGACCGCTAAATTCGATATGGTGACATGACCATTTCTTATAATCGACAAACGACATGAGGTCTAATGACAAGTGACATGAGGCCCAAAAAATCATAGTGACAGGTGACATGAACATTTCTTAAAATCGACATGGGATATGAACATTATTAAGTGACATTGCCATGTGACATGGTCATTTTCTAAGATCGACATTCGACATGGGGACCCCCCATCCAGAGCCCCTTGATAGATGACAGCTGTTGTGTGTAAGAAAAGTGTATGCCTCACAATCAAAAGATGATAAAAGGCTTTATCCCACTCGATGTGGGTTTTGAATCAAATATCAAGGGATCAAATATCAGATCGATATTTGACGTCGTCAAGTGATATCTGACGTTGTCAATCGCTTTTACTATGTAGTCAAGGTTGTAAAAACAGGGCGCCCTGATTGGTCAACAGCATGAATGAAAGTTGCATCTCAAACTTTTAATACACGGTATGGGGCCCCGTGGGACTGGGGCCAATATTTGCAATTTTCGGAAATACTGTCGAGAATTTCTAGATGGAAACAACTTGTCTGGGGTAATTTGACCTCTACTCTTCGATATTCAAGCTATTCTGACTCTAAACATGAGTAAAACGGTCATTTACCAGCGTTATCGGCAGCGCCGACTTCAACAACTGCTGATCTCCCTTGGTTACATGACCCAGTTCCGTTTCTAAGGCCACATGGATCGGGGCCCTGAAGGGGTATCTGCAGAGGCCCTATATCGGGCCCTAGATATGTACATTATATTAATATCTCATAACTTAATTTACTCTAAAATCTTTTTGATGGTTCATAACCTTGACTCTTATCTTCTTTTCTCGCGGGATAAAGATAGAATTTGGTTGTTGGCGTGTCCTCTCGTGGATATCTGCTCTTCTCCACGGCACCTCTCGAGCCCCCTGCGGGGCCTCTCGAGCTGCCGTGGAGAAGAGCAGATATCCACTCGAGCACACGCCAACAACCAAATTCTATCAATTCATTAATTTGATGAAATTCTAAAATAGATATATTATTCATGTTCTGTGTTCCACAGAAGTAATTTAATTAAACCTCAACTCCTTCTAGAAGCAGTAATACAAAAAATGTATAACATGATAACGTTGTATCAAACATTTTCTTATATACAGGCTTCTGGTAGGAGTTGAATCATAAATAAAGTACCTATGTGAAGCACATGACGTGCATGTCATGCTTATTAAAGAATAACATCAATTCAATCGGGTATTCAAATATTTTGGGTTTGCAGGCACAGTTAGAAGGGGTTAGGTTAGTGGTGGTATCTGACCAGGATGTATCAGATTACTACAAACTACCCCTGCCCCCTTCCACCACCACCACCACCACCGCTGGTCACCGGCTGTCTGGAGCTCCCGTGGCCAGGGGATAAATTCTATCCACTCTGAATCTGCTAGACGTCTCTCTGCTATGTAGTGTGGGATGTAAAAGAACCCTTGTCTCGGTAAAAGGGCCAATAGATTCGATCACCATCACCGCCCTTGAAATGACCATAGCTGTTAACTAAGGCGTAAAGCAACCCACACACCCACACACCCACACACCCACACATTTTTCTGTATGAGCCTTCAGACCTCAAGCTGCTCAGTGTACGGGACTAGGTTTTGTCATAGGCCCTACGGACGCTACTCAAGGTAAAAATAAGAGAGCTGTCTCACCATGACATTGGGCTGGCTGTAGTTTTTTATGTTTCGGTACCTACAACCAAAACAGCCAGTACCCACCCCAGGGCTTCATGTCGCACGCGGGAAAAGTATAACGGTGGCGCCAACTGTCGGAATAGCGGGTACACTACGTCAGTAGTTCTTTTGTTCTCCGCTGAGTGACTGGGCGAAATGTAGTCGGTAGCTCTATTTTCTGTGCACTGTTCTGTTCATTTTCTACACTTAACACTTAAATAGACCGCGTGTTTGTACAAGCTAACCGTTTTTATCAGTGCAAAAATTAAATAAGCATCGGATAGAACACTAAAAAATGAGAAAGTAATCCAGCACTTAGTATAAGGCACCAGTTTTATCATGAGACACCGAAAGTCTGGTTTTTTTAAGGTGGATAAGACAGTCGACTGAGAGCTCCAAACTAACCAAAAACGTACCAGAGGTCGATCTATCTCATACCCGACAGGGCAGGGGCCTTCTACACCCCGGCTCTGATTGATGAGCAAGCGACAATTGTTACAGAGGGCCTATTCCTCTTTTGAGGTGGGCCCAAAATTGAACAAAAGAATAAACTCAAGAAAAAGCCTTAGGCTTAAAAGAGTTGTAGATACCGATTTTAACGAGGAAGTCACATTCATTAGTTTACAAATAGCCCGTGTAAGTACGCCCATGTCTTGCTTATTTCTTATAAAGTTGTAAGATAGTCACATCATGATGCACATCATCATAAACGCAATCATGATACCTTTCATTGTAAGTAGACTCGCCTCTCTGCCCTCTAAAAGAGAGGGCAGAGAAGTGAGTCTCACTCTTAAAAAACCCTTCCCCTCCCCCTCTCCCCCCCCTCCCCCCCCATGCATCTTAAAGAGTGCCCCCCAGAGTGCCCCTCCCCCCCTCCCTCCTAGAAAAAAAGAGCCGCATTTTTAAATTATTTTTTAGCAAGCTTTCAGCTTGCTTTTTTTCTTTTTTAAAATTTATTTATCCATAAAAATCTCAAGTGACTTATTTTGAAATTCGCGCCAACCTAGTAGTCACGTGACCCCCTTAAGTAGGTCACTTCCAGTCACGTGACCTATTTGAATTTCCCGCCAACATGGTGGTCACGTGACCCTCTTAAGTAGGTCACTTCCGGTCACGTGACCTATTTGAATTTCCCGCCCAAAGGTCACGTGACCGGAAGTAGGTCACTTCCGGTCACGTGACCTATTTGAATTTCCCGCCAAAAGGGAGGCCTCTCATTGGCTGCTTTTGAATTTCCCGCCAAAAGGGAGGCCTCTGATTGGCTGCAGGTCGATTGAGTAATAAACAGTACTTAACTATAGTCCCGTTCCGATACATACTATACTACTGACACTGTAGGTATGAAGTTGTTGCTTCCAAAGGACAAGTTGAAAAAATTAGACGAGGAGCTTGCGTTTTTTGTAGGTCGCCGCCAGGCGACGCGCAGACAGATCCAACGTTTATGTGGAATTCTTGGACATTGTGCAACAGTCATACGTGGAGGGAGAACTTTTTCTCATCGCATCATCTCACTATTGAGTAACTTCTCGGCGACTAAGAGAAGAGTGACTTTGAGCAGTAACTTCTTTGCTGATTTAGAATGGTGGAGAAATTGTGCCAGATGGTTCAATGGGGAAGCAAAGATGGTGGGGGTGTCTGAGGCGCAACATGTTTATTGCTACACAGACGCGTCGGGCACAGGTTTTGGTGCAGTTGTACAGGGAGACTGGGTAGCTGGGGCTTGGGATTGTAGCATGTATTCTGCAGCCGACTGTCACACACACTTTTCATGTTCACCTGGTCCTGAGATACCGGATAATATAAATGTGAGAGAATTGTATCCAATTGTGGAAGCCTTATGGAGATGGGGGCCTTTATGGCGTGATTGTAAAGTAGTTTTTAGGTCTGATAACACACAAGTAGTGTCCGGTGTTAATTCAGGGAAAAGTGATAATGTGGTAGCTATGAGTCTATTTCGTCGGATTTTCTGGCTAACAGTGTTGTATAATTGTCATGTGGTGTGCATTCATATCCCTGGTAAACAGAATGTAATAGCAGATGCCTTGTCTCGTCTGGTTGAAAGTAAAGAGAAAGTACCGGTTGGTTTATGTTGTAGGTGCAGACCGGTTGTTACGCAGGCTGGATGAGAGGGCAGCTGAAGTAAGAGCTTATTGCTGGGCGAAGTCCACATGGAAGACGAAGTCATCTCAGTGGAGAAAATATATTGCTTTTTGTGCTTTATTGATTATACCGGTAATTCCAACTTCGGTGGAAAATATGTGTAGATTTGCAGTTTACCTGTCAGATACATTATGTTACGTTAGTATTGACAATTATGTATCAGGGGTGATAAGTCTGAACAAGTACTTTGGTTATAATGTGTCTCACATTCGGTTAGATTTCGTGTTTTCCACTACCATGAAGGGTCTGCGGCGAGTGTTAGGCGACCCAGAGCCGAGAAGGTTAACTTTAACTTTAGAGAATCTACTACACATGTCTTTCTCAGTGGATTGGTTAAATGTAAATGAGCGCTCCATCTGGACATGTATTGTTATGGGGTTCAGATCCTTGCTGAGGAAGTGTAACCTAGTTCCAGATAATGTTAGATTAGAGGGGCATTATTTGAGAAGGAAATCGTTTAGATTTTTCAGTTGGGGTGTTTTGCTGAGCATTTCGAGCTCAAAAACCATTCAGTTTGGGCAAAGGACCCATCAAGTACCGGTAACTTTTTCTCCAGGTTCTGCATTATGTGCGGCTAGTTTGTTGGAGAAACACTTTAATGACTGTCCAGCTGTATCACCGGATTCACCTGCTTTCTTGTTAAGGCAGGGGGTTAAAACAGTTCCCTTGACTTATCCGGTGATGTTGAAATATTTAAAGCGTTTGTTAAAAGGTATAGGTTTAGATCAACCTGGTTCCGGGGCACATTCTCTCAGGAGGGCGGGAGCTGCCTTCTTACATCATTGTGGGGTGCCACTGGAGGATATTCGTCAGGCTGGAGATTGGGTCAGCCTGACTGCTTTAATATATTTAGCAAAACCTTTGTCGTCACGGGTGGATTTAGACAAATTAGTGTCAGATGCTATTTGCACCAAGAGTACTTGTATATGATGATGTATGATGTATATGTGTCAGGATGGTTATAGTTTTGATTCTGGGAGTTTGGCCGTACATTAACGTGGCCCAAGTCCATATCTATGTCTTGTCCTACGTTCATATATTATCATAGCCAGAATCTACCTCAGGATCGATGTGGTATAACAATGTTAGTTGTTGGACTTATCGATACCGGGAGAGCGCATGTGACGCGCCCCCTGGATGTATCACCTAGAACTGTGTTCATAACCTGGCTCACAGAGGCCACCTGGTGTTGGTTTGAGAGACTAGGTCTGTGTGCAAGTTGCCAGGGGTGACTGCCGCTTAGCCTGCCATAGGAGGAGGACGCTTTTGCTTAGCTCGTCAAACTTGTAATTTTTTTTTTCTTTTTGACCGCTTATATGTTATATGTTATATTATGAATGTAATAAATAGGCCGTACATTAACGTGGCCCAAGTCCATATCTATGTCTTGTCCTACGTTCATATATTATCATAGCCAGAATCTACCTCAGGATCGATATATATATATATATATATATATATATATATATATATAAATAAATATATATTATATATATTTATTTATTTATTTATATATATATATATATATATATATATATATATATATATATATATATATATATATATATATATAAATAGTTTGATGGACTGCTATAGCTCTAGACCGCTGTATTTTTCAACATTGGCATCGTTGTTGGCAGCAACAGGCAAAATGTTCAACACGCTCTCGAGGGGGGAGGCATAAAAAAGGTTCACGCCTCCCCGGAAGGTTTCACCACCCCCTGCAATTAATATTCATGAACACTGTAGAGTCATGTTTTGTCCACATGCTACAAAGTGTCCTGTATTGTCCACATGCTACAAAGTGTCCAAGCCCATTATCAAACTCTTTGTATCAACTTAATTAATTTCTTCAGACAAGAAATTTGTAAGATCCATTATCAGTTTTAGTAAGTACATTTAAAAAGGATATCATTAGATGACCAAATCACCCAGCCTGGCTAGACATACTAAGTAGTACATAATAGAATTGTAACCTTCAATTATGCCATAATAATCTGTAACTGATATTTCAAGATTGTCTGGGGGGTGTTTAAGTTGCCTGTATGGTGAATACATCCATTTGCCAAAGAAATAATACTTCATGTAAAAGCTCAATTGATATTAACAGCACCAACTTGTGTCTTTCCTTGACCTGCGGGACCCTGTGGACACCTTGTGGCCTGTGGACAAAACGTTATTCCAGAGGGTCCCCTGATAGTTAAATGATATGATCTAATGCCAACTCCTCACTATACATTGCAGGTGGTTTGTCCTCGGCTGTTGCTAGCTCCAAAGAAGACACTGATGAATCGGACATGGAGTCAGAGTCCAGTGTACCCAATCTAAGACAACGCATGTATAGTGGAACAGCAGATGATCACTTCTCAATCAACTACGACGTACAGAAGATCGCATCAATTTGTCCAGGAAGCAGTATTTCAGTCACAAGGTATGGGATAAAGCTACACGATGACAAAGAGAAGCCCGCTGCAGAGAGAGGCATATACAGCTGTCGTCTATGTATTAAGAAATATTACAGTGTCGAGAAATTTGTGAAGCATTGTCATGGCGCAAACCATGAGCATTACAAGGGGAAGGCGGTGAGATTCTCAATGGTGCAGTTAAATAAACAGAGAGATATCATTAGATGACCAAATCACCCAGCCTGGCTAGACATACTAAGTAGTACATAATAGAATTGTAACCTTCAATTATGCCATAATAATCTGTAACTGATATTTCAAGATTGTCTGGGGGGTGTTTAAGTTGCCTGTATGGTGAATACATCCATTTGCCAAAGAAATAATACTTCATGTAAAAGCTCAATTGATATTAACAGCACCAACTTGTGTCTTTCCTTGACCTGCGGGACCCTGTGGACACCTTGTGGCCTGTGGACAAAACGTTATTCCAGAGGGTCCCCTGATAGTTAAATGATATGATCTAATGCCAACTCCTCACTATACATTGCAGGTGGTTTGTCCTCGGCTGTTGCTAGCTCCAAAGAAGACACTGATGAATCGGACATGGAGTCAGAGTCCAGTGTACCCAATCTAAGACAACGCATGTATAGTGGAACAGCAGATGATCACTTCTCAATCAACTACGACGTACAGAAGATCGCATCAATTTGTCCAGGAAGCAGTATTTCAGTCACAAGGTATGGGATAAAGCTACACGATGACAAAGAGAAGCCCGCTGCAGAGAGAGGCATATACAGCTGTCGTCTATGTATTAAGAAATATTACAGTGTCGAGAAATTTGTGAAGCATTGTCATGGCGCAAACCATGAGCATTACAAGGGGAAGGCGGTGAGATTCTCAATGGTGCAGTTAAATAAACAGAGAGAAGCTAATCGACCCCGTAATCGACACAGAAAAAAATTGGCCAGCAAGCAACTCCTTGCTACAGAGAGACCGGTGGTTAAACGGCCAAGGGGAAGACCACCGAAAAAGATTCCTTCCATGGTACAGCAGGTGACTGTATCATTACCAGAAAGAGACCATGACAGTAATGATATTCCACTTTCAGACAGCATTGTATATTCGACAAACTCACAAGGGCCCCCGCTTGAAGACATTAACCTGGATGATCAGAAAATCAGCTCTTCAGAAGGGAACTCCCACTCTTTGATTGGGAAACCACAGGTAAGGACCATGCCTCCCCTTCTGTATGAAGAAATAGGATCATGGTCAGAAAGAGATCAAGATCTAAAGGACACACTACATGGTATCACACAGTTGTGCAATCCAGCACAAATGCCTGTACTTGATGAAATGACCTCTGATAAGCAGAATGGCAAATGTTCAATGGAAAGTGTCATTCCTTTGATGCAACTACCACAGAACACCATGCCTCCCCCTTTCTGTCCAGAGACCTTATCATTGCCACAAAGAGATGGTGACCTTAACGATACTATCCCATACACACATGGGGTTCCACAGACAGCCAGTTCACTTACACCTGAAGAGATCACCTCTAACGATCAGAACATCATCTTTCCATACAAACCTCCCATTTTAAATGTACACTCTGTTTCTTCAAATGAGCATTTTGAAAGCGGATCAGTGTTATTGCCGGGATATCTACCGGAGCAGCAAAGTGATTTATTGGCATCAGGGGTTGAGGTGACCACCAGTGGCATAGAGATGGTCAGTTTGATGGACTCGTCCAGTGATGACCATTTAACGCAACTCGATAATTTTTCTGATGAACAGCTCTGGGAGGAACTCCAACAGAGGGAACGTGTCTTTGAATGCATATGCGGACTTTCTTTTCAAAGCAGTGCCAGCTATTTCCTACACCTTGCTAGTCATAGCAACGAGGACAAAATACAGTGTACTTGCTGTGGCTATGAAGCAAGAAATTGGATGTCCTTCCATGCCCACTTCTTCCTTCATTAGATGTTTAACAACATTGGTCTGACCTAGTGTAGTAGCTGCTACAATAATGCAGCAAGAAAGGGTGACTTAATGGAAAAAGTTATTAGAAGTAATTGTATTTTTCTAAGCTTCACCTGCAAAACTTTAAATATGACATGGGAATAATGTTGTGTGTATCACTGGAGTGACATTTTGTCCAGTGAATCTCGTGACATAGAATCTTCCAGTATGTGTGACCGGCAACCAGGCAGTGATCCGATGTCAATATAAGAGATGGATTGAAAACGATGGAGTAATCATTCATGAACAATATTTCCCTACAGATGCTGAATGTCCTCGAGCTGATTAACCATGCTGACATGTAAGGGTGGGACATAATGCATTTGGAGTTGGTTCAACCACTTCACACCAGGTGAGGCCACCTTTTTTTGATAACTTGGATTGCGGGCTTTTGGCTCCACATTTTTGGAAGGGCAGAGGCAAAAAAAAAAAAAAAAAGCTGCCCTACGGGGGGCACCAGATCACAAAATTTTCCCAAGGGCAGAGGCAAAAAAAAAAAAAAAAAAAAGCCATGGAAAATCTCATTTCTGGGCAATCTAATGAAGATATATTGAGAATTATCCCCCATCTGAAAGGCCTCATTCTACCTTTTTCTGATCAACATGTACCTTTTTTTTGGGGGGGGGGGGGTAGAATTCTCAAAAAATCTCGGAGGGGAAAGGTAAAAAAAAAATAAAACTTTTTTTTTTTTTGCAAAATGCCAAAAATCTCGGCGGCGGATCCGTAATCCAAGTTATCAAAATAAAACGGCCTGACTGATATGCTCATGATCCAGCTCTGGGTCAAACCATGGATAAGTCTCACTTCTTTTGACTGACAATGGCTGATTTGGGGTGATGTGATGTGTGGCCCAATATCAGCCATTATTTAGATGACACAGATTGCCAAAGCATTGTTCTGATGTCCTACCACACTATGTGCTAAACACTTCTATCTCTGATGACCTACTAATAGGTTCTTGATATATTACAGTAGAAGTCTACCATAAGGGACTTTTAGTAGCGATAACGTCCAGCTCATTGAACGCAGACGTAGGCTATGATGTGCTACGTCATTTCATTTGAACATCATGGTATGAATATAGAGTATAATTCTCAGGTCTAGTTATTGAAATTTCGGTGTCATTATGGAAAGCAAAATCATTTATTGTAGTGATTTTCAGATTATTGAGGTCTAGCGGTTCAAAGTTGCACAGTTACACAAAAAATATTTCACGGAGCATTTAAGTTTGACATATCCATAGGGTCTAGGAAGAAAACCATGCCCTCGACAATGACACCAGAAAGCCATGCCAGAAAATATAGTTTTGGTTCCTTTTACATTCCACTACGCTTAAAATTCCATAAATATCTCAAGGCATGAGTTTTGACAAATTATATTTATAATAGGTGTCACTCGGATGAATGCTCATGTTCCGATGGTGTGTTGCGTTCTCTATACCTACTGCCACTCCACATGCTAAACACTTGAAGCTCTGACTCAGGAATTGTTGATACCGTTAGTACTGCACTAGTACTTTATAGGACTAAATTGTGCTCATGCCCTGATCCACTAGTATATAATTATTGTCACACTAGGTGCTAAACATTTGAATATCTGAACTACTGGTTCCTGAAGTATCAGTTTCAGAGTTCCCCGCTATATGTTGCATACAAGCAATGCGTATATACCTTAGGCCACTCAAAAAAAAAAAGTTGTTTCTCGTCACCGCGCGCATCATGAAAATCGTGATTTGGGGAATTTTTTTTTTTTTTTTTGAGATATTTTTAATGAAAAATCCATCAAATATTGACAAATATTGGCATATTTGGTATCGAATTAAAGCTTAGACTCTCAGTGATGCAGTTAGCTAGGAATAACCGGCAGTATAACAACTTTTGCGGATCAATTTACTCTTAACTACTAAAATGTGAAAATTGTGCCGTGAAACGTCTCAATTTCCCTATATATTTTAGGCCCCAGTAAAAAAAAAAAAAAATTAAATAAAAAACGCCCTCGTCATATTTCTCACTGCCGGGTGATGAGAAACAACTTTTTTTTTTGAGTGGCCTTATATAGTATGCAAGCACCCTATATAGCTACTCTATGGGGGTGGACCCCTAAAATCGACAGGGCGACATGACCTTTTCTTAAAATCGACAGGCGACATGGGGCTTAGTGACAAATGACAGGAGGAAAAAAAAATACTGACAAGGGACATGGCCTTTTCTTAAAACTGACAAGCGACATGGAGCCTAGTGACAGATGACAGGAGAAATGCAAAGATACTGACAAATGACATGGGCATATCTTAAAATCGACAGGCGACATGGGAACGCCCCATCTAGACCCCCTACTCTGTCCTGCCTTTACTCCGCAGTTTCTCAAATACAACCAATGTCCTCAACTATGTGTGGCTGCAGATGGGTCAAAAGCGACCTGGCGACCTGGGCCGTTTTGGAGGCGACTTTCGACCTATTGCAATAATAAAAGTGACCTGGCGACTTTTAGAGAAATTTGACAGTACTTTAGGGGGTCCAAAAAAGCGACTTTGTGACCTGGGCCCCTTAATTTCGGCGACTTTCCGACCTCAGGGGGGGGGGACCCCTCTGCACCCCCCTATGTCATACAACTGAGGTTGTAGATGTGAGTTACGTGGTGTTAATGTCTTCAGCCATGTTATACAACAGTCCACAATGTAGGCCTACAACTGAGGTTGTAGATGTGAGTTACGTGGTGTTAATGTCTTCAGCCATGTTATACAAAAGTCCACAATGTACAACTGAGGTTGTAGATCTGAGTTATGTGGTGTTAATGTCTTTAGCCATGTTATACAACAATCCACAATGTACAACTGAGGTTGTAGATCTGAGTTATGTGCTGTTGATGTCTTTAGCCATGTTATACAACAATCCACAATGTACAACTGAGGTTGTAGATCTGAGTTATGTGCTGTTGATGTCTTTAGCCATGTTATACAACAATCCACAATGTACAACTGAGGTTGTAGATCTGAGTTATATGCTGTTGATGTCTTTAGCCATGTTATACAACAGTCCACAATGTACAACTGAGGTTGTAGATCTGAGTTATGTGGTGTTGATGTCTTTAGCCATGTTATACAACAATCCACAATGAACAACTGAGGTTGTAGATCTGAGTTATGTGGTGTTAATGTCTTCAGCCATGTTATACAACAGTCCACAATGTACAACTGAGGTTGTAGATCTGAGTTATGTGGTGTTGATGTCTTTAGCCATGTTATACAACAATCCACACTGTACAACTGAGGTTGTAGATCTGAGTTATGTGGTGTTGATGTCTTCAACCGTGTTATTCAAAATCCATAATGTGCAATTGAGGTTGTAGATATTCGTCACTATGTACTGGGCACTATGTGTGCAGTCATGTGTACTAAACATTTATGCCTTATGTAAAAAAAGAAGGGTTGTTTTCGTTCACCCGACCGTTTTCTGTTAAATATTTCATATGCTGAACCTTCAAGTAAACGGCTGAACATTTCTGCCCTACTATTCCGTTTCTTTCATCTCGTTTTCAACTTATGGTGCAAGAACTTACAAGTGTTCCTGGGGGAGGGGGCGTTTCTAAAAACAACTAAAAACATGTTACAGGTAAACAATCTTTTATTTAAACTTGTCAAAACTGATTTGTGCCAAATGTTACGTCATCAACGATACATGATGACTGTAATTAATCACTGTGTTGTCAAAAGTATTGCCATCACTGGTAATTGTTTAAAACTACAGCATTAGATAATATAAAACCCTCAAAAAGATGTGTCTTTTGTTCAAACATTGACATTATTTATAGATCTGTAGATTTAATAACTGTTTACTCTCAGTTAGTTTGGATCATTTGACATATCATGTCAGTGCGTCCTCATATCTGGGTGTGTACGCACAGCGCGTTTCCCAAATAAGTTTTATATTTTGCAGTTAAGTTTATCAGCTAGCAGTCTTTGCGAAAACTTTTTTATCCCGCAGGACATTCGGCCCTGCGAATTCTCAATGTTGCAGGACCGGTTACATTTTTGAAGGACCGGATAGCCACATATCTGAAAATTTCTGCATTTTAAGTATAAAAGAGTTTGTCCATTAAAAAATACATCTTAATTGTAATCATTTATGGCCAAATCAGGATAGATAATTATATAGTTTTACACAGTATATTGACACACATAATTATATTAGCTTTAGAAGCCAAACTGAATTCTTCTAGTTCAGAAAAGCCCGACATTCGGTCCTGCTACAGTTGTGAATCTGCTGGACCGGTGGCATTTTAGGAGGACATTGCCACTGTCCTGCATGTTTTCGCAAAGACTGAGCTAGTTATTAAGTCTAGTAGTCCGAAAATGTAAATGTGGTCATGTGATTTGTGAGCTTTAGAAATCTTTTATTGCTGACTCTCATTAACATGATTTTAACAAGCAATATCGGGCCGACAAGTAGCCCTTGGATAGTTGTATCTATCACAATTGACATTTGTGTATACATGTAGGGACAATGTGTAACAAGAACATGCTATGAAATATGTAGGTTTATATACAGTAAAGCTCCACTGCAGGAAAACAGTTGTAACAAAAGTACCTTAATAAATATGCCTGGGGGATACATTCAGCCTAGAGTTTGTGTCATGTTCATGCTTTTAGTTTACAATAAATTTTGTTTTCATTAAAGTGGCATAATCACTGAGCGTATCCCACTCACAATTCTAGTACTGTTCTAGTCTACTACCGGTATGTGGTAAGTGTGAGTGGTGGGGGGGGGGGGCGTAAAAATTTCAGCCCCTTTTAAGCCAAAAAGCCCGCTCGCTACTATAGTTCATAGAGGAGGAGGGGCAAAAAATTTTCGGGGCCTTCGGTGGGGGGCACTTATGCTCTACGCGCTCTCGAGGTGGGTGGGGGCCGTAAAAAAATTTCCCCCCTCTGCGCGAAATCTCACCACCACCCCCCTGTAATTAATAAATGAACACTCCCTAATGGGCCAGCGGTCATACCAGCGGCGGGCCCATATCAAAATGCCAATGCCTACCACGGTCTATTTTTTAGTGGTAGGCCTATGGCAAGCGATATGTTCACCCCTGAAATCGAAGTTTCAGTATTTGAAAAACTAGTTGTTCAAATCGAAAAACTAGTTGTTCAAATCGAAAAACTAGTTTTTCAAATTGAAAAACTAGTTTTTCAAATAAAAAAACTAGTTGTTCAAAACACTTTCAATATCAGACTGATATGGCCATAATGTGGCAAGCCAAATATTCATCTGTGAAATGGAAGTTTCAGCATTCGAAGAACTAGTTTTTCAAATCAAGGAACTAGTTTTTCAATTCGAACAACTAGTTTTTCGATTCGAACAACTAGTTTTTCGATTCGAACAACTAGTTTTTCGATTCGAACAACTAGTTTTTCGATTCGAACAACTAGTTTTTCAGGGGCGAAAATAGTAAGAACTGTTTCTATGATCTGATAATGTAATTCTTATAAATTCCATTTTCGGACTGAAAATAGTTCCCCAAAAAAACTCCTTTACTTTGACTGATTTGGGAGCTCAATTTTCGAGGTGAAAAAGGAGTTTATAAATAACTTCATTTTCAGTTGACAGAAACTCCATTTTCAGTTGATATATGAGTTTTATGCAGGAAACTCTGATTTCGAGGTGATGATGGGGTTATTTTTGAAAAACTAGTTTTTCGATTTGAAAAACTAGTTTTTCGATTTGAAAAAAACTAGTTTTTCAAAAACTGAAACTTCGATTTCGGGGGTGAACAAATGGCTTGCCACATTATGCTGTATTGGCCCAATCATGCCCCAATGTCCCGGGGGGGGGGGGCACTCCCTCAGATTTGGATACCATGTGTGAACACGATTCTAAGGGAAAGGGTCCGTTTTGGGGTCCTAGGCACGGCCTCGCGAGGGTCCTTGACGGGTCCTTGATGAGCGGTGCTTTTTAAGCAAATTGTGCAAGAAAGGGGTAGGGAAGAAAGGGGTAGCCTACATTTTCAGAGATTAAAAGTGCAATTTTTACTTTATTTTTCTATAACACTTCTTGGCCACCCTAGAGAAGGGGATTTTTTTCAGGGTCACCCTTAATTAGGGTATATTTTCCGGGGTCATCTGTGATTTAGGTCTGTTTTCCTGCTAATTTTCCCTTGAAATTTAAGGGTAGGCACTCCTTTAGGGAGTGTTCATTTATTAATTACAGGGAGGGTGGTGGTGAGATTTCGCGCAGAGGGGTGAACATTTTTTACACCCCCCCCCCCCCTCGAGAGTGCGTGGAACGTTTCGCGCCCCCGCTTGCTGAAGGCGGCGAAACATTTTCGCCCCCCCCCCCTTTGAACTATAGTAATGCGTGGGCTTTTTTTGCTAAAAAGGGCCTTAAATTTTTACGCCCCCCCCCCCTCAAGAGGGGTCAGAATTTTTTACGCCCCCCCCTCAAGAGGGGTCGGACATTTGTACGCCCCCCCCCCCCAAACCCACCACCCCCCTGTAATTAATAAATGAACACTCCCTTATGGTTTTTGAAAATTTTGCCCCTACCAGATTTGAGGTGATGTTCACACATAGTCTAGACTCATATTGTAGGCCCGATTGTAGGCCTCCCATCACCCCTCCCACCTCCCATCACCCCTCCCACCTCCCGATCCCCCATTTTGGCCTATCCCTGATGTCCAGCCCCAAATGTGGGCCTATCAATTGACATCAATGTTTTCAAAATGTTCTCACCCTTGGAGTAGACCGGGCGCAATGGTGGCGCCCCCTAGCACGCGTTTTTTTCGCTCTCCCACGCATCCCTGACAGGTGCGCGCAGCTATGACGTCACAGAATCTCATGCTTCTGTGACGTCACTGCGACATTTTTATGAACATGGTCACAGAAGTTGGAGTGTCGCATTTGACGAATCCGGGATGTTGCAGCTAACGTGAGTACTTTTCAATTGTTCAACGATGATAAAAACTAGGACAGACGCCAGGCACAGAAGTCGACATTGTCACCTTTCTCTGTGGGTTACCGTCTGCTGCCTATTACTAGTATTAGATCTAGATCTAGTACGTTTACGGTTTTTCAGTGTTTCCCCCCGCCCAACACCAACTCGGGCCGGGGCCAGCTAGTGATGGAGGCGGGGCGCTTTTCTGCGGTTGCACCTGTGATCCAATAACAAATTAACAATAACTTCAGGGATGTAAGTGTTCAGAATTTTATCTGAATGTCAGGAAGTCCCTTCAGAACCTGTTAAATTTCGCTTTACTGAAGTATTTTCTGATGAAACATGTTCTGGATGTATTAAGGGAGTGTTCATTATTTATGGCTGGGGGGGGGGGGGGGGGGGTGCTGAGCAAAAAAGGGGGGGGGGGGCCACTTTTTTTAGGGGTATTCAAAGGGGGGGGTCATTTTTTTAAAACCTATTCTTAGGGGGGGGGGTCATTTATTTTAGGGGTATTCCTGAAAATGTCGCGAATTTGGTACGTGAAAATGTCACGGATTTTGGTAGTCTGTGTTATATTTCACCAAATTATGTCCAAATTTTCCTTGGGGGCACATATCACATATCACATACAAGGCAAAAGATATATGGGGTGTTTTTTTTCTTTTTAATCTCATGAAAACATTATATTTTCCAGGGTATGCAGTTTGTGTATGTCGGGGGCTCTGCCCCGGAACCCCCTTTCTTCCTTATATTTTTCTTTATCCCTAATTTCTTTTCTTTACTTGTTCTTTTTTTTTAATATAGATCTACTTTATTTGTACCCCTTTCCGTTTACATCACTAAAATTTGAATCCCATAGCTGCAGTGAATAGAAATGCACAAATTGTGATAGGCCTACATGTATTTCCGATTGTGCACGATCATCATTGGTTGCCAGAATGATTATAATTTTGATAGAATAAACACCAGAAATGTATTATACGGCTAAATTTACATATAGAGATGTATTCTAACTGTAATCAGTGGAAGCCTGTGACTCTGTCCAACAGTCTCATAAATAAACTGTATCTGTCGAATTGTCCCAAAATTCTGTCGAATGGTCTCATAAATTCTGTCTAATAGTCCTGTCGAATTGTCCTGTCGAACCAGCAATCTGTCGAATTGTCCTTTCTCCGTCGTTATACAAGGCTGAGGCTAAAATATGCTATATAACTAAAATAGCCAAAACCAGACCTCAGGTGTGTCATGTTAGCTGCTTGTGTTATCCAGGCAGACACGGGAACGCAGCCAGAGATGCTGCTACTTAGTAGTGACGTCATGTTTATTACTTCCCAGCATGGACACGACCTGGCTTCATCATTTGACAAGGTGCTGTTTATAAGATGGGATTTTGTGGTGTGATTTGTACAATTGGTGTGGGTAGGTTGAGAAACCTTCTGGTAGGCAGAGTTGATTGTAAGCTTACTTTATAAAGAATTATCCCAGATGATCTTCTGGCAAAACGACTGCAAATAGAGACAGAACCCCATCTGTCAGTGCATCACTTTGGATTCGACTTGAACTTAATGTTGAAGGATAGAATGCATCCAATGCATCTGCAGGCCAGTAACCCACTGACCCAACCCCTACATACCTCCCATCCAACTTGAACCACACTGAACTAGTCTCAGGCTAAAGTCTTTTTGACATGGGACTACCTGACCTAGCTGATAAACCAAACCCCTGGTGGGATGACCGTTTGGTCTGTGGCATGAGAATATTTATTTTGGTCACACAAATTCTTCACTCTAATTTCTCCATTTCTCTGCCTACATGTGTATACAGCATTCTCTCAAGTAGAGCTAATGCTGGGTTTCTCCTTGGAACAATTCATCTTTCAGTAAATTCAGTCATCATTTCTAAGGCTAACATATCTTTCAAGATTTGCACCATACCTTGTGGAAGTAGTCTCACTCTCAGTTTCGAGTTTATCCCACATTCTCCCATCAGCAAAATATGACCAGCAGTTTTTCAAAATATCCTTGGGGGAAGCCTGCCTATACTCCCCTCTTTTAGTTACAGTGCTGCACTTTGTAACACTCTGGTTAAATCTCACTCTTTAAATTCATCAAAAATTGAGGTCTGGGCTCAGGCTTTTAGAACTGCTATTATCATGGACACAGTAATTTACAATGATTTGCAGCATTTCCTGAGTGGCCAAATCTAGAAGCTATACCATTGCAGGAAGCTACTGCACCTACAAAGTCAGACCCCGAGAATTGAGATCTCAGTCTTGAAGGGCAAAAACATTCAGAGTTATAGATTGTCTGAAGTCTGAACAACCAAAAGAGTATCTCATCAATAGTTCTTTTGTAAGTGTTGTTGGTCTACTTGCAATGAATGATCCGTTGGATAATTAAGTCAGACATACATTTGGGTACAGTGTCACCCTTAATCTGAGATTCCAATTCCTCACTCATTTAAGTTAGACTCAGTTCCGCAAATCTCTTATCCACCACCGTGCAACAATATGGCTAGAACAATTTATAGTTGACCTACTATGAATTCCTGTATATAGCCTGCAACTTGCATGTAAGACAACGGCTCATGATCATTGTTCACCATCGAGGGTTATTTCATGAAACAAAGCAGACAAAATTTGTTTCAACGATCTATCTGATTCAACATCAGACCAGTTTCTGCCTGCAACGGGACTGGTTGGACTAACAAGGCCTCACGGTACTGTTGTAATATTTTTAAAAACCCTTGTACAACCGGCACCCCCAGCTTGGTAGAGGGTATAACGCCATGAGGGGCTATATGCACCAGGGGATATATAAACACCACAGTATGTTAATCTAAAGATGGTGAGTGTCTGAAAGGCCAGGATTACATACATTCAACTAGTACAAGCCAATTTCGTTTTTTGTTAAAAAATGTAAAAAGCAATCTATGGTGGAAGGGGGGGGGTCAGTTTTTTTTCACCTATTCCGAGGGGGGGGGGGCACTTTTTTTCCACCTATTCCGAGGGGGGGGGGCACTTTTTTTTGACTTTTTCGATTTGAAAAATGCTCGCCCCCCCCCCTGCCATAAATAATGAACGCTCCCTAATCTCTCATGTCTTTTAGCCTTTTTGAAATTTGGGTCAATTTTCGGGTCTTCGGAGAGGCCGGGTAGTACTTTCATGTTGAATGCGACCTACCGACCCTACAGTTTCATGCCATGTTACCTGAACAAACCTTTTTTTGTGGCCTAATTTGGTTGGGCTATCGTGACTAAGAGATCGGTCATATAAGGAGCTAAAGAATATCAGTGTAAAATAGTGTCTACATTTTAAATGAAAATCCCCTGTAGGGAGGGGGGAGGGGCAGGTATTTTTCCAAAGGTGTGAGAAACCTACAAAAATAGAGGGAGGAATCCTATCTCTGACAGCTCTAAAAATGCACGTGGGATGCCCTATAAATGTCCCTATAGCCCAGAATCATCTTTCCTCTTTAGCACTATTTTTACCCCCACCAGAAATATTTCCAGACCTTTGCCCCCCTCCCAACTTTCAAATGGTTCCGCCGCCCCTGAATTGTTAAGTGCATATTGTTACTCTATAGCCATGTCGAAAGGGCCACTGCAGTGCCCAAAGAACAATTTCAGAACAAATTCAGACAGGATTTTCAGAAAATGGGAAAATCTGAAAGCTAAATCTGAGGAGAAAATGGATCCCTGACCCCTGACTGGCTAATATTCAGGCACTGCTGGTGCTGCTCATTAGTGGGAATGAAGGAACTAAATTGGAATTTATAACGCCATGAGAGGTAGCCTATACATAAGGGTGGGGCCAGAACATGCTGCATACGCGTAAAATCACCTTAAGTGACATTGTTGCGGCAAGATTCTAGTTTTCAGATTGTTCTCTCTACCCTCACTTACATCCCTGAATAACGGCCTGAGGGAGTGGTCATTATTTATCCACGGTGTGGGGGCACAAATATTTCGACCTTTCTAGCCTAGGCTAGAGTATGGGTGTGGACCACTAAATTCGACATGGCAACATGGGCCTATTTTTGGCTTAGTGACATGCGACATGAGGAATATAAAGATAGTGACATGGGACATAGCCTTTTCTAAAAATCGACATGGTGACATGGTCATTTCTTAAAATCGACTGGGTGACATGGTCATTTCTTAAAATCGACAGGGAAAATTGGGACCCCCCATCCAGACCCCCTAGAGTAGGCCTAGGGCTAGGGGTGCCATTGAATGATAATGGCGGCTCCAGTCTCCAGATCAGTCAAAAGCGACCTGGCGACCTGGCGGACCCTCTGTTACAGCTCTATCAGTTATTCACTACTATTCAATACTGTTATTCTATCCATTTGAATAACTAGGCCTAAAAAAAAAAAAGTTGAGTTCCGGTATTAAACATGGCCCAAAAAAAAGAGGGTTGGTAGGTCGGATTTTTTTATTTTTTTTACATTTTTTTTTGGGTAAAAAGGTGAATTTTAGTAGTAAAAACACCGAAAATGTCCCAAAATAAACAAAAAATTATAGAAATGTCTAAAAAAAATTAGGGTCGGCCCCAAAAACGGAGGGTCGGTCGGGATACCGGAACACAACTTTTATTTTTAGGCCCTATGGTAGGGCACCCAGTAAAATCTTGGGTTATAGTGGAAAACTAAAGAAGAGCAAAAAAGGGTTTGGAGGATATATTTATTGATTGATAAATAATGTATAATATAAGATAAGGGAATGGGCGAAACTGTACATATATATGTATGAATATGTATGGGTATAGTAGATATACATTGAATAAGTGGGGGGAAGCAGTACACTTTAAGATACAACTACAGTGAGATTAATATAATAAGAGAAAAGAAAGTCGTCGCATACATTAAGTCACATGTAAATCGGGCAAGCCCAGTACGCGGGCCACGCAGTAAATAATGAATGTAGGGAACATGTATAAATAATGTTATAAGGTCCTGTAATGTTAGGCTTGGCCACAATAAGAGTCAAAGTTATATGGACTAAATATATTCAGCTCTGTGGCCAGGGTCTAGAGCCCGAGCAGGAAAGCAACAAATAAACTAGGATCCGGGCTGACACAGCTGGTGGGAAAGATAACAGCAGGATAAAATCCAGGTCAGGAGATAGGCTAAGATCGGGAAGACGAACGGCGAATGGGGAACGCGGCCTCAGCGATGGGAGCAAGTAGTACAGGCAAATGGGGCTATGCATCAGGGTTAAAATCCATATGGCCAGGACGTCCGTGACCGGGGTCTTCGAGAACAGCATGTGGGGTAGGTAGTGAAGGAGGCGGTTAACCAGGGCCTCAGGGGCAGCATGTGGGGTAGCTGGTGAAGGAGGCGATCACTAGGGCCTCGAGAGCAGCATGGGGGGTAGGCGACGACACAGGCTGAAGGCCGGCCCCGAACACAACATGGCCACGACCATCCCCTGCCTAATTTATTCAGGATGGTCTTGAGTAGGGCCGCCTAATGGCCAATCAATAGAGATGAGAGATGACGCTGACGAGCAATCAATAGGTGCTGGGTGTGGTCATGAAGGGAAGCTGAAATAAAGTAAAAGAAACAAGTATAAGCCTGGGGGGAAAGGAAAGCGCAGTCAGTTATCAGTGAGCGTTTGGGGAGTACGATCGAGAAGACCAGATGGCACTGTGTAACTCCTGAGGAGTATGTGTGTGGTTCTAAAGGTTTAACATCGGTTTAACATTGACTAACAATGGTCTTGTGATCTAGACGTTGGGAAATATGGATCATTGGAATCTGTGCATTTAGGTGTAACGTTTCAAGTGGAGTTATTGTGTAACGACATTACCACCGGAATTGTATATTGAATGTTCTATTCACATGCTAACCTGGAGTCCTGTATTCTGGAGAGAACCATGGAGTTAGTGATACAGTATACCGGTTTTATAAGCATGGAGCTGGAAAGTCAATTGTTTAGACTGGCCGACCTGGTGAATTGGAAACTGATAGTATGTGTATACCCCGGATCCATAGTGGTGACCGGAGAGTAACCACCCAGCTAGCAAAACTCATGTAAATTACATCATTTTCACATCATTTTCTGATTGGTTGTGACATCATTGGATGATGTCAATTGTCGTTCCCATGATGTCACATACGCAAGAAGTTTTTATGTGTCCCTTTGCATGGGTATTTTACATAAGTATATTTACATTGAAAAAAATACATATCAACGATATGTTTGAACTTAATAATAATGATGTATATAATTGACCAGCTGTAGGCCTAAAACATGTCTGAAACGTATATATTTAGACATGTCAAAAAGATGTGATATGGAGATATGTACATGACATGTTGCAGGGATGACATTTATACCAGTTCTGAGTATACCCCCCTCCGAGTAGTGATTATAAATCAGATAGGATATTTAGGATAACTCTGAGAGATTATAGACATCATATAGTTATGTCCATTTTATGTCAATGTATGACATGTACACAGGCACTCTGCATAGGAAGCAAACACCTGCTCTGTGAAAGACAATTTGCAGGCATTTTCCATTCCATACAGACACATTTATCCTAGCCAGGAGGCCCAGATGTGATATCAGCCAGAATTTCTTCTTATACAATTTGAAAGGACACAGAAAAGGTGTCCCATTATGTGCCTTGGCTGTCCAACTATAATTCACCAAGTCACTGTAACACAAGTAACACATTAAATGTTACTGAAGAAATTTAGTCCAATTTTGTCTCTTATATAGAATATATAGTATTGTATATAGAATTGATTTCATCCAACTTTTAATCAAGAATGGGGGAATGCTGATCAAAATGTGATCACATTGCAAAATGAGACGCCTAGTGTTGGAGCTCAGAACTATGATAGGATATAGTAATGTCGACTTATAGATGTCATATTCTGATAAGATTGTGATGTCATAAATATGTTATATTGGAATAAATCCATACTCCTATTATTTTGACGTCACAATCTTGTCAGAATATGACCTATTACAGTTCTGAACTCCAACACTAGGGGTCTCATTTTGCAAGGCTGTCACATTTTGATCAGCATTCAGTTATTCTTCATTGAAAAGTTGGATCAAATTAATTGTATAAACTACAATGAGGGACAAGGTTGGACTAAATTTCCTCTGTGATATATAAGGTGTCACTTGTGTTACAGTGACTAGTTGAAATATAGTAGGATAACCAAGGCACATGGGTGGACACCTTTTCTGTATTCTTTGAAATTGTATAAGAAGAAATTCTGGTTTTGGGCTGATATCACATCTGGGCCTCCTGGCTAGGATAAATGTGTCTATATGGAATGGAAAATGCCTGCAAAGTGTCTTTCACAGAGCAGGTGTTTGTTTCCTATGCAGAGTGCCTGTGTACATGTCATACATTGACATAAAATGGACATAACTATATGATGTCTACAATCTCCCTCAGAGGTATCCTAATTATCCTATCTGATTTATGATCACTACTGGGGAGGGGGTATACTCAAAACTGGTATAAATGTCATCCCTAGAACATGCTTGTAGATATCTCCATATCACATCTTTTTGATGTGTCTACATTTACATGTTTTAGACATCTTTTACAGCTAGTCATATATATGCCATTATTTTTAAGTCCAAAGGTATCACTGATAAATATGTCTCTCTTATATGAATATGTTTATATAAAATACACATAAATATTGTTACATCAAGAACCCATGCAAAAGGACACGTAAAAACTTCTTGCGTATGTGACATCTTGGGAACGAAAAATGATATCATGAAATTACTAGTTATTTTTATGTAAGGTGCTAGCTGGGCATTAGATTGCACCTGTGTTCTCGTAAAACCGCTACCAGATCCGTCGGTATCATAGAGAAGCGTATAAGGTCGTCCTCGAGACATGTTGACGATTATGATGTGGACATATAATAACCTAATTGAAATCAGGTTGAAAGTATTCATTGGTTGATCGCGTGGAGACTTATACATTCTGGATTCCCTAAAGGATTCCTGCTGGATATTTATATGTATACTTTGCCTTGACTAAGGCCGTCGCGTATAATTATCAATGCAAGCCCTGGAGCTAAATGATAGAAAGGATGTACATATCTCTATATATATGAAGGGAAGGCTGTGATTATAACATAAACCTGTGAAAGTGCTCTATATATATTATAACATCCACAACATCAAATAAAGCTGGATCTCACTACCCTTGCGTTATCTTTGGGCGGAAGCCTACCTCTGACTAGTTTACCCCACAGAGTAGGAGTGTAGAAGGCGAATGTTGGACCCCATTTAAGTATACTAAAACGCTATGTTTGTATAGGACATTAACTATAGCCCAATCTCCTGTTCCAGGTCCAAGGTATTGATTTGATTTGATTTGAATTTCTTTTATTTATCCTGGCAGGAATGTGTGGCCTGGTAGACCGTTTTCAACAAACACCAGCAATTTTTCCGATGAGCGGAGGTAATAAAGGCAATTAAGCCTTTTGGAAAATAAATGTAAAATAGTAGGAGCAGGCTCATGACTGGACGTTCTAGGGTAGAGCGCCCATGAGATGACTAGCTGGTCTGTTGGTACCTTGAGTAGACCGGTACATGGATCAGGAGCACTGTGGACAACAGGTCCTATGGTGATTGGCAATGAGGAAGATCGGCCCTATGGCTATAACAGCCCTGTGGAAGATTGGCCCTATGATCAATGGCAATCTGATTGAGATATACCAGTCTACTCATGGTACCAACAGACCAGCTCGGCTCACTTGGGGCGATTGCCAAAAGGACCTATCTACCCCTTTGAAGAGTCATAGATAGGTCCTTTTGGCAATATTTAATTTTAAAATTTTAATTTAATTAATTTATTATCAACTGTTCTGCACACTTATCGCAGACCCAGCAACAAATTGACATGACTTGAACTTGCGATCAACTGATCTGATCTCTGAACTTGAACCTGGGATGCCCTCCCCTGTTCTCTACTATATTCAGGCGTAGTATTCAGAACCCATGTTGTGAAGTGCCCATTACATAGATCTAGATAGGGTGGCACTACCTGATAGTGCAGGGTATTGGTGATATGCTGATGTTAAGTCTCACCATCGTGGAGATAGGGGGTGGTCCGAGTGGGGGGGGGGGGGAGGCGATACTTGATTTTTTTTTGACACAGCTTTGAGACTGGACCTCTGACCACCCTTACCCTTGTTCACAGCTCGGACATTTTAGTGAAAAGTAGACCCTTGTTAGGGCGATTTGAAGTGGAAGCTTGGTAGAGCTATTTTTTTTGAAAAAGTACCCGTGCTAGCTGCACACATCTGTACATACAAACTATACAAAGTAACCCCCCAGGGAGTAGTGGGGGGGGGGGGGGGGCCCTGATATGGTCAGCTATGTAAAGGTCAAGTGTACCTGTATCATGTATTATGTAAGTGCTAAAAGGTACCAATGTCACGCTTAGATCAGGGGCCCCTAGGGGGTTCTTGTACTGGACTTGTATTATGGTCTTTTTTTTTATTCATTTATTAACTTAACAATGATAGGATATATTTACATATTATAATTCTTGTCACAAACATTTTCCTGCAATCTGTGCATCGCAATGAAACAGCGAGGTACTCTAGGTTTATTTGAGTTCAGTACATTACCAATTTAGCATCTACCTGACCATCAACATTTGCTTATTTATGATGGCTTGTTTGAGTTTTAATGTTTTATTGGGATGAAACTGTCATATCACACAAGTTTTTCGCATCCACCAATACTGTAAATACAATTTATGTATTTATATGAGTATATACAGAACATCGTGCAACAAGTATATCAATCAGTCGTCAGTATATGTTCCAATCAAGAAACTATTTGGCACAATTTTGAAATTCAGCTATTTTTCCTTTAGTAGTCCAGTACCTATATAAATGGAATATGAACTTTCACTCAATTGTTGGACACTTATTTAGGCTATTCTGGAGTGCAACATTTTCAGAGCTGTCACTTTTCCTACTTTCGCAGGAATTCCTAGTTCCTATATGCATGTCAGAGATAAAAAAAAAATTGATTTGAAAACGTCAGAAAGTAGGTTACAGGCCCTATTAACGTTTTAACAAACATGTTCTAGCTCATGCATCGTAATGTACGGATTGTGAATCCCCCATTGTGGCCCCTTTAATAAACCCCCTTATCAGTGCTTTTGGCGATTACCAATGCAGTCAATGTCACGGTCAGTTTTTGCAACTGACCTTCTGTTACCATAATAGTTGGGGTTTAACGTGTTGCATGTATCACTGCTCTACAGGTGACAGTGAGAGAGGTATTAATCATCGATAAAAGTAGTGTACTGAATTTGCTGAATTCTGTAGACAAGCACTTCAGTCCGGTCACCCATGCAATGAACCCACTGGTGTCTGTGAACCAGTGATACCCATAAGGGGACAAGATGGTGGCCTGCACATTTTTCCAGGACCAGTGTGCAGGGGGTCTGGTCAAGGATTATATAGGGTAGGATGTCAGACTCGGTAGAGTCTTTATTAGAGTGATATCAAATGAAAAGAAGGGGTATTCTAGACCAAAAGATCCTGCTGATTCCAAATTTTGTGGTCTTGATTCCCAAAAACTGACCAAATCCACTCAAAAATGATGTTTGATGATGTAAAGTATTAAAGAAATGTACAAAATAATGTTGAAAATGTTTGGGACATTACCTATATATAAACCTGTCAATCAAAATCAGTACCTCAATCTACCTATTCAAAATTGGCCTACCCCTCGATCTGACAGACTTTCTTCCTATGTATCACTCTACCTATCCTACACACTTCCTATCCCTCAGCCTACCTATCCCTCAAGTTACCTATCCCTTGAATTAGAACCTTCTCTTGGATAAGCTCATCCCTCCAAAAGCTTAAAGGCTAAAGCCTTTCCCTCTCCTTGCTACTCCTGCTCACTTTCTTTGCCTACCTACAGGCATGGAATTCTTCCGGATTTATCCGGATTTCCGGATTTTTAAGGTCAAAAAGGTCATCCCTGTGATTTGTGCAGATCCAAATAAAAAATATTTTAACATTAATGGGGGGGGGGGGGGGTCTTAGTCTCTAGAGGGCTCTATGCCATGTAAATCATACAAAATTCCCCCCCGATCACATCTTTTGGATTTTTCTTCAAAACCCAATCCCATGCCTGTACCTATCACTGAGTCTACCTATCCCCAATCTACCTATCACCCACCCTCATTGTGGCTATCCCTCACTCTGCCTATTTGTCATGTTTTATCAGCTTTATCCATATTTTCAACTATGCCCATCTCTTAAACATAACATTCCTCACCATGTCCACTATGATTTGTACCTATCCTCAATTTTCCTATCACCCAGCCCACCTATCCCTCAATGTGACTATCTCTCACTCTGCCTATCCCTCATGTTTCATCTACATTCAATTGATCTAATCCCACATGGAGCTCAACATAACATGTCTACTATTTCTATGTATAAGTTAATTTTCCTATCATCTAGTCGACCTATCCTTCATTGTGCCTATCCTGGCATATCCCTCATGCTTAACCTACACATCCCTCAGACTCCGTAGCCCCCATGGCATTACATATCCCCACCTTGCAAGATACTCTCCATACCTATCTCTCACCCTGCTTATTATACACACTACCTATCCCTCTCAGACTTCATTTTGCTGAATACCTATCCCTCATGTTATGACTAGCCCTTATTCTGCCTCTCCCTCATACTCCGTATAACCTTTTACCTATCTAAGGTCTCCCAGCCTTCCTACATTATTCCTTCATATATTAATTGAGTCTACCTATATCCTCAGAATGCCTATCCTTCATCCCCTTCATGTTTTTATGTGAAGCCCTTAATGTATCCATCTATACTACATGTTGCATATCCCTGCCCCCGAAATTTCCCCTGTCCTCCTATCACCCATGGCCAATATAGTTATATAGATAGATATGTCCATCGACTACAGGATATGTATCATGGGTAACAGGTAGATTGTTATATAGTTATGTTAGGTAGATATAGTTATGCTATCTGCTGATGGGTAAATAGAGAAATGGGTAAAATGAAGAATATACAGAATGTGTGATATGCAGCATAGGGGATAGGAAGATAGAGAGAGCTAGAGTGAGCAAGTAGGATAGATAAAGAGAAAGCTAGGCATCTTCAGGGCAGGCAAGGTCATGCATAGATCTAGACAAGTACGGATATTTAAGAGGCTAAGGGCTATGCACAGAGACATGACAGATATGCAGGCTGAAGGATAGGCACAGAGGGGGACAGGCATACTTTATAAGAGGCAGACTGAAAAATAGAAAGACAGAACAGAACACAAGGTGAGGGATATGTATATGACGGGTTAGACACACTGAGGGATATACCGCATCAGCATGAAGGATAGGCATCATGAGGGATAGGTAGGCTGAATGATATGAAACTTGAATGATAGGTAGATAGAGGTATATGTGCAAGTAAACTGTAGGATAGATACCTTAGGGGTATGTTGACTAAGGAATGGTCACCATAGGTAACAGTAAAAAGTTAAAGGGAGCATAAGGGAGAGGCAAAATGAGGGACAGTCAAAGAGGGCATGAGGGATAGGTATTCAGGAAGATTAAGATAAAAGAATAGGTAGTATGTGTCTAATAAGTAGTGCGAGAGATAGGTATGGAGAGTATCTTTCAAGGTGGGGATATGTGAAAGCCATGGGGCTAGGCAGTCTGAGGGATGTGTAGTTTAGACATGAGGGATATGCCAGCATAGGGATAATGAAGGAGAGGTATACTGGGTGATAGGAAAATTAACTTATCCATAAAAATTGTAGGCCTGTTATCTTTAGTAGATAGGATCAAATAAACAGAAAAAATGACAAGTTAAACATGAGGGATAGGCAGAGTGAGAGATTGTCACGATGAGGGATAGGTAGGCTGGGTGATAGGAAAATTGAGGATAGGGACACATCATAGTGGATATGGTGAGGAATGTTATGTTTAGCAGATGGGCATTGTTAAAAGTATAATATGGATAAGGCTGATAAAACATGGCAAATAGGCAGAGTGAGGGATAGTCACAAGAGGGATAGGTAGGTTGGGTGATAGGCAGATTGGGGATAGGTAGACTTGGTGATAGGTAGACACAGAAAGTGGGCAGGAGTAGCAAGGAGAGGGATAGGCTTTAACCTTTAAGCTTTTGGAGGGATGAGCTAATCCAAGAGAAGGTTCTAATTCAAGGGATAGGTAACTTGAGGGATAGGTAGGCTGAGGGATAGGCAGTGTGCAGGATAGGTAGAGTGATACATAGGAAGAAAGCCTGTCAGATTGAGGGATAGGCCAATTTTGAATAGGTAGATTGAGGTACTGATTTTGATTGACAGGTTTATATATATATAGGTAATGTCCCAAACATTTTCAACATTATTTTGTACATTTCTTTAATACTTTACATCATCAAACATCATTTTTGAGTGGATTTGGTCAGTTTTTGGGAATAGAGACCACAAAATTTGGATTCAGCAGGGATTTTTTGGTCTAAAAAACCCCTTCTTTTCATTTGGTATCACTCTAATAAAGACTCAAAAGAATCACATAAAACCCACTATTCTCCATAGTTTTCAATAGTGAGGCCACCCTTTTTTTTATTTGGGTTACGGACACCTCAGGAAATTTCAATAGCACGGAGGACGAAATAAAATAAAATTAAAATAAAATAAAAGTCGGGCTCTAGGAAGTTTACTTATATGTTTAGAAAACCTGGATATCCGAATGTAGGTGGGAAATATAAAAGGATGATCCAACAATAGAAAATAATTGATGTTTTAGTTAACCGATATTCTGCTGTTTTCTTTCAGATTTTGAGAAAATTTAAATTATCATTTAAGCACAATGAGAGCTAGATCATTGGTTTCCTGTCGAATTTAGCTTTCCAACGGTATCTTTCATCTTATATCTTTAATTTGTTTTGTCTGGAATGCAGATTAGAGGAAATTTAAAAAAAGTGTAAAATCCAAATTATATTTTTATTCCGATTTTGGCCTTTCCTAGTGCGGCGGGCGCGTAACCCAAATTAAAAAAAGTGTGGCCTGAGCACACAAGGTCGCCCACTTTCATGGGGGGGTAGATGGGGCTAGAGGAGGGAGGCTTGTCACACTATGCCCATAGGTGAGGTGCTAAGTCAGACCTCCTACCCTATACGCTTCTTGGTCTGGTGGCTTTCATAAGTTCTGCTATCAGTGATAACAATAATTGGGTCCGGTGCTATGCTATATAAAGTCTTTTCCACTCAGTGCCAGTAATCCACTAGATCGCGCAGCAGTGACAGCAGCATACAGGTGAATACCCATCCTAATCTCTAAGGTTCTAATATGACTGCAGTGAAGTATCATGAAAAACTTCTGAACATTCCATCTGTAGTTATTTCTCGCTGGTTTCCGTGCTAATGTTCTGGTTTTCTTTTTGTTGTGAAAAGGCTTTTTCTATTCATTATGATATGGCATTTCTTGCAATATCTCAACACTAGCAGTGCTGTCAAGTAGACAATTACACAGTTTTTGATTTGTAATAATAATTAGGCCTCCTGTGGATTGATTTACCACTCTGGTTCTATATTATGTAATCAATCCACAGTTTCTCCTGCCAGGTTCAACCGGCTTTTGGGCAGTTTCCTATCGCTTACTTAGTATGTCATGATTATACCAGTGAAGCTGACTGCATCTGCATCCACCATGCATGAGCGCAACAATGGGATCAATGGTGAATGCAGGTTCTGCCACAGATTTTGGCAAGAAAAAAGTTCAAAAACGCAAAATTATTTTGTCAGGGAAAATCTTTGAAATACCAAAAATAGTCACCTGTTTTTTTTAGAAAATGCCTCTGTTTCACTATGGTTTTAAGTGAGAAAAAATTCTACATCCTTGAGAGGGAGGGGGTAAAAATTTGTGGCACACACGATACACAAAACTCCAGTTGTTAAATAATGACCACTCATTAAGTAAAAGATAACTTTAACCCTTTCCCCACTGATACTGCATATATATGCAGTACCACTGTAAAACCCATACTGCATAGGCCTATATACAGTACGGAATATATGCAGTACCCGGGTAGACTAAGACTTTAGTATGGTATGTAAATAGTACTTCAAATTAAATTCAAAATATGAAAATTACCCAAAATGGTGAAATACCACCCCAGTAAACTAATAATGCAATTTCAAAACATAAATAATAGTTTAAACCAAAAATATTAAGGATTTATGGTATAACCTGTAGGGTAGTGGCGGTTTTAGTAGGACAAACTCATCTGCATTGCACATCACAGCATTTTTAGCAGAGCAGCGGCCCTTAATGGGTTAAAATGAGTGCATATTCATAGTTGGAGGGCATTTACAAACATTGGGTTTATGACGCGATTGTCAGGGAAAGTTGATATAACGTCAGGGAAAAGTCAGGGAATTTAGAACTACCTTGTCGGTGGCAACACTGTTTAATGTCTGTGGGTGTAGGCAAGGGGGCGAGGTAAGAGTGGATTATAGCACTTAAAGAGGTTATATAACTGATGCCATATCTGTGACACACCTCTGTTATCAACTGTGCTGCTGATACCTGTATCCTGTTGATACCACACAGTACAATAACACATTAGGGCCTGTCCCGCACCGCTTTGTCCACCTATCTCCTGTAGGACTTATTTTCACTGACATATTTACGGAACAACACTAGTTCATATATTCAAACAGGTATCCAGATGGATTCAACAATTATTTGGGAACACAAGACTGGACATCATTAGGTTAATTGAGTTTTGAGGGATGTCAGTGGGCACTGTCAAACTCTCCCAGTCCCTCTCTCATGTCTGAACCCCATTGTACATTACAGACACAAGCCCTGCTCTAGACCCACTCAGCACCCACCACCATGTCTGACCAGCAGGAGGTGTGCTACGACGATGTCCTGGAGTCTGTCGGAGGCTTCGGTCGCTTCCAGAAAGTCCAGTTTGTGTTGTTAAACATGGTAGCCCTGATTGGGGCATGTCATGCTTTCAACATGGTGTTTAATGGGGCAACCCCACAACATCACTGTCAGCTGGACACTGCCATCCTAAATCACTGCAACATCAGCTACTCCGAGCTCAGGGACTTCTCCATACCTAAGGAGTATGACACAGAGGCAAAACAGATGGTGTGGGGTCAGTGCTCCATAAGGAGTGCCTCAAACTACACAGAAGGTTGCAGGTTCCCAGCTATCACAGCCAATAACAGTAACAGCTTCTCTACCACAGGGTGTGACAATGGCTGGGCCTACAGCTCAGAATACTACAAAAATACCATAGTCACTGAGGTAAGTAGCAATTTCTCCATCGGTTCAATGCTTTTTTCTTTAGCAATTTATTGGTTTTTGGTTCACATTCTCAATATATTGTATACACAGTTAATTCCAGTATCTCATAATACTAAGCTGTAACCCTCAGTTGGAATATTGAAGTGTAACTCAGATATCTATTTCTTCCAATGAAAGTTACATATTTCTTTCTATTTTTCTGTAAAATACTCCAGTAGTTCTTGTCTATTTCTTTCTAAAACTTAGGGCACGTCACCTATCTCTTTCTGTAGCTGAATGCATGTCACCTATTACTTTATGTAACTTAGTGCATGCCAACTGTATCTTTCTGGCACTAATGAATTACTCCATGTCACTAATTTACTTAAATGTTACAGAGTGTATGTCATTAGTTCATTATCTAGCCTAGTGCATGCCAACTACTTCTTTCTGTCACTTAATACATTTTATACCTATTTTTTTCCTGTAGTGGGACCTAGTTTGCTCCCAGGAATGGAAACGCAGTATGACCGACACTATGTTCTTCGCCGGCAGGCTCTTTGGAGCCATTCTCTTTGGTCACCTGGCAGATAGGTATGTTCATAATTTATGTTACTCTATCAAAGCATATTCACTCATGTCAACATTACAAATCTTTAGCTCCATAATCATCTAGAATGGTACTTCTTCTAATAGTATTTTATTCAAACCCATGAAAAAAATATAGACAAATGCCAACGCCTTTTGATCCCAGCCCCGGTGAGTATCAATGTAGTTGGCATTTGTGTTTTATTTTTTATTTTAAGCCACTTGGTGAAGGAAAAACAGCCTTTTCTTAGGCCATTGAATACAGCCACATTGTATTCGATGGGGGGGCATTGAATACGGTCCTTCTAGTACTTAGGCATAGTAAAGCTTGTATTTCAAAATAATATAACAGAGATCTCCTTTGTCCGCTGTCATGACATTATGCTATTCCATGATTATCAACTATCATGATGAGAATGTCTTTCAGTTTCATAAAGCTATGCTAATCCAACTCTTGAAGAAAAATAGTTGTTTTGTTTCGTAATAGTATATTTCAACTCAAGATATATGAAAATTGAATCGTTTTCTGGTTTAGGTGCTTCAATGGTATGTTGTATGTTGGACAGGTTTGGCAGGAAGCGAATACTGCTGTTGACAGGACTCCTCCAGGCTATCTTTGGGGTGGTGACAGCCGTCATACCGTCCTTCATCCCGTTTGTCATCCTCTTCTTCCTCCAGGGCGCTGTGCAATGTGGAACCTTCATCCTGGCCTTTGTCTATGGTAGGTTATCACAAATATATTGTGTATTTTTACTAACATATGCCATTAGGATCAATTTTTCTTTCTTGCTCTGTTTACTCTCTGGTTACCCTAACTACTTCAGCGATTACCATTTCTTCACAAGATAGTTTAAGGCCAAAAAAAAAAAAAGGTTTGTTTCCGGTCACCCGACCGGGTCTAGCAAAACAGGGCCGGGTCCCCCTCTTTTTTTCTCTTTTTCAAATTTTTCCCTACATACCAGTTTTTACGGTTTATTAAACGGATAATTTTTAAGGATTTTAGAGGAAAAACGCTAAAAATAGGCCTAAAATGAGAAAATTAAAAAAAAAAATTAAAAAAAAAAAAAAAATAATCCGACCGGCCGGGTCTGGGTTGTCTGACCATGTTACCGGAAACCAACCTTTTTTTTTTATTTGGCCCAATGAATTTAGGTACATTTCTCACTGATCACAATTTCTCTCTTTCTCTTTTCCAGTTACTGAAATAGTGTGTCCAAGCAAGAGAAAGATCGCAGCCATGGCCAATCGGTACTTCTACTGTTTTGGTCAGGTCATGCTGGCTGGTATAGCTGCACTTCTTAGGGACTGGAGGGCTATAGAACTGGCCATTAGTCTCCCAGGATTCTTCTTCATCTCATATATCTGGTAAGTATGTGTAGCAAGGTATTGATTAATGTCCAATGATATCATTATACAGACCGTTTATTGACTCAGGGTTCAAAGGGAGCCGCCCTGTGGCCAAGTTTCCCCTCAATATACATCCCCCTACCTTCAAGGGCACCCAGAGAAGTCATACGGGGAGGGGCCATGAAAGCAATGTGTGCACAAGGTAGATTTTATCAATATGAATAGATCAATGCCACAAATGAACAAATCGGACATACTGATATTTGGTTTGAATCATGGGAATTTTTCAAACCCAAATTTGACTGAAATTGTACAGACATTGCATGGGAGAATACCTGAGACCCACATTAAAACTTTCACAATTCCATCATAATGTAACCCATTTTAATTGCGATATAACCTTATTTTCCCTAGGTTTGTACCAGAATCGGGTAGATGGCTGGTATCCAAAGGGAAGTATGATGAGGCAGTTCTGGTGGTAGAGAAAATTGCTGCTATAAATGGTAAACATGATGTTCCTGTGAAAGCACTGCTAAAGTCTTCCATGGCCAAATCCAGCAGTTCTAAACAGCCACAAGTACAGGAGAGTGGCATCAGAGACCTGTTTAGCAGCTGCATTCTGGCCAGAATATCCCTTATCACATGGTTACTTTGGTAAGTATAACTATACTCTTTAAGATGAGTTATATAATAAGATGCCCTATGGCTATACTATAGACGGGTCTACTAAACTAGTGACATGATTCCTCTATTTTCTTTACCATTGTAAAACACAATAAGTCTATTGATAGTTTTGGTATACAACTTTGCACCCCAGTTAAATGAGTATGCATTATGGGAATTATAAGCCACTTTTATATCTATTAAATAAATGAAGAGATATATTTATTAAATAAATGAAGAGATGTCTCTTAAAGTCACAACACTTGTTCTATTATTTCAAAGAGGTACATGTATAATGAGAAGATCCTATCCCTTACAATTACCCATAATACTCTAGTTGCCTGTATCTACTATCCTTCTCCACCTCAACGACACCATTACATTATAAGCTAACTGTTTATCTGCAGGTTTGTCAACTCCACCATCTACGTTGGCTTGGCACTGCACACCCGCCACCTCGCAGGCAACCCTTACCTGAACTTCCTGGTGGCAGCCATGGTGGAAATTCCTGCTCTCACTTTGGCGCTGTTTCTCATTGACCGTATCGGTAGAAAAGTGTGTGCTATCGGATTCCTGGCCGTTGCTGCAATCGCCTGCTTTGCCACAGCCTTTGTACCTAACGGTAAGTTTGCTTAATTCATCTCTTGCTTGATTGATGTGATTACAACACCTATCAGCCTATGTCATTTCGTCCTGCTATACCCGTTCAGAAATTATCATAATCTTGTGGACCAGCCTCTAGCTGTGCCGGTTTTAAAACTATATCTATCTATCATAATCTTTAAACTCTATCTTATGAACTGATCTTTACAACCCTGGTTCAGTTGTGGTTTTTTTTAACAGTTTTTACTTTATCCTGATAAATATGACTCAGCATTGCTGCTTAATCTTAATACCACCAGTTGGTACAGGAGTTTCTAATATTTGCATGAATGGAAATAACCATGCAGTTTCTAATTGTACAGTTGTACTCCTAAATTAGGTTGAAGGCTATTGTACCATTATATATATGCTGGAAAGTTAACTGGCATTGCATGCACTCACACCTGTTTTATTTCCATGATAAACATTTAAGCCTAGACTGATACATGTTTAATACCTTCTTCTTACAGGGCTCATGGACACTGTTCTGGTTATGATAGCGAAGTTTGGAATATCGGGGTCATTCGCCATTGTTATGCTCATGTCTGCTGAACTCTTCCCGACCAGTGTTAGGTATGTACATGTGCCACATTGTAAAAACTATAACCTAAGGTTTAATGTCCACTGATGAAGACACTATTTTCTAGTTTCCCTATGGTAGTGACAGATCTACATCCCTGAATATACTGGTAAATATTTTATAATGTATCCTATTTTTGGCTGAATTTAAACAATTAAAAAATAGCTTGTTCTTTCTGTTAGTGCAAGCTTGTATGTACAATGGCTGATATTTACTTTTACAGAAATATGGCCATGGGAGTGTCTGCTATGTGTGGTCATATTGGCGGTACGACTGCCCCCCTGCTGCTGGCCACCCGGCAGATATTCCCACCAATGCCCATGCTGGTGTTTGGTGCTATGTGCCTGGTAGCCGCTGTCGCTGTTCTATTTGTACCTGAGATGCTGGGCTTCCCTCTCCCCCAGACCATTGGAGACCTCATAGAGAACATGAAACAGTAAGTAATATTCTTCATTTGAATTGAGGTGTCATTTTGCATTGTCGAGGTGTATGTTTGATAATTTACCTAAAGGCCACATGAAGATGAATTATGAATATCATCACATCTTTCCACTATCCTTCACATCGAAAATATATGCAACATAGATGTTTGTAGTTGAAAGATATATTTCTGGTCATATTCTTTGACATCTTGACATCATTACATTCAAAACAACCTTCATGAATCTAGCATATGGGTGGGTGTGTGCATTTGTCCATAGTAATATATGTGTGCTGATATCCCTAATCTATTTGCAGGAGGAACCAGAAGCCAATACTTAAAGACGAGGAGGCCGTCGAGGCGATGCCTGAGCTATCTGTAACTGAAACACAATTCAACACAGGGATCACAAACCCCATTTATGACATTCATAAAGAAAGTTACAGTCATAAACAAAGTATGTAAGGTAGCAACACAAATCAAAGTGTTTATAATCACATTCCACAAACTTGCCCTTCGTTATGGGGAGCAGTTCTTACTTTACATCCTGTAAAACTATACATACTACACACCATGTGAGTAGCATTCTGCTATGATAATGATTTTAGATACTTGTGCGATATCCATGTATTGTAGCCAGTCTACTTACTGTAAATTGATATCATGGGCTCTGCCTTCATGAGATTAGCTGTCACAAATCTCACTTTTAATTATTTTAGCACTATCCCAAGTATATTATTGATAGAGATTTTTGTCAATTCTGAGTATTGTAGGGGTATATTTAGAAGGTTTTCTGTGTAGAGTAGTCTCTGCTGTAAGGTGGAACAAACTATCATTGGATTATCAAAGGGAAGGGAGACTGGTTAGGGGAACTCTCATTCTGCTGCTCACTACTAGGTGTGAATGTTTATATGTAGGTATATATCTTTTGAGTTTGGTACATTTTATTTGACAAAACTTCTCATACAATTGGGATTTACAGCATATGTATATAGGAAAGCAGATCTGGGTATGGCATATTGCTACTAATAACAATCTATAGAGGATACATAGTCCTGTGTTTTCTGACAGGGCTACATGATTTGTAAATAGTACTTGTTATCCACCCACCGGTAGAAGTCCAAATGTACTAAAAGAAATGTAGGGTAGCATGGTGCTTTCAAAGCTACAATTGTCTGAATTTTAGTGAATATCTTTTCTTTTTGCTAGTATGTAAGCTTATCATAGGCATAGTCTAGATCAGCATGTGCTTATGTAGAATGCAGTCTCGATATGAATCTTGAGGGGTAGTGGAAGAAGTGTGTGGGGTTACTGAAATATTTTTTTTTTTTTTTTTTTGTATTCTTAACATGGTACTTTCTATAGAAGGCTGTAACAAGCTATTTGCATTTTTGAAAGTATGTCTGATGTGGTGCTAAAAAAATATATTCAATTTTAATCATGTATATGTGCATGTATCATGGAAGAATACCATATGGCCTATCATGTAACCATCAAATACCTTATTTCATTGTCATGAGTATATATTTGTATATAGTTGCTGTACATAAACACTATATATATATATATATTTGTATCAATAAACACTATTTGATAATAAATGTTTTACTGCATTATGATTTCTGCAAGATAAATGAAACCACCAATAGTTGAAATTGTACTCCAGTACATACATGTTGTTGTATAAGAAAAAAGAGGCTTATTTGCATGCTATTTAGATATGCATCCATTTAATATAGAAAGTTCACTCCTGAATTGACATGATGAATAATACCCAGTCTTTCCCAGGTTTCAAGTCACGAAGACCTGTACTTAAAGCAGCAGCTTTAGCTCCAAGCATCGAATTTTAGATTATAACACATCAGCAATCTACACAGTCTTATATATGGACAGGTCAATTTGTAAATAATATGGGTGCTTCTTTCTATATGGAAATAGGTGAAATATCTCCTGTGAGAATAGAAGTCAACCAACTGTAAACCGGATAACAATAACACTCTGCTAATTGCCTACTCAATGCTGCCTCCTGGTAGGAAATAGTAAACTATGTTGGTAAGATCAGCAATGAAAGACTTCCAGGTAGCAGGCCACTCCGTGCTGCCACCTGATGTCATTTTTTAACACTAAATTATCAAAGGACACCAGAATATAAATAGTAGTTGGAATTAGAGTCTTGTATTGCACATATTAAGGATCCCTTGGCAAAATAAATGGCAGATTATAATAGGGAAAGGGTTATACAATCATCTGAGATACAAATGAAGAAAACATAGATTTGAGAGTGTCAAGTGGTATAGCAGCTTTAACTATAAAGGACCTTTATTCAGGGACCTCAGTTTGAACATTTCAAGTTTTTCTTAGCTTGGTCACTTTCATCCCTGGTTTCCTTGGATTTAGCATAGTTAAAGCTCACAAAATAGGTTCAGATATTACCAGTATATCGAATCCAACAACGGGGATTACTAAGTATCCAGAAAGTGAAAGTTCTATCTCAGGTATTATAGCAGATTTAATCATCTCATTAACACAATTTCTATGATCTTCAATATCACAGTTCATGACACAAAATATAACGCTTTAGTCTCGGTGGCACTTGGAGCGTCTTCACTACACTTGGATGAAGTGACACCAGACTCTCACGGATACAACGCCGACATGACCATTGCAGTGTACGAGGCTGTGCAAGGTACTTCAAGACTTTGTTGATTGTGTCCAAATTGTATTGCCATCTCTTACTGGGGTTTTTGATGTACCCTTCATCTGGGTATATGTCGAGTGATTCATCACTGAATTCCCACAGATCAGCCATCTGATGAGTCTGGCACTCAAGCAGGGCATTTTTTCTCTTTACTCTAATCTTCTTCCATTCTTCTGCTTCTGTCTGTTTGAGCCTCTCAAATACACTTTCAACTGTTGTATTGAGGACATGCTCTTGAAAACTGCCACCAAGAAAGGTTTCTATTCTTTCCAGTAGGCCAGTAAGGAGGATGCGCAGCACTTTAGAGATCCTCATACCAGCTTCCAAGAGAACTAAAGGGGTGTCATTTGTCTCGCTGAATGGATGGTCTTGTAATAGATGGTCTTCCATTCTTGGAATGAAATGCCACTTGAGGTCTTTGAACTGGAGATGTGTTGTATCTGCTCCGTGTCTGATCAGCCATCTCACGCTGTTAACATTACAGCATCCTCTGACGGCATTGTCAAGGGGAGACAAAAAGCCGTCCATACATTCATAAACTCTATTTACATCGCCACCATGCTCAAAGAACAGAGAAAGATGTTCTGGCAGGAACTCATTGTAACCTCGCGAGGGGAAGATAATTTTATGTAACAACGGGCTGTTGAATCTCCTATGCAAGTTCACATCTGCCCCAAAGTTTACAAGGGTTCTAAAGAACTTAGCATTTGCAGTCTTATATTTATTCTTTTCACTGCCTAAACTGGTTTTGGGGTTTCTTTCAAACTGCCTAACATCGTATAGACTCAGTGAAAGGTTCAGGCATTCAATAACAGTACATAGGGGAAGACCTAGTGGATAGCTTTCTCTCAATGAGTTGGGTTCTGCTCCATTCTGCAGGAGTAGTTCCACAATCTCAGTATCATACCCATTCTCAGCACTTTCCCTGATGGCCATTATCAGTGGGGCCTTCTTTCCCGAGGTGTCTTTAGGTGTTGGTGTCCCATTAGGGTCAGCACCATGCTCCAGGAGTAATCTAACAGCATCTACTTGGTCATCTGTCCGAGACTTGGAAAGAGTCAGCGTCAAAGGGTCCAGTCCTTCAGGGCAGAGCTTGGTGTTAGCCCCAGCATGAACCAGCATCTTCACACCCTCAGGCCAGAAGTGTTCTGTTACCAACTGAAGTGCAGTTTTATTTTGTCTTGTGATTTTAAACGGAAACTTTGAGCCAGACCTCCAATGGTTGTATTCATATATTCGCATTTTTAGTAGTTCGTTGACATCCCATCCACGCTCGATGATTGTCCGGAGGTGTTCTGTACTTTGGCTGTATATAATAGCGTGGATGATATCGGACCTCTTTTTATGACTTCTCCGCCAATGATTTACATCGAAATGTTCAGTCAATGTACACACTCTCCAGTCTCCTGACTGCCGCACTTTCCATTCCACGTCCAGCTTAGTACCCACCTGTTTGGTAGCCTTTACTTCGACATGTGCCATTTTAGCAGGTTTATGGCATTGGGTCACCTTTATCCAACGGGCCTTCCTTGAACTCGAGTCAACCAATTATCTGCATGTCCATGACCACTTTTTGGTATGAATCTAAAAATGAAATAAAAGCGATTTTGAAAGTTTAGACTAGGCAAAAGAAAAGGGGTTGTTTCAGATCACCCGACTAGACAGGGCCGTCTTTTTTTTAATGCAATTTTGAAGAGATTTTCGTATTTTACCCTTTTTCATTCAATTTTAGGGTATGCAGAAGCTGGCTAGTACATTGATGCTTAAAGGCGCACTGAGTTGAGGACCTAACCCTGCCGAGTTTTGTATGCAAATGACGTCATGGGTCCAGTGCGCCTTTAAGAAAAGATAAGATTAAAAAAAATACAACTCCCTACCGACCCTACATTTTACTCCCATGTTACATGAAACAAACCTTTTTTGGCCCTTCTCCGAGAGAGGAGAAAGACGTTTGATAATGATTCCCTTACAATCCGCATGTAATATGTGAGGTGTCTACAGATATCCAGTCCCGGGACCCGGGTATCTATACACTCTAAGAACAGTGTGTTACGGGAACATGCATAGGGAGTTCTACACACAAATTTGCAACACACTTTTGAGATCAGCAGACTTTTGGCAAAGGGTGTGTAGTGGGTAGTGTGTTGCACCAAAATGTGTGTTAAAAGTGGCTTCAGAAAAGTGTGTTGATAAGTGTGTAAACGTAACACACTGTTCTTAGAGTGTAGTACTGTAGTGGGGGTGTGAGGGCACCAGCTCCACAGGTGGCCTCATGATCATGCCGCTCAGAGCCCACTACGTCCGTTATGGCTATTGATTAACCCTATAAGGACGGTATGTGTCTAGATCTATATATGCCTCAAGATTCATGCTCACGTTGCTGTCATGATGCACATGTAAATTAATAGTTTATCAAACCGTAGGATGATATGATGAATGAAAGCAGTAGCTACTGGTGAGTCATTCCCGAGGGCTATATAAAGCACTATGTTCTCCTCAAAGGGTTAGAAACCGAAACTAGTTAGAGGGGAATTGTGCGAGCTCGCTTTCGGGCCACATGGTGATTCACTGTGTTATAACCGGGATATGTCTTCATGACGCATGAATGCAGATCTATGGGGGTCGACCCCTAAAATCGACACGTCGACATGGGTATTTCTTAAAATCGACATGTGACATGGCCATTTCTTAAAATCGACATGCCCCATCTATGGTGGCCGGGTCTGGTGGCTAAGGCCAAAAAAAAGCTTTGTTTCAGGGAACATGGATAGAAATTATAGGGTCGGTAGGTCGGATTTTTTTAAACATGAAAGTACCAGCCAGCCTCTCCAAAGACCCTAAAATTGACCGAAAAAGTGCAAAAATACAGAAATTTCTTCAATATTGCATAAAAAATGTAGGGTCGGCCCTGTTTTCATAGGGTCGGTCGGGTGACCTGAAACAAACTTTTTTTTCTAACTCGCCGGTGCTGTGTTCATGCTGCTTATTGTCTATTCGATTGTCCATATTGACACACACTACAGGATTAATATACTCCCAAAGGGTAGGCATGCTGCTTGAATGCAGTTTTAGCAATTTAATTGTCAATGCTGCATGCATGCATCCTGTCGACCAAGGGCACATTGCATTTATACACGATGCGACACTTAAAGGGTTATTCTTGTCTCGTGAGATTGGGAGTGTGTGGGTAGAATGGGCCATATATATCTATATCTGCTAGAGTATCTATCTATCTATCTATCTATCTATCTATCTATATATATATATATATATATATATATATATATATATATATATATATATATATA